>VWPU01000902.1:0-83212 GCA_013398955.1 Callaeas wilsoni
CGGGGCGGGGCGGGGGCTCCGCCGGGCTCTCTAGGACGCCGGCGCCCCGCACACCCACCATGGATCTGCTGCTGTTGGTGAACACGAGCCTGGGCTCCCCCAACGAGTCCCTGGCGCTGCCCCCCGCCTCGCCGTCCTCCTCGGCCCTCCTGCAGCCGCCCTCCCCCTACTCGCCGGCGGCCGTGGCCAGCTTGGCGGCGGTGGTGGGCTTCCTCATCGTCTTCACCGTCGTGGGCAACGTGCTGGTGGTGATAGCTGTGCTCACCAGCCGGGCACTGAGAGCCCCCCAGAACCTCTTCCTGGTGTCCCTGGCCAGCGCGGACATCCTGGTGGCTACCCTGGTCATGCCTTTCTCCTTAGCCAACGAGCTTATGAATTACTGGTACTTCGGCAAGGCTTGGTGTAACATTTACCTGGCGCTGGACGTGCTCTTCTGTACCTCGTCCATCGTCCACCTGTGCGCCATCAGCCTCGACAGGTATTGGTCGGTCACACAGGCGGTGGAGTACAACCTCAAACGGACACCCCGGCGGATCAAGGCCATCATCCTCACCGTGTGGCTCATTTCAGCCATCATCTCCTTCCCGCCATTGATCTCCGTGTACCGGGACCCTGAAGGAGATGTCTTTCCCCAGTGCAAGCTCAATGACGAGACATGGTACATCCTTTCTTCTTGCATTGGCTCTTTCTTTGCCCCCTGCCTCATCATGGTGTTGGTCTATATCCGCATCTACCGCGTGGCCAAGCTAAGGACCAGGACCCTCTCTGAGAAGCGTACGATGCCAGAGGGGTCCTCCCAGACTGAGAACGGCTTGAGCCGCGCTGCTGGTGGCTGCACGTCCCTGAGGATGCAGCTGGGAGAGAACGGACATTATTCAGTGCACCACTGGCGCAAAGCCTCTGAGCTGGAGGACATTGAGCTCGAGGAGAGCAGCACCTCAGAGAGCAGGCGGAGGCGGAGCCGGGAGGAGCATCGCCGCAAAAGCAAGAGCCAGTCCTTCTCCTATTCATATTCCTCCAAGCACTCCAGTAGCCGTCTGTCCCGTGCCAGCAATCGCTCCATGCAGTTCTTCTCATACCGCCGTCGCCGGAAGCGTAGCAGCATCTGCCGTAAGAAAGTTGCCCAGGCCAGGGAGAAACGCTTCACTTTTGTGCTGGCCGTGGTCATGGGGGTCTTTGTAGTTTGCTGGTTCCCTTTTTTCTTCAGCTACAGCCTCTATGGCATTTGCCGGGAGGCATGTGAGGTCCCTGAGACTCTCTTCAAGTTCTTCTTCTGGATTGGGTATTGCAATAGCTCCCTCAACCCAGTCATCTACACCATCTTCAACCAGGACTTCCGCAGGTCCTTTAAACACATTCTTTTTAAGAAGAAGAGGAAGAACTTCCGGCATTGAGCTGGAGGGATGGATTTGCCTCGAGCAGGAGTAGAGTTAAAAGGAGAAGGCTCAATGCTGGAAAAGAAGGGAGGGAAGAGAACCTGGGGCTTGGGCTTAGGGAGCAGGAAGAGGGCTTGCCCCCTCGGTGGAGCAGGGTGATGCTGTGGGGAGCAGGGATGGTGTCGGGGAGGCTGAGGGCATTCACCCCGGTACAGAACGGTGACATGGTGCTGGGGGAGCAGTGCTGGAGTGTGGAGGGGTAAAGGGGGAGGGAGTGATTGTCTTTGAACCATGACGGAGAGCACGGGGAACCCACAGAGGAAAACAGGCTGAGACACTGAGTTTGGGAGGCAGTGAGCTTCCATGGGCTCTGGAATTTTGTGGGAAAATAAAAAGAGACATCAAGAGGAAAGGCTTAAGTGGCGGTGGTGGAGATTTGAGTATTTATAAATAGGGCAGCTGGGGCCTGTGGTGGATTTGTCCCAGTAAGAAATTGACTTTTACTGCTTGTGTGGGGAAGGAGAGTGCGAAGTACTAGGCACTGACAGTGTTTTGAGTTATGAAAGGATTTAAATGTTTGCCAAAAAAACCCTAAAGAACAATCCAAACTCTTTTCTAAATAAACCTTTGTACTGCTAAAACCTTCTGAATCATGATTTTGCACAAGGGATGAAGTTAAACAAAGCATGGGGTTTTCTTTTCCTCTGGAGGGGTCTTTGCCTATAGAGCTGGATGGGAAATATTTTTCCTATCTTCCCATAGTTTTTGATTAGTCAGTGGGACAAACCTGGGAGTCTTGCATTTTTTCCTGAAATATGAAAAAGAGCACATATGCCCCATGACCTCATTTCCTCCTGCTGGATCACCAGGCAGTAAATTCCTGCTCCATCCTTCTCAGATCAGTGACCTAGAGACCTTGCTGTCCTGGAGCAGATGGTGAAAAAAAAAATCATTCTGGTGAACTCGCCTTACATTTTCTGAGATTAAAAAAAAGTCAAGTTTCCACTTCTATGTGCCCGGGGGAACTTTTTCTCCCCTTTTTTTCATTCTCCTTTCAAAGGCTTATCTCAAGTCTGGATGCGTGCTCCTCATTCTCAGAGAGACAGTTGAAGGCATTCTGATATGCAGGTTTTTTAGAGGAAGAGCAATCACTCCTCTGCTAAGGACTTTAAATCCTTCATATTTACAGTCTTAGAACAACAAAATCCTTTATATTTATTTTTTAATGAGAAGCATACATTGCAGATTGTCAGCAGTGTATGTGAACAAACCTCAAAAGGAGGTGCAGCTGTTCCAAACCTTTGGTGTTAACATTGCTTGCTTTCCCTTCTTCTGTTTGCGTTTCTAGTTTATGATTTTAGAGGATTTTCTTGGGAGGAGGGGCAGAAGAGGGGAGAATAGTTTGAGAAGTTATTAAAGCAAACCGTATTTCCCATGGGTTTATAAAATGTCATAAACTGCAGTGAAGAAAATGAGAGACAGGGACTGGTGTTCGTACATTCATCACTGAATGCATACCAAGTGTAAGAGTGAGCTGAGCATTTACATCCCTTCTTCAGCTGGGCTGCTGCAAGGTGTGTATTCTGTGGAGCAGATAATGCTCCTTTCTATGTTTATCACTCCTTCTGTAGGCAGCAGGATTTGGCATCTGCCTCAAATGAACCTTTCCACAGCAGTTTTTGGAAAAAAAATGAAATCTAATTGCATTATGACAGGCTTCTTAAAACAGCTGAATTGAATCTATATTGCAGAATCATCAGATATCCCCTTCCTTACTCCTTCTGTTCTGTCTGAAAGGTGTCTGTAGCTTCTCTTTTGAAATCTCTGTAGCATAAGGAAAAAGGGTAGAGCAGTCACTTTGTTTCGTCAGTTTTTCATAATAAGTATTTGGTTCACTTAACCCTGGAAAAGGAGACTGTCAGAGGTTCTAGTGTTCTTTCAATAGACAATTTAACTCAAATTCAAGTGGAAATTCTGCTGAAGTAGGGATTAGATGATTGCACCAAATGCGTTAGAAGTTTGCTTGATTTTGCTAAAGAAACAACTGCGATATTTTCAAAGTCTTAAATCTGTAACTTACTGGATGCTTTTTTGAAATAAGGCTCAGAGTGTGAAAAGATTTGAGCTTTGTTTAAATAACAAATGGTTTGGTACAAATGCATACCTGAGACAGATAAAGGAGAGATAAAAATAGCAACTGAGAGGAGGAAATTACAAGCCATTTCTCTTCTGCAAAATGGAGAGTTCTTATTAAAGTTACATCAGGAAGAGCTGAAGCAAGCTCGTATTATTTGTAGGTAGCAATGTAGCTAAAAAGTTCAGGTTTGTTTACTCTGAAGAAACTATGTAATCACCAGAGCAACCAAAGCGACATATGGTACCTGGCTACTACCTCTGAGCTCCTGCACGGCTTCATTAGAGGTACCCGTTCCTGCCAAGTGGAGCTCTGCTTTTGTCACTTAATGCTCCTTTGGAGGGCTTTCCCAGTCTGCAGACTCACAGCGCTTTCACGGTTGCACTGCTTTTGAAATGAGCTTTGTGGCCTGTAAACATGGTCCTTCCCCCTTTTTTTCCCTTGTAGAATTCAAGCAGTCTATGGAAATGAAATTTAATTACAGTCAGATTTTAGTGGACATAAAATATATATGGAATGACTGATGTGCCTTAAAAGTAAGTTCTTTGCAGTAAAAATATCCTGTGGTCATTATAAACATTAAAAAAATAATGCTTCTATTGTTTTTTTTTTTGCACTTCCAACCGTTTAAAAGGGATTGATGCAGATACTGAATATCTGTGAGCAGCAACATAGTTAAAACCAGGGTATTTCTATGGTTTTAATTTTTCTGGTCCCAGTTACTCATCTGATTCAATACCTCAAGAGGATCTTACTTCTTCTGAGCTAAATAAAAAGTAATATTTATCAATAAAGATGTGCAGTTTACACCCCTTTTAAGTGCATTTCCCTCTAAATTAGTGAATACAGAGGATTTCTCTAAAATTTGTTTTTAATGTAACTACTGAATATGCTTCAAGTAAAATGGGGCTGATTTACTTTTTTTAAATACAGTGTTCTCTTATTACTTGTAATAGCTGAAGACTGGAATTTGTAACATCGTGTGGTGTTAACTTTTCATAAAAAGTTTTCAGCTCTGCTACTCACACTGTGGTTGCGCTTCAACTGTAACTTGGCTAATAGCATATAGAGGAGAAAAATAGTCTATGCAGCTTTTGCTTAGGAAAAAGGGAGAAGATATGTTTGAAACGTGCTGAATTGTTTCTCTGATCAGATGTGATATACTGGTTGAAACAGTCACTCTCCACTGTTGTGGGAGAATGAAATACTGCTACTAAGCCATATCGATTTTAACAAGTACCTGATTATTTGCTCATTTCACCATGAAGAAAAAATTCTGTCAGTCTTAAGTGAGAAGCTGATGTTTCATTTTCAGTTTTCTGAATGGTACTGTTGTTGGTTGGGTGTTGAAATATCAAACAGTGTAACTTAGCTGGGATGGGAACTCAGTGCTGCTGTCCTTCAGCCACCTCTGTGGGAGTTTTGCGTGAGAGAGAAATGCAGAATTATCCTCTTCAGGGCTTGAGGCAGATGGAAGGGGCCTTATAAATAGGAGGTTTGACAGGATCACAGCTTGAAATCATTGTCTGAAATAAGAATCAGACCCTTGTTGTTCTGTGCGATCTCTGTTCAGAAGAGTCATGTTGCTGCAAGAGCGCTGGTGATTCCTGACAGGCATATCTGAGGTGAAAGTCTACATGCAGCTTTGCACACATTGGCCTGTATCATCCTTTGTGAGTAATCCCAGAAAACTTGAGTGGAATTTATTTGTGAATCAGGAGGATACTCACTGTGGGCAAGGACTTTAGGAGCTTCCTTAAATGTTGCCTCTTTTTTAGTGAATGTGCCCAAGGAATTTAAGCAAACGTTTGTGCGTAAGGTAGGAGAACAGAAGGAATGCAATCCTCTCTGCTTAACTCTTGACTACTGTTCAAATCCACAGAAGATGTGGATTAAGGTTTTTTTGACTATATAACCAGAGGAACAAACCCTACTGTATATTTTCAGTATAAGCTGTGTGAAGAGCATTATGTGATTGCATCTGTTTTTCAGAGAAGAAAACTGTTGGTCTGTGAAGGTTGGTATTGGCTAGAACAGCATCTGAAAATTGTAAGGATTTTATAGGAACTGTTGGTAATGAAATGCATTTCAGGAGAATGTTCTGACCTTAAACTATGACTGCTCTCAAGAAGGAGAGAATATCTACAAGCTGTGCAAAAGGAAGACCAGATGCTATCTGTGAGTTTGTTTTTATGGTTGCTCATTATGACCTTGCTGGTGAGCAGAAAGCAACTAGAAGCTTCAGAGAAAAAGCTCTAATTTGGAGGGGGAACAGTGCATGAGGAAATGGCTACCCACAACACTAAGGGAATTAATATTTGCATGCCTTCTTTCTGCTGTAGACAAGTACAGTGGAGGAAGTTGCCTTTTTCATTGCACAGTAGGAAATGTTAATTTGTGTTCCAGGTCTGTGGGTCACCTGGGCCATACAAAATATGATACAGGAGAAAGCAGGGAGAGGATTGCTCACTTCAGTGCTCAACACCAAGTTTAAATTTGTCCTTTGTCCTTGAAATTACACCAAAAATACAGTTTGGCACTTGGACCCAAAGGCTATGTAGCATCAATAATGCTACACTGAATATAGTCTAGTTTTAGCAAAAAGCATCAGTTCATATTATACACCCTGCACATCTCTGTTTCAGGGCAGAAGTAGGAGAGCCTGACACTTACATCGTGTGAGAAAGGAATAATCAGCAGTTTGAAGAGTCACAGGTATATTGAAAACTATACCTAGATCCTATTCTGATATCAGAGCTGGTTTCAGTTTTGTGGGTCCCAATCACTTTGAACTCCTAAGAAAGAATTGGGGAAGTAGAAAACATAGAAACAGTAGAATTACTGCTTCTTGAGGCAGCAGAAAGTGGCAAATTGCTCAGAGTCATGTTTGGATCTTTATGCCAACCCCACGCCAGTGGGTCAATAACTGTTACTGGGTTTTGTGGGAAAGGCTGAGGTGTCTTCAACTCACAGTGACTATCACACTTGATCTGAACTAAGGAAATACCTACAGTTGGTACATTGCCTTTGTTTGAAGTGGCAGCCCTTAGAGTGCGACAGAAGGCATTTTAAGTAGTTTGTTTCTCCTCTGGCACATGTTCTTCACTATCCCAAACATTTTTTAATTCAATTGCACAACAGTTGATAAGGTAGAGAAAGATTGTCGATGTCTTACAGAAAAAAAAGACAGAGAGGCATGGAAAATAGTGGGTAATAAAACCCAGTGTCTTAGTCCTGACCTAACATCTTACCATGATTCCAGTGTTTCTTCCCCCACCCCCTTTTCTTCATTTGGAAAACAGAAATTCATGCAAAACTGCAGAAGCTTATTTAAAATAGACTACACCGATGATACTGTTTACAGTAGGAAAAAAAAGACCTTTTCTGTCAGTAAGTAGCCTTCTGCTGTAAAGCAGTTTTCTTTACTACACTTGTCTGAAAAATCTAATGAAAAGTAGACCAGCACTTAATTCAGCTTGTCTATATATACCTCTCTTAACAAAAATGCTTTATTAAAGGTCCTGAATGTAAAGGACACAAATGAAATGTAGCTGCCTGCTGCATCAAAATCAATTAGTTGTGTTTCAGGATTTTTGTGAGCATCAGTCATTCATTTTGCATGATGCTCTTTCCTGATAGCTCTCTGCTGACAGAGAAAGCTGGTCACCCTGTTGACAAGAGGAATAAAATGAGGATTCATATTTGCCTCCATTAACTCTGTTGAGTCTCCTCTAATACATTAAAAAGCAGGCTGCTGGAAGTAGGTCTTTTGATGTGATGTCTAGCAAGTGACGTGGATCAGAGAATTAATAACCTGACGGGTTCCAAGATGTACAGCACACTTAATTGAGAGGCTCACCCTAGGCTGCAGCGACATGCTTCTCTTGGTTTTGTTCTCTGTGCCTTTGACCCAACACTGCAAAGTATTTGCTCTGTAGTGGTACACTTTCAGCACACCATCCCTTTCAACCTCGTCTGCTGGAGTAAGAAATTAATACTGAGGTCTCCCACTTCCTCACTGAGTGCTTTGGCCGATAGACTATTTATATAGGTGATGCAGCTAAAATGCCTTTCCTCTTGGCACATAAATGTTTTATTTGATCGAGCTTTTTATCTTTCTGTAGACTAACACTCTTGTTCCACAAGGACATTCTCTATCTGGAAAGCAAACATATGTCAAATACTTGGAGGAATATTAGAAATCCTGAAAAACCCTAGCCACTCAAGGTAAATTTTAAGAGAAAAGACCACAGCTGAACTAAGAAAAAGGCTTAATCTTGTTTTCGGTAGGGATGCCCTCTCTGAGATCACCTACTCTGGTGATCAGATTTGGTGCAGTGTGTGGAGCTGTTCTGTTGGGCCCCTGCAGCTGTACTGAGAGGAGCAATTTCAAATGTCCAGCAAAGATTAGAGAAGTTAAACACATGCTTATTGAATCATTTCACATTATAGCAGACACTCTCACTTTGGCTTTCTGTTCCCTTTTTGCACCCTTTAAATTAGCCCTTGCGTTCAGTCTGACTGCCATACACAGCCTGTGCTTGCAGGGCCTTTCCATTGAGTGCCTCAGTGTCTGACCTACAAAGGGTTGATGACACCCTCCTCCTCTCAGCTGTGCTGGAAGGGTTCTCCAGAAGACTCTCTGTGAGGTGCTTCCATGTGGTGCTGTGCTGTATATCAGTACCTGGAGTAACAGGAGTTACTGCAAGTTCTTGACTGATTCCAAGCCACGCTGGTTTATCACCAATAAATGCTAGTGTGCAGTGTTTCAAAGTGTCTATAAATGTGCATTCCCTAAGGTTGGCACTGATTTGTTTACATCAGCAGCAATTTCTGTAGGTAATTAAAGGGAGAGTTTTAGTCAATCCATCAAACACCACTTTGGATTTGCCACATGGTACATCAGAGAAACATGATGTGTTGTTTTAACAACACAATTAGCAATAGAAGTGATTAAAGATTCCTGGATGGCATGTATTTTTGTAAAAAAAAAAAGGCGGTTTGATGAAATCTGATTGTTCTTTAAAGAATGTGTCTGTTTTACCCCGTGTATAATGGAAACCAGGAGACCTTTAATCAGCTTCTGGGGGCCCGACTGCTTGCTGGCTTGGCTGCCTGGCTCCTGGGCAGGCTGCTGGCTGAGGTGCCAGAGAGCCGAGACTTCCAGGCTCCTGGACCCTGGCAGCTCAGGCCCCTGGGTTTCTGGATGCTCAGCTGAGCTCCATTATCACAGTATCTAAATGCTTCATAACTTTTGTTACACTTAGTCTGTCAATGCCTTTATGCATTAAGGAGCGACTGCCATGCCCTCCTTTCTGATGAGAAACTAAAAGATTAATGGCAGTTAGGTAGATCGTAAAAACCTTCTGTTCTATGTGGATCTTTCCAGTTGCAAACCCACTATTGATTGTCAGGCCCCTGCTAAGCTCCAATGTACAAAGTCCCACCTGTGCTTTAAAGTTCTGCTTCTGCCTCTGTGGTTGCCATAGGCCCGCAGAACTTGCACGCAAATCCCATCAGGATACACAAACTCAATGTACCTCTCCTTTGCTTGTCCCCGTCTGGTAGGGAGCTCGTGCAGTTTGGATATTGAGGAGTAAGGAAAAAGGAAGGCACTACCTCCAGGTTGTGGGGGAGCAGTGGTATTGCTGCTATTTCTTTAAGGTCTGTGTGTTTTTAGTCACCAGTGCTGGATTCACACTACCTTTTCTGGATGCCTGTTTCTATTGCTGAACAAGTACCCTCAGGGCATAATTGACCTATGACTTATACCCCAAAGGAGTGGACTTTTTCTGTACTCCTGGCAAAGTACAGAAAGCACAAATACTACTTAAAAAAAAAAAATTACCAAAGATCCCCCAAAACTAGTCCCTTGATACAGCCAATCTCATTTATGGGTTAAGGCTCAAATTCAGGTAAATTAAAAAAAAAAAAAAAGAAAAAATTGTAAGCCCAGGGATCTTTCATATCTCCCATTTCTTTTAGTGCAGGTCTCTTAGGATACAGTCTGGATCACTAGATCATACTTTTCTCAGACTTTGAAGGTCATGTCCCTTGAGGTTACTGAACCTATGTCTTCAATAATACAGAAATTTCTTGGAAACTCAATGAAAAATAAATGTTTAAGAGCCAAGAAATAACACACATGATTCCAACACTTGGCATGATGAGCTCCCTATCTGGCCATACTGTTGGGAAAAAACATTTGGGGCTACTCTTTGTATTTCTCAGGCAAAATTCTGACTACAGACAGAACTTGAGTTCCAGGTTGTCTTGGGGTGATTCTTGGGGGAGGGGCTGCCGGGGCCTGCTTGCCTGGCAGGCAGGAGAGAGAGATGCCCTTTTTGGGTTGTTTCTTCCTAAATTTGTGTCCAAATTGGCACGCAGGTGAATGTTTTGTACAGAGTACGCTTCCTGACAGTGTTTACCACCTTCAGAAGTGTCAGTCAATGTCTGTTGAACTCATACTTTTCATAGTAAGGAATGAGATTGTCCCCAGATACAGTCTTAAAGGGTGGAAAAAGGAAAAAAAAAAAAAAGGATGTAAAAGTAATTTTAAAAAAATGTAGTCATGCGTAGAAAATGTGAAAGGAAAAGGAACCTGTCTGTTGCTGAAGACTTCAGCAGAATTTCATTCTTACCTAATTCTGCTATATCCAGCTAGGGATAACCAATGGTCACATAGGTTAAGGCTGCCCTCAGGTTACAATGTTTTCAAAAAGTGTCATAAAATTTTGTGTGTTAAATAGATTACTGCTATGGTAACAGTTACTATTAATTAGTGACAGAAATTGCGCTATTTTTCCTCCTTCTTCAGGGGAGAAACAAACAGAAGGTATTTTACAGGACTACAAAAATAGCTGTTCATCTACTTTAGTAAGGCAAAAAAAAAAAAAAGGAATAAACATATTAAAGAGACATTAGAAATTTAGGATGCAAATTAACCATTTCATTGTCTGATTCATCAAGCACAACTAAATTAACTCAATGCATTTACTTATCGCTGAGGTTTTATGTGTTAGGTAATAAAGTATCTCAGTTGCCCAGAAAGGCTGTGCTGTCTGTCCTCAGAGACTGTCAAGAATCAAGTGGATAATGCCCTGAGTAACCTGGTCTGGCCTCACAGGTGACCCTGCTTTGAGCCCAAGACTGGACTAGAGACATTCTGAGGTCCCCCAGCCTGAATTAGCCTACAATTCT
Source organism: Callaeas wilsoni (assembly GCA_013398955.1). Classification (NCBI taxonomy): domain Eukaryota; kingdom Metazoa; phylum Chordata; class Aves; order Passeriformes; family Callaeidae; genus Callaeas; species Callaeas wilsoni. The sequence continues at coordinate 10,711 of VWPU01000902.1, forward strand.
AAGACCTGTTTCTCCCTAGTAACAAATAAAAGAAAAATCCTAATATCTGGGTAGCATCAAAATGATGTCCTATAGAAAGGTGCACATATACTGCTATAGGTGAGCAAATCCTTAGGCCATTTGAATCTTTAGGTCTCTAGAACTTTTATATCTGCTGTGTGCAAATTCTGTCTAACACACATTTGGCTGGATCCAGGGCACAAACCTTTTCTTTGTTTAGAATTAATTTAGTAACTAGAGAGCTCTACACCATGTTCCCTTCCCCTGCTAAATCCCACTCCCCCACAGTTCGTAGCACTGTAGAGGCACATAAACATACAGGTATCTTACAGGCATTTTCTTTAGAACTCCAGGCAAAATATTGCTTTAGGCTTGTGTGTTTTGCCCAGCTAAAACAAACTACATTTATGTCCAGTAGGTCAAATGTGTCTTTCTGTCCTACTGGGTCTGAAATGGTGAAGAATGTAGTTCATAAAGCACCAAGTAACACCATAGCTGCTGTGGGTGGGATGAAAACAGCAAGGAAATGATTATATTTCCATAACAGCTGAAGACTTTAGTTAAAGCCTGTGCAGTGGGAAATCTCTACCACGGCACGTGTTGCTTCATTCCTCATTCATTTTGGCATGGAAGGCGTCTGACTCTTCTGTAGAAGTGGCATTTCTGAGGATCAGGGGCTAGCTGAAGAATTTATGAATATGTTGTCACATCTGAAACTGAAAATCCTTTTCTTCCTTTCAAAATGCCAGTAATGTTTCCCCATGACTACGATGCAGATGCCATTGTAGGGCATGGCAATACAGCTGTATGTTAGTTACAAGGTTTGTTGTTTTTGTTATTGTAAGTTATAAGGTTTGTTATTTGGCTGCCACTAAATACATCACAGGGTCAGAAAATGCTCTCAACATACCGTTATAGTCCTTGATGTAGCTTGCAGAAGTACAACTTAAGGTGTATAATTCCTCTCTATGTCCACTCAAGAGAGAAACAAGATTCCTGGGGCCAAGTCTGCAGCTTGGTATGAGCAGCTGCTTGCTGGAGTTTCTGGTCTGTGGACACCACTGAGGCAGCTGAAGCCCACCTGGGTGAGGGAGAGGCGAATTGACAACATGATGAAGCCACAGGTTACATTTGCTTCTCCCTAAACTTGTTCATGGGATCAACAGAGTAGAGGTCCCATTGCTACAACTGATAAATATGCGGCTCTGTTTAGTTATCAAACCCTGTTATTTCTGCCCATCTCTACTGCTTTTATGAAGTTTCAATGTGTCTTACAAGCACCTGATATCATTTGCACTCCTACCTGGCTTCAGAAAGTTCAGAAAACCCTTTGAGACTCTCTTCTGTCATGATGGTGACTCCAAAAATACTTTTAAGTCCCAGCAGTTTTATTTAACCTTTGATAAAGGTATAAGGTAAAAGTGTTACTTCTGGGCCCAAAACTTTTAGCACTGTTTTATAAGAAGTTAACAGCAAATGGAGAAATTATCAACCCTTGGACAAGTATTTATGTCTAATTCCATTGCTGGTCTCTAGCCCAGAGTGCTAAATGCTTTGAGCCTTTGAAACTTTGAATCTTTCATGCACAAGATGTGCACAATATTACTTCATTCATAAACTTCTGAAAGTCGTGAACAAAAAAAGGTCTACAGAAGTCCTAGATCATTATATAATAAAGATCCTAGATGATTATATAGTAAGAACTTGAAGATAGTCACTGAGTTACCACACACTAAGGAGTTCTTCTGTCCCCTGGCTTTGTTTTAAATAACTTGAAGTGGTGAGGGTTGCAGTACGCATCATCAATGTCTACTTTTATATCTAACTTCACTGAAAGCACCTCTAAAAACTCTGAGTTTAGTATTTGATGTACCTACAGAAGATATTACAGAACCGACCATTTTTCAGTGGATGTGTCAGTCTCTTTTCCCAGGTAACAAGTAAAAGAATAAGGGGAGATGTCCTCAAGTTCCACCAGGGAAGGTTTAGACTGACTGTTTGGAAAAACTTCTTCAGCTAAAGGGTTACCAAGCATTTGAACAGCCTGCCCAGGGAAATGGTTGAGTCACCACCCTAGAGGAATTTAAAAGATGCGTAGATGTGGCACTTAGGGACATAGTTTAGTGGTGGACTTGGCAGTGCTGAGTTAATGGTTGGACTCGAGGATCTTTTCCAACCTAAATGATTCTATGGTTTTAGCTAAAGGCCAGAACAATTTTTTAGAGGAAATCTTTTGCCTTATATTTCATTGCTTACCTTAAGTTGCTATTATTTGTAAACATTCAGTGCAGAAACCTCTCACCGTCTGTGGTGCAGTTTTCGGAAGGAGGTGTTCATCTCTGCAGGAGCTGGGATTCTGGGAACAGTGCTTGCATTGAGACTTTGATGTTTCTAAAACAGGTCCTGTTTTGGGGTTTTTTATGTGAAATGCTTAGAAGCCTGATTCCTTCTCAGGATACAAATAATGACAAATTGTCTGAATGTGAAAAAAACTCTGGAATGATAAATGTCAACATTTTGTCTACGTATATCCAGAAAACTGCACTCAAGAGGCCTCCAAATCAATGTGCTCTGTTTCTGTTCTTTGAAGTTATTTTTATAACTATTTCCCAAGCAATTGCACATCCTACAACGAGAACTACATATGTCCCAAGATTAAAATATCAGAAATAAGCCATTTTTAAACCTTTGACGGTCAAAACAAATGGTGAGTGCTTTCTTTATATGCTAGCTGAATGTTCAACTCATAGACTTCAGTAATTATGCTGTGGAAAAATAAAGTACAGTTCAGGATAACAATATATTTTTATTTGGTATTGTTAAAACTGTAAATTGTTCCCTTAGATTGATTTCATGTATACATAAATTTGTCATGTCCTTTTAAAAGTTTGATTTTTTGTTTAGGTTCTATTTTTATTCCTTTTTAAGGAGCAAACACACACATAGCGTCAGGTAAATATTTTCATGAATAGCCTCAGGGTCCCTCGGCAAGAATGTAATTGCCTGTGCACTCTCTGTAACTGAATTGCCTTCCTTAATGATGGGATATTGGGTTTATAGGCCCCTGACTGCTTCTCTTTAATACCCATTAATTTTCATTTTACTATTTTTAAAGGATGCCCCTTTCTCTTTTTCTTCCTTCATGTTTCTTGCCTGTTTCACAAACCCCCTGCAAAAGTGTGGTGAGTGCAAGGAAATAAAGCAGAAAAATGACTGTAAGCTGGCATTTACAGACTCCTGCTCATTTCAAATAGACGAGTCCTGCGTGGCAATGGAATTAACTGATGTTCGAGCTCAGAAACGCAAGCAGGCTCACTCCTATCACTCACAACTGCACCTCCCCGAAGTAAAAGAGATGCTGCTGCCTTATTATCTTGTAGATTCAGAAACCTGCAACACTGTAAAACAATTCTTTCTTTGGGTAAGTATATCTGGGGATAAATATGAGTAATATGTATGAAAAACACAGCCAGTACCAGTCCTTCAGTGTGCACCAGCTACAGCTGGCTGCTAGTCCATCAACCTCACCTTCCAAATGGGGCCTAGGAGAAACCAGCCCATAAAATAGACATCATTTAATCACTGATGAAATTATCCAGGGCAGATTATTTGGGTTTTCCGCTATTTTTTTTAAGAAAAGCTTCAGTTCTGTGCAGGAAAACAGTATGTGACATTTCAACCCCCAAGGTGTTGAGAAAATTAGTCTTTAGGTCAACTGGGCTCTTTAAACTGTAACTATGTTTTTGCTGAAGCTGTGATTGCAATAGTAGAAACAAATGGATTCACTATAGGTAACCCCAAAGCACAATTCTTATCTTACTAGTTCTTGCAAAATCAGGTAGAGAAATGCTGAATAATTTATAGCTCCAGTCTCTTTTGCTGCAACACGGCCTTATGGTATGGATTAGCAAATCTTATTCAGAGACTGTAGGGCAGAAAGTAGCATGCATTCATGAAATGGAGACGTGCTGGCAAAGAGCATTCATTTTGCATGGGCCAGCTATTCAGGTTCCTCTAGAACTGATCCATCGTTGCAGTTAAATTCTAGGGCTCAGAGAAGGGAAAGGCAAAGAGCTCTTACCTTATAAAGGCGGAGTTTATTTTTACACACCTACTGTGTTCAGCTGCCTTGGTAGCTGATGCCTCCTCTGCTCTGAGAGCTGCCTGACAGAGCTGATAGAGGGTTTTGTGGAAGAGAGCACACAGGCTCGTGCGATAGGTAGCAGCAGTTTCCAAGAACACCGAAGGGCAGGAACTTGAGTGGGCTGCCCAGTTGAACCCAACTAAAGCTCTGAGCCAGGCCAGCTGCTGACACTGGCTGACAGGATGAAGCAAGGAAATCCCTTGGGAGGGGAGACAGCCTTCCACTGAAACCCTGGGTATTGCGAGCAGCTTTGAGAGGTGGGTGGAGGTGTTACTAGCAGGACCATCTGATCAGGATGGGAAGGAAGGAAACAAGCTAGCACTAACGTCACTGAGGATGGGAGTCTTTCACTCCTGTCTTTGTAGGGATTTTTTTGCTGTGTCAGGTTATGATGTGTTTATTCTTGCAGCAATGTTTCATTCACATATATCTATAATGCTAGAAAAAGGGGAAGATTTTTCTCTGGCCACCCCACAGATTAATGTCAGTTTTCTAAGACATTTTGATGAAAACAACTAATGAACAAAAGTGGAACTCTTTTTTGTACCACTGGCTGCCTAGCAGGAGAACTGGAGCTAGTTTTCAGCATTATTTTCCCATTTTGACAATGTTGTTTACTGTCTTAGTATTTCCTTGGTTTTTTTAACCAAAAGGGAAAAAAAATGATACTGGGAGAAATTCTGCCAAACCAATGGACTGAAAGCTCCTTTCTCTATATTTTATTCCTTTGCACTTGCCTTCCCACTTTTTTTTTTTCCTATTTGACTACAGAAGCTTGGAGAACGTAAAGATCCAAAAGATACATACTGGCAAAAAAAGAAGAATTTAACAATTCTTTTTCTTGAAAAAGTTCTTAAGATCCAAACAAGACAAACAGTAGGAAGAGTGGAATGAAAAGTTCTGATGACTAATAAGTCACTTGTTTTCAGGGAATTTTTTTTATGAGGTATCAGGATTTCTAGAGTAGAAACCCTCGTTTTCCATTTGAGCTCAGAGGTGATAAAGTAAGTACCTGATTGGTATTTTTCTACCCTTGGTTTTAATCTTGACCAAATTTTGTGATGCTTTTATTGGAATCTGGATTTCCCCAAGGTTAGCTCGACAAACCACAACTCTCACAGGGCAGACTACCCAGCACAGGGCTACAACACAGCAGTTGCTGGCTGAGAAAATGAGCGCTGGTTTTTCAGAAAGAGCTGCTCCATCAGCAGGGCAAAAACTCAAGGTTGGAATTTAAGTAACTTCAGTCTGGACTAAAAAATGTAACTTTAGACATTAAAGGTGTAATGTTGGGTTTTGAAAATCTTGCATCAGATCCCAAGCAAAGAGCTCTATGTTAAATCTCTTTGCTTGGATTACAACCAATTTCTATTGTTATGGTTTAGCAGATTTTGAAAATCATTTCAGGAAATCTTTTGTTGTCATAAAACAATACCTTTTTTATTCAGTCCCTGCCATCAATATTTTATGTTTTCATAATATGTCCAATTAATAAAGCATTTACTATCATTTAATCAGTATAAACTGTTCACAATCATCTACTGTACATTGCTTGATGAAAAATTTGTGACAGCTCTAAAGCCAACTGATCAGCAAGATGACTTTTTAATGATATGCATGGGTGAAAGTATTTTACTAAAAAGGAGACATAAAAAATAAGTAGATCATTATTACTGAAGCACAGATTGCTTTATATTTTTATCTTCTAAAATGCAGCTGAGAAGATCATTATTAAGAAGAGAATGTCATTTTTCAAAAGAATTTGTGGCAGTAACAGCTAGTGAGGAGTTTTTTTATTAACTTCAAGAGGGAATGCCTGTTATATAATACTACAGCAATTGTTTCAGGGCACAAAATTCAGAGCTAGATGATGAACAGAAAACATTCAAGAGGGCACAGATTCAGAAAGTTGGTTTAGAAACTGCTACAGAATTGGCATTATAGATTTCCTGTGTTCTGTATAGTGAATAATAGCGAGTAGTTTTTCTCAGATAAAGTATATGCTAAATAGTACATGATCCAAACACTTTCATCTCACTCTGATAGATGTGGAAGCTGTTTCTTGGTATATAGATGTGAGGCTTCAAGCTGTAATGATAATGTATTAGGTATGGGGGAGAAGTCCAAAAGGAAGAACAGTTTTCTTCTCGAGGTGGGATGTGTAGAACAGAATCCATTACAGAAGTGAGCAGGAAAAGTTAAACTTCATTTATAATTGTGAATGCACGTTTCAAGCTAAGCTATTGAATTTTTTCTACTCCTCTGTCAGTAGCCATGACACTTTTATTTCTTTTTATTTCACCTTCTCCCCAGTAGGCTTCACTCATTGGCACAGATGAATTCCCGTATCAAAGGCAATTTCCAGTTGACTTTAGGACAGTTATTATTTAATTGGCCTCTTTAACTGTCTTTGTCACTAAAAGCTTCTGAAAACTCTTGTGTTTAAGAGAGGCTTTGGGGCAAATTCCCTGCTGATATATTTCTATGGAGCTACACTGGTAACAAATTGCAGCTAGGAAATTCCACTCTCACTGCAGTATGTTAAATTTCTTTTTCTCTGATAGCTTGCAAAAACTTGATGAATACAATCAACACCAATGCCCTGGCCAAGCACCAATAAAAACCTCACAAGCCACAGCATCCATCTTCTCCCCTAAGCTACTGAGGAGGGCTGCTTGAAAGAGGTTCATGGCCTGGGCTCACAAAGCAAAGCCTTTAGAAGGAGACAGGCTCCTCAGCCTGGCTGAGAAAGGACAAGTAGCTTGCATCTCCTTGTGTCATTGCAGGAAGAGACAGGCACTGGGAGGGACCCTGCAGATCCTTCAGATTAACAGCCACAACAATTGCATTAAAAGAGGTCTGCTCCTCTGGTCAGTAGGTGAAAAGGGATAAAATCATTGAAAAATAGTGACCTGGGATACTGGATATCAATGGTCCCTCAAGAGTCTCCAAGCCATGATCCACAGCAAGGGGCAAACATGATCTTAATAATAATTCATGAGCTGGACAACTTTGAGGACATTTCTTCTTGTGCTGGGATCTGTTGTACTCCTGCTGCTATGAATAGGTTTGGTGTCAACTATGTAAACAACTATGTCAACAACTATGTAAAAAAGTATTTGAGTAGCTGGTGGCAATGACAGAAGAGACAGTTTGTAATCCTACCTGCTTTCCTCATCAGAGAGGTTCAGAGAGACAGTTTTTTACATTTAACTAATAGCACAAGGATTTGCTTAAGACAAAATTACCCCTATCCCAACAAGTGGATCAAAATCTACTTTAGTTTCCTGAGGGCTGAGAGGGCATGAAGAGGGTTCAGAGTAGATTTAGACATAGCCTGTTTCATGATTACAAAATTTCTCTGTGTACCACAGTTATTAAAGACCTGTTGACTGACAGACGAGCAGTGTATGCATTTGTGCTTCAGTGTACATAGGTGAGCAGTCCCCTGAAATATTGTTCATTCAGCTGGAAAACTGCAGAGATAATTGGGCTTGGCTCAAAAGGAAGTGGAAACTAGAACAGGAGAGATAATTTTGGGATATTGTATTAACAAAAGCAAAAGGAGGTCATTTTTCTGAGTATTTTTTCACACAGTTACAGCAACCTAAATCTGACAAGCCATCACAAATGCCAGGCACAAAGATATTTGCATTTCTAAACATGCCAAGTGCTTAGAAGCTAAATTCTTTTTCTGTAAGATCATGGGACCTTTGTGAACAAAGCCAATGCCAAGGGCTGCCTGTAGGAAACGTCTCCGTTAAGAGCTCTATTCTGAACCTTTTTGCACCAGAGCTTTATTTGTATCATGTGCCCTTGCACACATGTTCCCTGCTAGCTCAGGAGTGCATAATCCCACATAAGAAGTATTCCCAGGACACTAAGCAAGACTCAGTAAAGGATACACTTCTGGTATGTCTAAAATGGTCCTGTAATAATATTGTTATGCTGACATATATGTCATCTCAGTAAATCCTTCAATCACACTCTAGATGTAAGGCTGGAAGCAAAATAATCCTATAGACAAACAGATGTATGGATTTAAACTTTAAAACAAGAAACTTTTATATGATACAGTGGCCGCCCTCACAGATATAGCCAGGTGGCCTCACTCATACACAGCTACCTCTCTGAACAGAGTTACCTATCACAGGTTTATTCTCTGTGCTGAACTCTAGTGACTCACAAACTCACAAATTAAACCATTTTCTCCCCTATACATTGTATTATATAAGGGCAGAAAGCTCATGCAGTGTGAGTGAGAGACTATGAATGGACATCTGCAACAAAATGCATGCTAACCACAATGCTGCTGAAAAAATCTTGGTGGAATGGTAAGGAAGGAAGATATATTCTCCAGGTGTTGGGTAACTAATCGAGATTCAGGAGGATATCTATGTCTCCTTGGTATTAACAGGAAAGGTAAATTTGGGGTAGAACTTATGCTTTTTTGTCTGTTGCTCAAGTTCTATGCAGAAGAAATCTGAAACATATTTTTCAGGGCTTTCCTCTAACCACGATCTTCAGGATAATCTGACAGGGGAGAGCCACTCTTCTTCACAAGTGGAAACTCTTCCTCCATACAGAGAATAATTTAAGTATCATTTTGCCCAGAGTAAAGTGTAAGACAGGAACCTGACTTACAGCATTCACTGAAAGAAAGGGAAGACCTGAGCTTCAGGCATGGATTCTCTAATCCTCAGTCTGAAGCAGGAAGAAGATCACCATTTCAGCAGCCCAGCAAATAAGGAATTATGTTTGGTGGGCAACAGTTTTGACTAAACCAAGCTAGAGGCGCACACAAGCGCAGAGCTCATAGCGCCGCAATCTGCCCAGGCAACAACTCGCCTTGAGAATTGGAAGGAAAACCTTCCATAGCCCTGAAAAGCAGGTGGCAGAAGGGAGATATTAACCTACTCCCATAGGCTTTTGTGTGAGTAATGGCTGTGGCCACAGTTTTAGCTAAATTAAATTTGCTATGAAGCGAGAATGAGGAATGGCCACTTTACGGGTCCCAGCAAACCACCCCTGTGTCTCAGCCCAGGTTGCAACAGAGAATAAAAAGAAGCACAGTTGCTTGGGGAACTTTCATGTGAAGGTCTTGCAAGGAGGATAAGCAAAAAAAATCTCACAATATATTAATTCCTGCATCTATTAAGTGAGATCACACAAGGGCACCTCTGCTGAGGGGCTTCAGCCTCACACAGCTTTCAGGTCTTACAGGCAGAGGAGATGAAACCTGACATCTGCGAATGCTTGTGGCAGAGCCTTCACAAGCAAAGCTTGTTTGTCCAAACAGATTGTGCACGCACAGGATTTCACCAATGCCTGATGGCATGTCCAAGAGGCTCTTTATGAAGGTTTTGTTCTACTGCTGCTTTAATAAATGCTCCCACTGTATCACAGGGAGTATTAACCTCTAAAACCAGTTCCATCTCTATATTTTTCTCTCTCCCTCCAGAACAGGCTTAATTCTGTACGTTTAAAGAATCCTTACTAAATAATAATAATTAAAAATTTCGTTCTTGATAGTCCTACTGTTAGTTTTCATCCATTGACTGAGGTAGGGTGATGAGGAAATTAAATCCTCTTTGATTTTGAGATTGTTAGTGAAATTATGCAGGCAGATCATTTTCCAATCTTAAATCTAAGTAATTCAGTTGCCATAGGATCAAAGTATGTGTTACGCTGCCCTCAGTTTTGCATGCGTTGAATCATCCCTATTCCCTTTAGCACATTTTCCCTTTGATTTGATAATGCTCATAAAGGCAGTTGGCATTGGCTATGGGTGGCATCCAGACTGCTCATTGTTCTAAGCCTTATGTTCTCACCTCCTCTCCTAACCATTTACACTCCCAGAAGTGAAACCTTTCCTCGTGTGCACATCTGTGTAAGCAGTCAGCACAAAGTCAGGTCTCTTGCATTCCTACTGTAGCTTACAAAAGCAAATATTGCAAAATGACCTAATCTTTCTTGTTCCAAACTGAAATTCATGAAGAAGATACAATAACATACAAGCCAAATTCCGTCACTAGCAACACTTATGCTCACCTTCCTCTGATATATCAAAGCAGATGCATTCTGACAGAAAAACTAGACTTGTCTGGTTTATTGGCGGTGTTTGAGAATCGGTGGAGTTAAACATCTGATAAACACAGGTGTTACAAGTCCAGGACCTTCTATTCCCCATTGCATCTTTCACAAAGAAGCAACAAAGCCTACAAAGCTGCCCCTTGTTAGCAGGGGGATGAGTCAGGCCTCAGCAACGGTCTCCAGTTATTTTCTAGCAAAGTATTTCTCATGTCATTCCATAAACCTGGCTTTTAGAGGCTGTCCTTTCACAGATGGTCCCACATGGAGAGACACACTCAGATGTCTGAAATGTCTTTTCTGATAATGCAAAAGCCTCTTTGTGTTGAAATATTTCAGGCAGTTACTCTAATCACCTTACTCTATCCTTATGTGTGTGAATACATACTCTTAAATCTCTTTCTGTCCTTTTTTTCCTCAGCACATAACTTTTTTACTTGTACCAAGCCTAACAATGAGTGCCCAATTATACAGAAGCCTCTTGCTTCTATGCCATTAAAAATAAATAGCAATAGAATCTTTCCTGTGTCTAGTTCACACAGTTCTAAACATAAAGTAATCCACTTTAACAAACATTTTTGGCTATCATATTTTAGATTTTAATGGTTTTCAAAGTATAAATATTTTTTGCTACCAGTTTCAAAACTTATCCTTGTTACAGAGAAAATTTCTAATTCATGTTTGTGCAGAACCTTGCAACATTCTCTAATTCAGCGTCTCTTATAGTCTGCTTAAAATTCCTCCAAGAGAAAGAAAAGTGAAACAAATTTTTTGTCAGAACAAAATACGTTTCAGTTTACAGCTCTTTTTTTAGCTCCCACACCTGGTTTTGTTTGGTTAACAAGATTGGTTTGAAAATTGCCAGATCTGCTTGGAAGAAAAAATTCTCAGGTTTGCTTGATTATACACATCAGTTGGCTCTGCCGCTCGATTTTCTTGTTTTATCAATTAGTCAAATAGATGTTCTGCAGCCATCTGAAAGAAAATCCTATTACACAGAAATGTAGGGGGCAGAGGCACATCACTGGCATTGCCACAACGGGTGTACCTAGATGGAAATTCTTAATGTTGTAATGATTTTGAGGATTTGTAACACTGAAATTCAGATCCTGGAGGGAGGCACAGAAGTGCTGCAAGAGGGACTGAAAAAAATTAGAATATTGCAGAGGAGGAGGGAAAAAGATAAACTCGCAGCTCCACCTGCTACTTGGCATCACAGCACCAGGTACCATCACAAGTATTTCTGTCTAATGAGCAGCCCTTGGAGTCTGACACACTGTAGAGAGGCTCCTCCTTTAGAACTGTGTAAAGAATAGCCTTTCTCAGCCCAAAAGTCAAGGAGCTAGTCTAAGACATATGAGAGCCCAGACTGAATTACTCTTCAAAATCAGTGCTGTTCTTTCATTGAACAGGCTTTGGTTTGGGCTCATTTTGTTGGGGTTTGTTTTCTCTGAAATACTTAACTGGGGGCGGGGGGGAAGTCTTTCTGTGGACTTTAAGATGAAACACTATTTGTTATGGTTTGCACAGAGTAAACGATGAAACCGAAGACAAAAGCTTCAAAAAACTTTTGAGGACACATCCCTGGTCCGGTGCAGCAGACCTCACAGCTGCTGCCCAGCCTCTTCTTGAAAGCACTCAACGACACATTGTCCTGAGTTGGGCTCTTGCCCCCCTATCAGCTACAAAGTTTCTCTGACATCCAGGCAGAACCTTCTCTCTACAAAATTAAACCAATTTCTCTTTGTTCCTCCCAGCAGGCAAGCAAAGCAGTGATCTCTGTTGTCCTTCTGTTCAAACAACAAGGACTGGTAAACATTTCACATAAACATATAGCTCATCTAAGAAATCTCTCTGATTCATTGTTTCTCTTTTGGATTTGGAAACCTTGCAAGAGTTACAATCTAGTCTAATGTGTAAATAAGATTTCAAAGTTAGAAAAAAAAAAAACCAGCACCAAAACAAAAAAACTCCAGAAGAATCTAGGATCCAACGTAGGTATCCCACATTAGGGACCTGCCCTCCTGCATGCTTGAAGCCCAACCTGCAATGACATAAACAGTGAAAAAATGTCACTGTGCTGCAGCTATTGCACCCCTCAGAATATGCCACACTCTGCACATGGGCTGCGCAAAGCCTGTACAATGCAACCTTGCATCTCTCTGCAGCATCTCCTGCATCTCTTTAACCTCATTAATCAGGTCATCTCAGGGGTGAAGATGCCGCCATGTGACAGAAAAATCAGAAGTGGATGAGCTGGGATGCGATGATTTGTTCAAGCCACAGCCCAGGGAGGACTGAACAAATGTTTGGAGGCATCTGGTAGACATTCTTATTGCTTTTGTTGAGCCTTTGAATATGTTCACTGAGACAGATGATCTGTGAGTAAAAGTGATTCACACTGAAATGGAATTTGATTACAAAATTCCAACAATCACATGGAGATCCTTTGCATTGCTTTGTAATTCTCATAATGTAACACTCACCTTCAAACAAATAAGTTACTTTCTAGGGGCTAGGTTCTGAAATTATCAAATCCCTCCCCATGTTCAACCCTATAGATCAGAGCATAAAGGGCCTGATGAACACAGAAACAAGGAATCTCTGGATTTTCATGCAAATCACTCCACTAGCCTGTCTACTCTTTCTTCCAAGACTACAGATCCCATGCAGTTTGTGAATGGCCACTTCTGCATCCAGCTTTAGAGCTGATGGAAGACAGCCAGACAGAGGACACCAATGCCAAGGGAAAGGACAGGCATCCTGTTTAAGATGCTCCAGGGATTCAACAGCTCATGATGAAGAAGTCACTCATTCTTTGAATTTTTCTACTCAAGCACCATACACATAGCAAAATCCTTCATTTCTTGATCGGAACCCTTTCAGTTCCTTGCAGAGCTGCTGAAAACCTGGAGCACTGCGTGTCTGCAGTGAGGTGTTGGCAGTGGGGAGCTGCAAGGTTGGCCTCTGTGAGAAACCTGGGGCAGCGTGTGCTGTACACGGCCCCATGGACCTGCTGCACAACACACCTGAGCCACGAGCCGAGCTCCTGGTACCTCTGGGAAAATGTATTTAAGACAGGACAAGACACCACACATGGAAGTGAGGAAAGAAATGTGAGAGACATCTCTGCAAGCACCCAGTTCAGTGGAGAAGGGACGGGAGGTGCTTCAGGAACCAGAGCAGAGGCTTCCCTGCAGCACACAGAAGACCACATCAGAGCAGACATCCACAGTGCAGCCCATGGAGAGCCCCACATCAGGGCAGGTGAATAGTACCTGAAGGAAGCTGCTGTCTGTGGAAAACCTACATTTGGAGCAGGTGAAAAGTGTGAGTCGGTAGGAGCTGTAAAGAGGAACTGCTATGGACTGCCCATAAATCTCCATTTGCTATTCGCCTATTTTTGGAGTGGAGGAATTAGGGGAGTCAGGAATGAAGGAGTGAACCTGACCCTGGGAAGAAGGAGGGATGGGGAGAAATTTGCTTTCATTTTGTCTTTGTTTCTCATTATCCAAATCTATTAAAATGATACTATTTTTTCTCAAGTCTAATCTTTTTTCCCCATGATGGTAATTGGTGACTGATCTTTGCTTTTTTCTTAAGGAGGGAGAATGAGAGAGTGGCTGGGTGGGTGTCTGGCAGCTGTCCAAGGCATACCCACCACACAGGCTTCGTGCTAAGTGCTTCTAAAAGATTTTTTTTTTAATATTTTTGGAGCTGAGACAAACTACAGGAGTCACTATGCCTTTTTGATTCTGAAGATTTGTTCCCAGCATTTGTGCACCCTATTGTATTCAGATCGTTTTACTTGTCATCAATTTTACAACCAGCTTCTGAATTTCAAGGCATTTTAGCTTTGAAGAACACACACTCCTCTTCTGATTTCTAGTAGATTTTTCCCTTTGATCATATTACAAATAGGGTTGGTAGCACCATTTTTTGAGCTTTCCCAACATCTTGGATTATAAATTCCTGGTTTCAGTTGCTGATGAGCTTGCTAACCTTCATCTTCTGGAATACGTGAATTCTGTAGTGCTTTTATACTGAAATATTTTTTAGAAAATACTAAGCAATGTATTTTAATCAGTTCTGAAAATTAAGTAATGTAAAAATATTCTTTTGTCTATCACAAACCCATGGAATTAATCAGAAGTAAGAATCCTGAAAGTGGTTTACTAATGAACCAAAGTGGTGGTTCTGCTTTGTCAGTACCCCCAGCCTTTCTGAATCCACTTTTCCTTGTCAATGGACTCATTCCATCCGACGTCATATCTAGCTCCTAGGAAAAGTAATATTTTCTTATGTTTGAATGGAAATCAAGAGCTCTCTGTTCATTGCTTGTCACTTCATCAGAACCATTCTCTTTTCAAGTGATAACTGTATCTCCGTTCCCTGCATTTATTTCAAAACAGTAATTTCCTTTTCCCCATATTTTATCTGACCTGACAATTGTCTCTGGGCTGAAACACCATCTGTGTGTTTGTGGAAAGGTTATCCCATTAAGACTGTGCCTCAAGTTGATAACTTTTGATGTTGTCATAAAAATATAATCTGGAAAAATGACTAGGACCTGGAAGGTCTGGATAGCAGAAGAGAGGAATATGGAAGTAGGTGCACTGGAGCTTATCTGAGCTGCATCAGGAAATTCCTGCAGCTGACATGAAGGGGTGGTTATCACTAGTGTAGGTTTATGTCTCTGCTTCCCCTGTAACACTGAGGGATCTGGTAGGGATATCTTTCCTTCCCACCGTGTTGTTAAACTGCACCCACAGCACCAGATGTGCATGTGGGGGCCTCAGAGCACCATGTGATAAATCTGATGCCCTTCAAACTGATATCATTAAAAGGGATAGTAACACTAGTAAGGTATCAGCTTATCTTCTAGGTAATCTTTAGGTTCTGTAACCAAGGAAGACACAAGAAGAGCCTGGGGCTTTTATCAAAGAAAATGTCCTAACTGACAAATGAATGAGAAGCTTTATATGTTGCAGTTCTGTAGATGGGTAATAATCCTAATGTTAAAAGCTATAAAAGGCTAAAAAATATTTGATACAGGACTTTGATTTGGATGAGATCTCTGTGGCTAGTTTGAACATAACCTGCATTGGAATGTGGAGTACAGGTGGGGCATCTAGACAAATCCTGGTCATCATCAGCATCACACATACTTCTGTGAGCACAGGACATTGTAGCATCACAGCAGCTTGAAAATAAAGTTCCTTCATGGATTAGCTAAATTATCTACTTTGTAAATTGATCATAGAGGCTCTATTTTATGAAATGTAGATTAAAGATCAAGCTATCATGCATTTATGTTCTATATACTTGTTCTAGAGTGGCCAATATACAGCTACAGAGCACCAAACTCATTATTCATTTTCTTTGGTGCTAGGAATATTGGGTGTCTGAAGGATAAATTCAGAAGAATTAATACACAAGTTTAATCATATCAGTTATTTCTAACCTTAAAGTCACTTTGCTTAATATAAGCTTATTTATAGGCTGTTGGACGTTAAGGCAGCGGTGCAATAATGAAGGAACGCTACCCCAAGTTCTGGTAGTTGATTTCTTGGTGTAAATATTTGGTTCAGTGTTTATCCATGCTAATATGCCTTAGTGTTGAAGCACATCAGTGCTTTTACCACTGGTGAAACATAGTGATTGATTTTTTGTTGAAATGGTGACTTTAAATAAGACCATTGTTTGAAAATTGTCCTCTTGTCTTGGGTCAGGAGTTAAAAAAAAAGGCAAAGAGAAAAGAGTTAGAATGATCTGAGGTCTGAAAAATTAGTTTAAACATGAGGGCATAGTGAAGAACAGTCTATTTAGCCTATTCAAAAGAAGGTTAAAAGATTAGGATCACAATCAAGTAGAACTCAATTGTGGAAGAGTTGTGGCTCTTCAATGCAGAATATAGAGACTGAAATTTTAGAGACAGGCTCTTGATGTACTTGGACACACAAATTTTAAAAGAGGATAACTAGCTGTTAGCACAGTTTGTTAGGGAGTGTGATAGCTCTTCTAATCAAGTTAGAGTGCTTTTTTAGAAGACAGATTACAGCCTCATGTTACAGCTGTGATGCAGAAATGATTGGTGGAGGTCTTTGGTCTGTGTTGTGCAGAGTTGGCCTAGATGATCATAATGGCCTTTGCTGTCCCCAGTAACCTGTGTGTGTAAGATGCACCATGGCTAAGGGCAGAAGTGGGTGGCATAAGCAAATTACTCCTGCTTTAGAGCCTTTGTGTCAGAGACTTTTCCCTGCTTCTCCCCTGCCTCCCATGGGACCTGTGGGAATGGTGTTCTTCACATTATAGATTTAAGAAGAAACAAGGCAATCATTAAAATTTCCTTTCGTAAATGTCTTGGAACATTTCATAAAAGAAGTTAAAAATATAAAAATTGAAACTCTTTAAATTAGTTAGCACAGCTGAGTGTACAGAAATTAAACTGTCTCTCTCCTCAGGGAGGCTTCAGTATATTCCTCAACCAGAGTTCAGCTACAACGTTCTATAATTTACCTGAGGAACAACCTTTTAAGTCACCTAAGGTAAAGAAGGGATCTTAAAGAACACACTCACTGCATTCCTCAGCCTTAAGGAAAAGTCATTATGAACCATCTCTGACTAAAAACCTGATCTAAATGCTTTACTGAGGAAGGTTCCAGCTTATTGCAATGTTCAAAACATGTAAGATTCTTTTCTAACATAGATAGCCTTTGCAGCAGATTTTATTATTTTTCCAAGTCATTAGTAATGTGATCAAAGGAATTATGTTTCCAATACTGATTGTACCAAATCCATAAAAAATAGCAATGAAACCAAGGTGATGGCACATGCACATAATAAACATGGAGGCAAAGAAGACATATAAAGGAGTTTTCTTTTGATCTTCATTGAAGATTTGTAATAGTTGCCCCATGAGCATCTACAAAATTTAGATTCTAGTTTCTCTGTCCTCTGCACTTGATAGAAAAAGTCTCAGAGTTCACTTTCTGTTGCACATCTCATACAAATACACTGAAAAACAAAAAGCAAGAACAGATTGAGAACTATATCTGGCTTTGGGATGAGCTTGTCCAGGATTTTTAAAGCTTTCCAAAGATATGAAATGGTTGAAATTTCTGAGTACAAGGACATTACCATACTGAACTGTGTATGTAAAAGTTTATGTGTGCCCATTGCTTAGAAAAAAAAAAGTTTAAATATTGAATTAATTGCTTTTGGAAATAGATATAAATGTTTTCTATCATGTCTTCCTTGTGACCTTTTATGTCAGACATAACTGCAGGAGGCTGCTAAGAGCGAGTTTCACCTAAGCCTTCACAGTCATTCACCCAGATGACAGCTTGAAGGAAAAAGATAAACAAGCAGTGGCTTCTGTATGATAAAATGGCACTAAACACATTCTATTAGGGAGGAATGCAAGCTTGTATGAAGAGAAGGAATCCAAATTTGTGTGTATTGTGAAAAGAGAGAAAGGGGCAGTGCATAAAGAGCATCTTTTCTCCACAAGAAGAGATTTCAACGGACATTACCAGGAGCTGCTTCTGGGCTCGAGCAGCAGGGGTGAAGGGGAGCAGTGGTTTGATCACAAGGTTCCTGGTGAATATGTTTTCATTTGTTTCCTCATCACTCTTTTACCTGCTCTGTAATTTTCTCATCTACTAGGAAATATCTGCTTTCTGGTTTAGGTATTACTCTGATTGTATAGAGGAAAAATTTTCTTTCTACAGACTTTTCTCACTGCTACACAGCTGAGGTTTAGACCCCTATTAAGAGACAAAAGACCATTAAACCAGAATATCATCCTAACTGCTGTAACACTGAGAATTTTTTTCTAACACTCATGGTGTGGAAAACTATTCAAATTATCTTAATCACATTTAAGATTGGAACTGGGAGGCTTTATACAGCAAAATTGAAAACCTGGCAATCTCCTTCACAAGAAAGCCCGAAATCAGATAGTATATTATAGGATTTGGTGAATCATAAGGTAAAAGATGTGTGTCTGGTCAGGAAGAGTTTGAGTGTCTAACCTACCCAGGATGATTAATGAGGTCTCCATAGTATTTAAAAGCACAAGGTCAAGGTCTGTGTGATGCTTTTGACATTTCTGAAAGACCAAAATCTTAGGAAAGTAAGAGTGTAATTTGAAATTAAACTTCCCTTTCTATCACCTTTTAGGGTTCCACTACAATCTCATTCCGTTAATCCCATGGCTCTAGCAATGTGTAACAGTGAGATGGTTTGGTTTAGATAGCACCTGAAATCTTCAAATAACTCAAAATATTTGGTATTCTGGGGAGAGTCATGAAGACCTCAAGCAACTGGCCACCTGAGTTTCTGGTAACAATGCTACCTTTAAAGCCTAAGTGCTGGCTGAGATGATACAGTTGGGTCGTTTGCCTTCAGGAGCTAGAAGACACTAAGTGCACCTTAAACAGCACTTCACTGTGTGGTCGAGCATTGAAAGGGCCTGAAAGCACCCCTGGGGAGGATAATGCTGCATATGTTTATGTCCTAACAGAACCAAGTGAACCTTTCAGTCCTCCCTGAAGAATGCTGGCCTTGCTTGCAGAGAATTTAGGGACATAATTTTCTGATTATTCTGACCAACTTGGTAACACGCTTAACCAAACCCTAGAAGACTGTGGTTTTGTACTGATTGTGACTTTCTTTTTGAGAAGTCAGTTCTACTTTAGTGGTACAAAACCAGCATGATGGAAGTGGTCAATTGAATCTTTAAGTTGCTGTGCAGCATTCAGAGAAAGCTTTTAGTCCTCAGGTAACCAAATTTCATTTAGGGTTTCTGGTATGGCAACAAGTTTTTGTGATTCCTGCTATCCATTTTGTATTGTGCTAGCTGCTCCCTCTTATTCTGTGTGAAAGCTGAGAGTTTAAAGACTTGGTTTATTTTATTTAGAGGCTTTATAATTTGGAGGGAGTGAGTGAAGGGAAGGAAGGTAGCCAAGGGAAGAAAAAAAGCCTAAGAGAGGGAACACTCCCACCAGCTCATTGCAGTGAACAACCAGAATGAAGATGATGATTGCGTGGTGACTGTGCAAAACTTGATCCTTCTCATGCTGAGATTGGTGAAACTTTGAATTAAGTCTGCTGAAAGTAGAAATGGAGACATTTCTTTGTCACACTGAACTGAAAGGCTGGTGTTACAAAGGGATCTGCCACTGTTTAGAGGGAAACAGAACCTGAGAAGCAGTAAAATGTCAAACGATCCACAAATCCAGAAACTGGAAGGGGCACATCCAACTATTTTTAAGCTGGTTCAATTGCTTTAGAAAAGTTGTTTTCCTTGTCATTTAATAAATCTGAACGTTGGTTTTTTGTCTTTCCAGACCTTCTGCATTGAAATCTCTCCATAAATCTTCCCATTACATATCTCTGGCTTCATCCCAACCTATTGTAACTCTTTTTTTTTTCATTTTTTTTTATATTTCAGACCTATTCAGGAATTAGTTACCTTCATCAGCTTTATGAAAAAAATCTATGAACATATTTATTGTCACTTTTTAAAATATGAGGTTTTCATATCAAGACTGAATTTTCATTCAGCATTCTCCTGGGGGGAAAACCATCACTACAATACCTCCAAAACAAATCATTTATCTTTGTTTATAAATTTGGCATTGACTTCTCATCCTGACACATGCCTACAAATTATAAACATCCTATTTTTGTTAATGAATGGTTCTGAAGTCAAGAAGGAAGCCAGCATCACTCAAATATTTATTTTATTATAGCTATAAAAAAGATTTATGCTCCAAATACCTGCATTTTGGCTCAGTTTTATTATTAAATTATTATTGTAATACTGCACTACTATGACTAGACAAAACGAATATTTTAATTTTTATAAGTAGCTAGCAACAGGCTCTTGATTTATCAGTGCTATATAATTTTATTCTCTGCTGTTAAAGCAGAATATTTCTTATTTTTTTTCAAGTTTTCATTCGTTGAGAGAATTTAGCATTTCACTGGAACTGATGCAAGGGGAAATAAACTTCCACCTCAATATCAGAGCAGAGTAAATAGTGTAAGATATTTTAAGGGTTATTTTTCTTAGGATTGGAGACCAGCTTCCCATTATATTTTGCCTATCTTTTTCAAATTGCATCATTTGACTCTTGCAGAATAGAACCCAGCAGGCATGGAAGATAACAGGGAAAACTAGTTTTCAATTTATGGTCTATAACATTTTGAAAGAGAGACTGAGAAAAGCAAGCTTGATTTCAATTTACCATCCATGTACCTGCACCACAGTTACAAATTTTAGTAGGCATTTACGAACTTCAAGAAGACAAACTAGATAATACAAGATGCCAAAAAGTCTGGCTGAAAACCCTCAAAAACTCACCTTAGGTGACTTTAAATCAATTGAGTTTTACCATTCCATTTTACAGTACCACAGTTTTGGCTTGGAATTATTAATTTATTCTTTAAAAAAAACCCCAAACCAACATATGAAAGGAAATCACAGAAGTGAAAGATTAGGTTTTTTGCAGTGTGCCTGCTGCTTAGTAAGCTAAGGTCAAGTTGATAACTTCAAATTATTTCTGTGAACAGCAAGGACGAATTCTTAGTAATGTTCAGTTAACCACTTTGCCAACAGAGCTTCATACTCTTTGTTTAAAAAGTCAGGTGTACCTAATGAGAAACCACAGTGCCTGCAACTCAAGCACCAGTTTTTCAGCCTGATTTGACAAGATGGCAATTAATCAGGTGATAAGTATCAAATGCCCTCTATTTCTCATGTGAGAGGTTTAGAAAACCATAAAGTCAAGCCTTGTGGGGAGGATTGTCGTGGAGAAGACTGTATACTTTTTATCTTCCTTCCACTGGGATGAAAACAGCAGGCAGTGTTAAGCGGAAGGCCAGAAGCTATCAAAGCTCAAAGACATAGAGATTTATGGAAAACTTGAGGGATGAAAGTGGCAGAATATTATTTCCCAGCAGATGTAACAGTCTCCTGGGTTCATGCAATTTCAGATAGGTTTCTAAAAAAAAAAAACAACCAAAAAAAAAAACCCACCAAAAATCAGAAAAGCTGAAAGTAGGATCAAGGTATCACATTCTCTCCTGAAAACAAGTTCCTCCCATTCCTACCAAAAGTGTTCAAGGCCAGGCAGAACAGGGCCTTAAGTAACCTCGTCTTGTGGCTGATATGCCTGCCTGTAACAGGGTTGTTGGAACTAGATGGTCTTTAAGGTCCCTTCCAATACAAACCATTACAGGATTCCACCATTTCGGATTTTATCTGTCTGCCTCTGATGCCACTATTCTTCTACCCAACTCTCAAAAACTAACCGAGAAATCTGAGGGCAAGGAAAGCTAGCAAAATGGCAAAATAAGGGATAAGTCATTTTCTCTGACATCGGGGTTGGAGCTGGATAAATTCACCACCCTCAGTTTTGTTTCAGCTTCCCATGGGGTGAATCTGTCATTTAACAGGTTAAGTGTGAACACATGGGTCTGTTTCCTACTTCAGGTATTAGTAACCAAGGGCTCGTCTTTGCCAGGTTTAACTCCTCTATCCTGACAGTGTTCTGTATACCAGAAAACTCCTCACTGCTATGGCAAACCAGGTTATACCTCAGGGTCAGCTCCAAGCCTCTGAGTAGGCAGAATTCCAATAAAATCAATCATCCTGCATCTATTTGCCAAACCTTAGTGTAACAAGAGATTATTCTTTACCCACTTAGCATAAGAAAAAAATAACCACAGTATGAGGCAACTTACTGGTTCAGGTCATATTTAATCCAAAGTTAGAGCAGAATCCTAGAAAGGCAATTGATTGCTTCAAAGCAGTAAGAGCTACTTTATTCAAGGAATCAGCCTTGCAATAAATGTGTTAAATTATTAAGAGCTTGTAATTTAGCACTACCAGGGGCAGAGAAACAAACATCTTTGATTTCTGTGAGAGTTTCCAGGACGTTTCACAGACAGAGCACTCATTAATGCTTCACAAGTGCTAGAAAATGAAATATTGTTCCACGTGCTGTAGCAAGACATCTTGAGAAGAGATGCTAAAAATGGGAATTGTGGCTCCCAAAACTCTGAGCAGAAGGAAGATTACTGTCACTCTACAGGGTAGCCAAGTGATGCCTTAGGATTTTAGCTTTTATATTTTCATATGTTTGTAATCCTGCAATTCTTAGTGTGTAACTCTGAGCTCCATATAGAGTGTTAGCAACTGCTTTTCCCATTTTGATCAGACACAACAATTCCTCTCTAGGCCTGAGAATCAAGGACACCTCACTGTCTCAGGCCCGGAGAAATGTAAACAAAAGTGAGTTGGGGGGGAGCAAACTGGGAGAATGGGACTGCACTGCCTGAAGCTGTAACTGGACAATTAACCTCTGGTATGCAAATGGACAAAATTTATATCTGTCTGAAAAACGTGTGACTGTGTCCATCTTGGGTGCAGTCTCTGCGAGACTCCTGCACTGCCCAAGGGGTGCCCTGGGAAGGCCTTTCAATAAATTCCTGCCCTTTATCCTTTCACTCTGTCCAGCCTCTGTTCCAGGTCAGCCTCTACAAGGCATCACAAGCTGTGGGCAAGGCGTGGATCTTCAGAGCTGTAGTGAAGATTCTGGAGGGTGTGTGATGGGTAGGGAGGAGAGGAATTCTGACCCTTCCTCGGGGAGGAGGATGTTAAATGGCCTGATATAAAGTCCCTTGGATGTAGGGGGTCCTCTCTGATATATAAGGCATGAGGAGATTACTTGATAAATGATCTAAAAGAGGATACATCTGCAGAGGAATATAGCCAAGGTCTGGTCCTCCATCCTCTATGCCATGAACAGAATAACTCCTGTAACAAGCCAAAAGAGAGGGCAGTCCATGCACATCTGTTTGCATTTGATCCTTCAGGTGTCTTGCACATACTTTAGAGTCCAGCCACTTCCCTAGAAAGCTTAAAAAAATCAGGAGGTAATTTCTATCCATCCAGACAGATAATTACATGTCATAATTTTCAAGTCAATGGCACAATTGTTATTCTTTGTAAGGGAGACTAGGATATGACTCATGTTTGAACTTGTGGAGCTTGCAACACTGTGAAAGCCACTGTACAAAACTGAAGAGAGAGCTGCATTTTTTGTCTGGTAAATTGCACATAAAAATACTTTTTGAAGTAAGGTTTTGCAAGAAGAATCACTGTTATTCAATTAAATTTTGAAGAAAAATAATCATTCATCACAGATGTTTTGACCCATAAAATTCAAGTTTGGTTTCAATCTATGCAGTACAGAAATCAAGATTATACTGTTTCTTTTCAGATAGGCCTGTTCTGAGCAGCTGGACAACCAATATCTTTTTATGATGTTTTGAGTGATAAAGTGGGAAATCTTCAGGATTTCTTTGTAGCCATAATATGTTGGCCCATGTTTTTTAAATGTGGCATTTTTTCCTTTGCATATTATTCACTACAAAAAAAATGGTTCTCTAATCTAAAATAATCTAAAACTAGTCTTGTAACAGGCACTGTTGCACTTATCTCAGGGTTGAACATCATTAACTTTTTCAGAAATCTATGCTAAAATTATTAATAATGACATATTTGAAGCAAACTTTGGTATAGCAACAGTGTTTGGAGCTTTTTTTAAGATAACACTATTTCCTGAAAGTCAGACACTCTGTGAAATAATTTTAGAAGCCATGCTAAACCTATTTTGCACTGTTTGTTATGCACTGTTATACTTTTATGGTAACCTCCAAGTACAAAACTGGATGTCACCTGATGTACTTCAGTTCCAAGGCCAGGTGAATAAAAGGCAGCGCTTGGTTCAACTCCCTTCTCTGCCTGTTTTACAGAAAAACTGGCTAAATATTTCCCAGATGGGTGCCCTAATCTCTGGGCTGTGGATTCACTCCCATTCTACTTTTCCCCAGCCAGTTTGATTGTTGATTATTGACAAAATGTCATTATTATTTGCAGTCCAGGTCATGAGGGAATAGTACCCCAGATGAAGAGGTAGCCTTCTGACTGAAGTATTCCTAATGGGGGTGTGGGTTCACTTCCCCCAGGCAGGGGAGGAAATTGAGCAAAGGATTCATTTCAGCCAAAATTATTCAGAGAATTCCACCCACATTTGCAAATATAGGATTCAACAAAATCATTTCATTCCTTTCTGCTCCATTACCACAAGGTGCTGTGAGAACATCTTTTCAAATGCTTCGTCGTCCCACACTGCTTGCAAGGTGTTGAGTAATGCCACTCCAGATGAGTGTCGTGCAGGCAGAACACCTTGCTTTCCGTGCTGATGCTGCCTCTGGTGACAAGATATCACTCAAACAGTGTGATGGATGGCTGCAGCCTAGAGGTCTACTAAAAAACATTCGTTTCTAATCAGGTGATCTCAACCTTAAGTGTTGAGAGGACATCTCTGAGTGAATAATAAATTGATTAAATTTACCTGGGCATCAAGCAATGATGGATAATATTCTATTTCTTTATTTTTAAGAAACGTAAACATAACAGAAATATGTAATTAAACTCAGTCACTACTCTGACAGATTTGTCAGTCTTAATGTTAGTGTATTAAATAATTAGTTACATCTTCATAGATTGTTATAAGCTCTTAAATCCCCAAATTACTGTATTAATTTGTTTGCACAGCAGTGTTTCATTGTTGAGGCAAGCAGTACTTCTTGGAAGTTTCTGGAGCCACAACTGATGTGTCAATGTGAGTAAGATTAGAAAGGTGTTAGAAAGGTGACTTTATACTCGAAAACATTTACCTGATAGATTTAGCATCACATCCATGTTCTCATTCAGTTTTTCATCGAAAACTCTCAGGAAAATTGTCAGTGTTAATATAAAATATTCCTCCAACTGGCAGAATAAAACTTCTAGTTATACCATGCTAAGCCTCTGCAATTACATCTTGCTGGTGTAAGAGATAGTCTATATAACTTAGAGTAATGAAAAATTGCTTCCACAAAGACACTGTGGTTACAAGCTCTGCTCAGGGAATTCATGTTGTAGTGGTTAATAGGTGGGCATGCTGCTGCACAGCAGTGCATGTGGAATATCTCCACCCACAGCAGTGCAGATGTTTATCTGCAAAACTGTTTATAACATAAAATAGATTAGGTTGATCAGGTAAATAACAGCACTTCTCAACAGTACCAGAACTGGCAGACCCCTCTCAGCTGAGTGCTTCTTTAATCTTCCTTTCCTCAGATAATATAAGGCAAAGCATTACAACAAACAGAAATCAGTAAACCAACAACTAAGATTAAAATTATTGCCATTTATCCTTTTCTGTATTTGCAAATACAGCACACCTGAAAAACAGTCTTCTTTGATCCCTCAGTATCTCTATCAGCACAGGAAGCTATAAAAAAGTCACTATTGAGATCTATTCAAGATTCATTCCTCGAGTCCAGCTTGACCATGTATCTCTAGAGATGATATCTAGCTGGTAATCACTCGGTTTAAGCCAGTCTGCTGGGTTGCAATGAGCAGCACCACTCACCCTGACTTTTAACTGTGGTCTCTCCCTCACTCAAGTAAAGGCAAGGGATGTGATCCTGCCTGTCAAAGCAGTTGCATGTTGTAATTGTTTTCTGTTCTGTGCTTATGTCATTTATCAGATGGGATCATAGTTCAGGGTGGCATCAGCAGCTTTTAAGCTTGCTGTTTTATAATGAATTTCTAGGCTTTCTTTAAAGGAGAAAATATAAGAAAATTTTTTTTTTCAGTCTTTTTCTTTTTTTTAACCTCAGAAAAATGCCAGCAGAGACAGCTGTCATTTCATTCAGTGAAAAAACTGCATTAGCTAGGAGGCTGTCAAAGGGAGGACAGACTGGCCTCAGGGTAAAGAGAGTCTCTACTCATTGCCCCTTTTCAGGTCCATGCAAAATTTTGGGAAGACAGTAGGTTGCTGTGCCTGGATGCTTTGAGGGGTATTTCTTGACCACAAAAGGGTCTCAGAGGGGTGTGAACAACTAAAGTACACACGGCAAATAACATTCAATATTGCAGCAAAACTGAACACCTGCAACCTAAGCAGATTCTAGAAAATGTTAAAGACTCGTTATTAACATAGGAGGTGTGATTATTGCTCAAATAGAAAGGTTCTGGTGAGCCCAGTATAGGCTGGGAACATCTCTACAAAAAGTGTACAGGGCTGTAGAGGTATGCCTTCCAGATTATTATATGTCAGTCCTCAGAGGGAATCTCTTGTTCTGGATATTGCCATATTCAAAACCACAAACTGAGTCACCGCACAGAATACAAAAAATTTCTGAATCTTCTATGTGCTCGCTAATCCCTGCCTCTGTGATCAAAAGCAAACACTGAAATAAAACAAAGCTGTGTCTTACTACAGATCCAATCAAGGCTCAGTGACACCTTTCTTCAATTACATCTAGCCAGGACCTTAAAATTGCCTGAATGTAAGAACTGCATATGAAATATTGAAAAGCTGCACGTTATCCTGCTTTCTCTTAACCTCTAATGGCACTGATGCAATAAAAAATAAAAATTCTCCCTGTTCTTGTTCTATTTATTCCTTTCAAAAGCATGCTTTAATGATTACATTATTTTGCAACATATTTAGATGTATTTATGCATTGCTCTCATAGCAAGATGTGGAGTTGATGTAAATACAAGATCCAAAAGACCTCCTTCTCTGACTAGTATTTCAGCTACTTGTGAACATCTTTGAATTATTTGAATGAAAAATCAGTGTATCTAAGTGATATTTGCACCATGGTGAAGTCCTACAGCTTCTTTGCTGTAGGAGTAACAAATTAAATATGAAAAAGAGAAAACTGATGAAGAGCCTGTTGCATTTCATGTTTATGAATGTTAACAAACATAGTGTGTAGGAGACGAGAAACAGACTGCAAAAAACCTGCTCATCTCACGAAATTAAACAATAAAAGAAAGCACACTTTTGCAGAAACTCAGCCAGTTTCTAGCAAGCAAATGGGATCTGCTTGAAACATTGTTTATGTGGATTTATTCCATGATCATTCTATCCAGCAGGGAGGTTGGACCAGATGACCTTTAAAAGGTCCCTTCCAACTCAAACTACTCTACCATTATTACACAGAAGTAGGACCTGCCAGTCGAGCACTCCTTCCTTCCCCCTATGAAGATAATACAAAAACATGAAAGTCTAGCTCAGATAAACTCCAAACCCACGTAGCCAATATGCAAAACGTTTGACTATACAGGAGCTCTGTGAAGATGCGCGACCGCTGCTGTCCGTAAAGGTCCTGCGACGCCGCAAGGTCCTGGTGCTTCCTTCGGGCTCTCAAAGGCATTGTCATGTCCCAGTGCCTTCACACAAGCGTTCCTGCTCCCAGTTCTGCAGCGCTTGACGCTCCAATTACCTGAGTTATGAGGCTCCCACTCTGTGAGTGGGTGGACTTCAACACTGAGGAGAGAAAGTCGTGCATGTTCAGAAAGTTTCAGCGTTCCCAGGGAGCCCTTCCTGCGAGAAAGCGCGTACTGTTTAAATATCAGGCAGTAATAGTAGGGAGATGTTCCATGTGCAAAATGCCATGAGAAGTCAAGATCTATTTTGGAGTAAAGAAATTATGGGTTGTCTTCACCAGGTAGACAAAGACAAATTCTTACAGCTCCACTAAGCCCAAAATATGCATTAAGAAATTAAAACCATATTGTCTTGGAAAGCAGCTTGATACTGACAACTTTGAAAAGGCTTTGCCACTCAGATAATGCTGAACCACTCAAATTTGGAGAAGAAGATAAGTTAAAGCAAAACTAAATAAGGAAATAGAGCATGTCTTGCTCTCAGTTCAATAAAACTTAAGTGGCAGCATATTGTCCAAGTTTTTTGCATTAAACAGTCAAAGCAGAATTTGCTGCTGATATTAAATCTACCTGACTGCAAATGAGGAACAATGTAATTTTGCCATGTTTCTATACTTTTATTTTGTGGGGGAAAAAACCCACTTTGAATACAATTTGATGATTAATCTATTCTGTAAACACAGCTGGCCAGAAATAGATTAAACACATTACACAAACATTTTCAGAATAATTCTCCTTCCAGGTTATGGTTTAGCAATTGCTTGCGTGTCCTCCACCAGCCAGAGGCTGATGTGCACTATCTCTCTGGTTTTCCCAGTGGGTCTGTAGGTACAGTGAGTACAGGAAAAGGTGGTTCAAGATGCCCTCTGAGGACAGCAGATTACTGTACAATAATTGTCTCCAACAGTACAGAGCTAAGCAATATCCATTCACTTCTGGCTTTCTCTTTCTTACCAGGTTATGTCTGAAGTTCATGTGTTTCTCAAACACCCAAATAAAGGACAACTGGTATTTTTAGGCTGAGTATCAAACCCCAAACCAATTAGTAGTATAAACAGACTAGCTAGGCTTTATTTCATGAAGCAGAATAATAAAAAATTAAATATACTTCCTGTCATAAAAAACGACCTTTTAGATTGTAATGCTGCTTTGTGAACATATTCTGAGAGGTTGAACAAGACAGTACAATTATTTATATGTCAACTTTATTACTTATAACTTCAGTATTAAAACATGAATGTGGATACTTCATCTGCATTTAAAATAATTTCCTCTGGGGTTTTGATGACTCTAAATGCAAATTTAAGTCAATCACAATATGTAGGTCTTAGATGAATTAGGAAAATCATTATGTTACAAATTGGTGTAGGACACAACATTCCTTGTCATGAGCTTTAACACTCTCTCTGTACTCACCACCTCTGAGGACTCAAAATCCTCACGAGCCTGTTAATCCTGACTGATCCACACTTTCCTGCAACTGGATATCTGTACTGCAAGGAGCTCTGGTGAGTACTGCAGCTCAGCCTGCCTGCTCCAAGCATGCAGAACGAATCCACAGATTTTGCAAAAGCACACAGTGAGTTCAGCACAAGAAAGCCACGTTACAAATGCCACACTTCAGAGTCACTTTCACTGCACCAAGGCAACTTTTTAAAGAGCCAATGATGAAAGTAATACCTGATCAATACTCAATAGGGAAGCCTTGTTATGCCAATTTTTATAGACATGGGCAAATTTTTCTTTGATAATCTCTTTGTACTGTATGTTGTAATGCTTTTTGGTTTGACAACTCCTTTTTTAAAGAATAACAAAGAAGGAGATCAATCATTTTCAAAATATCTTAAAACTACTCACTAGCAGCATGATAGATTTTTCTTCTGTGTGCTCAGGATCCAATTACATCTCCGCCAATTAACACAAGCACTTTGGATATACATGCATGACATGCTGTGCTGCAATGGTTTTGAGGGCTGGTTTTGAACAATGAAGTCTTTTACAATATATTGCTTAGAACTGTCTGAGATTATTTTGATGGATGTTTACATGAATATGAGAAGATAATTGGAAAGAATCCAGCTGAAACAAATAAATAGAAGGTTCTTCAAATGTGTAGCTCCAAATTCAGTCTCAAGACTGAGATGTTTCTGAAACATGTGCGCACACCCACTCACCCTTAAAGCGACGTTAATAAGCACCTCTATCCCAGCTGACAGCAGCCAAACAGTCTCAATTGCAAACCACCCCCAATTATATTAACAGAAACATGAGTAATCCATACCAAGGAATGAATATGAGTCAGTAACGATGTGAAATTATACAGTGCCTCCCTAAAATAGTGACCTTTAGTTCACAAACTAAATTTGCTATCTTCATTATAATTTTGTTTTAAATCCACAGTGCTGTTGCTACAGTTTAACCTTGTCATCCAAGACAGTGCTTGACTGACTATCTCAGTGCTACAAAAGCCAAAGCCAGCAGATCTCCATTTTCATTCAGAGGATTGGATCTTACTTGGCATTAAATTTTTTTTGCTGGGGAATCACAGATTGGGACGCAGCAGTGTATGAACATCTGAAAGCTACACCTTCTCTTCTGTAATTCTCACTCACATGAATTGATTTTACTCTCACATACAAACACCATTAACTATAGCCTAGGCTGGACAAAAGCAGAGTGGAGGTATCTAACAAACTACTCCATATTTTGAGAATACTTTTGAATCAATATCTACAACATGCCTTGCTAGAGCTAGAATCATGTGATCTAATCCCTTTTGTAGATCCATCAAATTCCATTTTAAAATACCAAGGATTATTATTTTTTTACAATGCTGCAAAAACTGAAAAAAATTGCCCTATTTATTCATGGGACATTTGTACTTGTTTCTTCCTGAAATGACATCTGAAAATACATATGGGTCTATTCCATGGTAGTTATTGCAATCTACAGGATTAATCTGTAGGATTAATTCCTCAGAATACAACCTGGAATTCTGATTTTCTTTTCAGTATTCCAGATCTCATAGAGAGCTATTTTTTTCTGTACTTTATTTCAATTGTCTACTGATTGATAAAACCTCAATTTTTGTTACCAGAATATTTTATTAGTGCACACAGACTAGAATTCTAGTGAAAATATCAAATAAGGTCTTTCATACTTCATCCATCCTTCCATTAAATGCCATTTCCCTTTTCAGTCTCTTCCTTGCCCAGTTCAATGCCCCATTCATCAAGTCTCCAAAATACATAATGAATGTTTCTAAACTTGTTCCTCTAACTTATTTTATATAATCACATCAAAAAGTCATAAGCAGCAAATTTTTAACATCTGCAGAAGAAAATGAGTTAGGACAAATGGCAAGCAACACTGAGACTGCAGAAACACAATAATTCATGCAAACATCCCATGAATGAACAAATTTGCAATACTGGAAGTGGAATTGCTCTGAAACACTGGATATTAAAATATCATCATGAAAGCTGTTGAAAACTTCTATAATCCCTAGCAATTCACAGTCATGCCATGTGCCTCCACACAGACACCCCCATATACAAAAAAACAATGAAAAGCTTTGGGTAATGGAGAAAAATAAACACCAAACCCTGTGAATGGTGTATATGGGTAGTACTAGGATTTATGGGATCGCTCAGACTGTCCCCATAAATTTGCTGGTTTACCCACATGCATGTAAGCTACGAATCACTGCTCCCCCACCATCCTGCTCCAGAGCCAGGGCTGGTTCAGGGACTGTTTCAGAAGCACACTCTGGCTGGTCCTAACCCATTCCTCCTTTAAAACTGCCAGATGTCACTCTGCTCTGCTGGGCTGCAAGGCCCTGAGCAAGTAGAGCAAGCAGCAGTTTTGGTGGTGCAGAATTTGCTGTAAAATGACTGAGATTCCCGTTTGTATAATATCAAAAATACTTTCAAAATTAGCCTGCCATATTAAGAAATGTCATTACTGCACTATTGCTGAAATAATTCACAGGTCTTGTACTGCAGCTTCAGTCTCAGTGTCTGAAGTTCT
The DNA here is from genome assembly GCA_013398955.1 of Callaeas wilsoni. Classification (NCBI taxonomy): domain Eukaryota; kingdom Metazoa; phylum Chordata; class Aves; order Passeriformes; family Callaeidae; genus Callaeas; species Callaeas wilsoni. The sequence continues at coordinate 42,282 of VWPU01000902.1, forward strand.
GTCTCTAGAAAGCTGGCAAAGTAAATACTCCTAAACTCATCTCAGTCTTTTATATTCTGCAGATGGAAAACTAAAATCACTTCTGAAAAAACTGAAAAAACGACTTCATTTTGCCTAGAAATAATTCTATTAAATTCCTTTATAGATATTATATGCTTATATCCTTTTATGACCAGAAATTATAATATATTACCATTCCTCTCAATAAAATGATCATTACAGTAGAATAGCAATGCCTAGCATATGACTGGATGAAGGTTTTTTATTAAGAGGATTTTTAACAGCTGACTTAATCAAAACATTAATGAAATTAAAACAGCAGTCATTTCATCCAAGATCAACATGTAATTATGTGTTAATTGGAATGAGAGGTTTAATTTTCTTTTTTCATTAAGGGTCCTTAATTCTCAATTAAAATTAGGTCAACTTGGATACAACAATGCCTTATCAGTTTGAAAACTTATTAGTTTTAAAGGTATCAACATGAAACATGAAGCATTTTGATGCTCATAAGTACCTAGATACCCTCTATTTATTAGTTTCCAGGTATGTCTTTTCCTAATATTAAATTAATTCAGATAAGAGTCTATAGGTGCCTTGGGTATAAGAGTCTACACTCCTGGGTATGAGTGGCATTGAATTTTGGAGCAAACTTACCACAAACTGAGAGCAAAGGGGTAAAAGTTTCTACTTTTAGCCTAGAGGCTGAATTAAGTTTTTAGGTGTTATTTGGCAGACAACATTGTGGAAGTAGATAGAAAAACGACAAGATCTCCCTTGAAAAATTACAGTTTATGCCTTGGATCCCACAAAGTTTAATTGCAATTGACTGAATACTTTTTGTTGAAGTTACTTGTCCTGTGAAGGACAAGGACTATACGACTTTTCCGGATCTACAAGCCCTCATGAGTATCTTGCTCAGTGTAAGTAAATACCTAAATTCTTTTCCTTGCAGCGTATTCATGCATCTGAAGAGTCAAAAAACACAGAAGTCAGCCTTTTTGACCATATTACACTAAGTTTTGCTTTCTGAATTCAGTGCCTATCAGAAAGCTCTTAGTGGAAAATAAATATTTTTCCTGTTTTGACTCCTTTCTTCAGAACACTGTAAGCAGAAGATGGATTTCTGATGATTCTGTTTTTGAAGAAAGTGAGACTTTGCCTATTTTTGGGCTCCCTCCTCCTGTCAGAACATGGAGAAAATCTGGCTTGCTCACAGTTCTGGAGGTTCTCCCAGGCTTGATTCTGGTCCTCACTCTGGTCCCCAGGAGTGCAAGAGGAAGGCAAAAAGGTGTCACCTCCTCATTGTGCTACCTCTGCTCCTGAGCCACCTCTAGTCCTGCCTAAAGTAGCCAAAACCAGGGGCTGGCTGTAGAAAACAGCCCTTGTCCTGACACGAGACAGCAAACACTGCTTGAAATGAGAGCAGGGAACATTACAACACACTCACCACTTCTCCCAAATTATACACCGATTATGTCAACCACATTTTTAATGTTAGGGGGACAAAAATATCAGAGTAACTTACGGCCTCCTTGAAAATCAAGGATCAGACAGGATATAGAGCCTGCAGGAAGATCAGAGCTCTGTAAGAGGAACTGCACGGATATTTCCACCTTTCATAATGGAGTACTAGAAAAAGAGAGAAGAAGGAAGATTAAATTAATCTTTTTCTTTTACGAGATTTAGATCATTCTTCCTTCTTTTGTCTTCTGGTAAATCTTCCTTCTCAAGTCTTCTACATATAATGAATCAAGATCTCCATCAGAAGACGTCTTCTTTGGAGACCAGAAAAAGTCGTTTCTCACAAAACAGGTGTCAAGTCATGCAGGGTTTAAGCAAGCAAAGGGATAGAGTTTTGCAATAGGAACTGTACGAGCACAGCAGAGTTCAAAATGTCCTGACAACTGTGTTTCTCTCACTTTTAAAAAAGCCTGCAAATTGCATGAGGGTTTTGCTAACAAAGGTCAATGCAACAGCCTGTGAATACTCGTGTGAATCTTGCACAGAAAAAGCACAGTGTGGTTGATGCAAACGTGACCTGACCTGAACTCGGGAGCTGTCACTGCTAAAACAGGCCAGAACACATAAAACTTTTAATTGACTCCCAATGGCTTATTGAAAGTGCTATGTCTGACCTGACAATATTGTGCTTCAGAAGGCAATCCTGGATAGTCTGCTGCAGCTCTTGGGACAACCTCAAATGAATATGAAAATTCATCCTGTAAAATAGACTTTCTCTTCAGAAAATTATTCTTGTGATGATGGCTTAGGATTTTAGCTTTTATATTTTCATATGTTTGTAATCCTACAATTCTTTAGTGTATAACTCTGAGCTCCATATAGAGTGTTAGCTAATGCTTTTCCCATTTTGGTCAGACACAACAATTCCTCTCTAGGCCTGAGAATCAAGGACACCTCACTGTCTCAGGCCCCGAGAAATGGAAACAGAAGTGAGTTGGGGGGAGCAAACTAAGAGAATGGGACTGCACTGCCTGAAGCTGTAATTGGACAATTAACCTCTGATATGCAAATGGACAAAACTTATATCTGTCTGAAAAACGTGTGGCTGTGTTCATCTTGGGTGCAGTCTCTGCGAGACTCCTGCGCTGCCCACGGTGTGCCCTGTGAAGGCCTTTCAATAAATCCCTGCCCTTTATCCTTTCACTCTGTCCAGCCTCTGTTCCAGGTCAGCCTCTACAGGGCATCAGTGAAATAAATCTTTATCAAAATGCTGCCTTTACTGGATCTACTGAGCAGAAAGCATTGAAATTCACAAGTTTTAAGAAAAAGTGAACAAAACCTGGACAAAGGCAAGAGAGTGCCAATAATAAAGTGAAAGAAACTTCAGGAGAGTATTCTCAGCTGTGCTTGTCAGGGTAATTATATTGATTTACTGGATTCTCATTCTGTGTGAGGACCTGTATGAACACAATGGAGGAAAGCCTTTCTGCCCAGAGCAGACAGTAATTTCATAAGGCAAAAACCAGCAAAGATGAGGGATAAGAGAGGAACTTTAATGGTTCTCCTTTATAGCAACAGAGACATTTACAAGCACAGGGTAACAAACTACCTGCAGCAAAGCTGAAGTTGAATCCTGATCGCAAAGATCCTTCCAGCAAGCAAGGAAAATATGAGCCAGGGTGAAAAACTATCTCTTTAAGCTGTAAGAAAAAAAACCAGAAGTGCTCAAAGCCCAAAAGCATCGCTTTGACCTGGTATGAAAAGGGAAGGATGGAGGGAATACCTCCAAAGGTATTACAAATACACAAAAATATGTGCAAAAATAGTAAAGTGTCGCACTTTAGCAGAGTAAACACAAGGCCATGAAGTTAAATGCAAAAGTGGGACAGGAGATGATGAGAAAATAATACAGGTGTCAGTGGCTTAGTTAGTGACTTTACAGATATCTGTGTCAAGAAAAGGAACTTAGAAATACAGGACACACCTTCAGCACCTGTTCCAAAGAACAGGCAAATATGCCTGTAGAGAAATGTGTGCTTTCCCACTTCCTAATGTCAGAGCCTATAGTTGGGTAGACAGGCAGAGAGAGCAAAGACTCCAGTGTGAGTGTAGCTGAAGACACTGCTCAGTTAAAGAATCTAAGAATAAATTTCTCTGCTTTCAAAAACAGGAAAAAGGGCATTAATTACCCCACTCCAGTTGAGGGATGTAATGTAGCCACCAGCCCCCAACAGTTTGAACTTATTTACATGGAAATGCTCCATGCTAGTGTTGAAAGAGCAGCTCCATGCTTGGTGCTCACCAGCCCTTCAGCAGCTTTATCACAGACTTTAACAAAATAAGCATCCTAGCTTGGCTACTTTGTTACAAGTGCAACCACAGTCCTTCATTATGCAACGACTACTGATTAATTTATGCAGGAGGTTTTGTAGAGTTAATATTCTACCAGTATCTTAGTACAGTATTTCAAGATGATCTCAGGTCTACTTAGAACCCACTGCAGCTCTGACTGCAATTTAGAGCTATTTTAAGGCAGAGATAATGTTTCCAAAGGAATATTAAGCCTGATGCACTTTCAAAAGCATGAAGATGTGCAAAGACGCAGTTTGAGACCTGTTGGGAGTTTTTGGTGCTAATGCAGCTGAAGAGCCCAGCAATTTCTTTTACATTATAGGCTGCAAAGTTGTGACCAGCTACTGAGATTTATGTATTCAGCAAGAGATTAGTTCTGAGTTCCACATGTCAGACATGTTTTAGCCCTTGCCAAGAACTGTGGGATGTACCACAGAGCTTCACTTCCCTGATATATGGAGGTAGATTTATTCAGGCAGAGAGATGGAAGCATATCACTCCACCTGTACCCAGGAAAGCCAGCTGAAAACTGTTAAAATCCAGTTTCCTTGTCAGTTTCTGTATATTTTTCTATTTAACTCATGAGTGTAACCCATTCATGTTCCCAGCCCTTGGAGACACTTCCTGTTACAGGGTAAGGATAGGAAATATTGTGATAAGAAAAATCATGTGACAATGTACTTTCCCTGGCAGATTTGCTTAGGGAAAACATATACAAAGAAACCTTTTTATTATTATTTATCTTTTCCTGGTGATTTATTTATTACTAAAATGTACACCTTCTATGACAAGTGTTACACTCACTAGTTTTCTTTGTTTTAATAAAGAATCTGTAAGAAATAGAGATTCAAAAGGCCACATCTTTATGCCTTATGTTCTGTATTGTCTTTGGAAAACATGGACACAGCAACCAAGACCACCAAAGGTCTCTGCTGGTCATGGAAACAACCTCTGTTCACGCACAGAGCTGTGGCTCTGTGTCTGCAGCTGGCTCTCCTCACGGAGTCAAGGCAGCATGACCGCTGAAGCACTGCCCTCCAAGTTCCTTCAGCATGCAATTTCTAACATACAGGAACTTATTTAACATCAGCCTTTAGCACTTTAGAAATTCATTAACCCTTTCCTCCTGAAGAAAATCAGTATTTGAGGGATGATTGCTGTCTAAGAGGCACATATCCAAGTGAAGAACAATATATACCAGTACAGGTAGAGAAATTTGCCACCTCAGAAAGTATAAAAAGTCTCCAAGCAGCTTTCACATGACATTCTCTTGTATTTGGCCAATTTAATAAACATACATTTGCATTTCCCTTTACAGGACCTACTCTAATAAGAAAATCTTAATGATTTCAGTTTTCTGAGGCAATCCACAGACTTCAGCACAAGAATTCTATCCTGTTTCAAAAAGGAATACAAGTCTCTGCTGAAACTATATCAGGTAGCTCAGTAAACCCACAAAATTATAAAGCAATTAAGAGAATTATGACTTATGTCAATTGGGATTTCCAGAAACTTAGAAGTTTCAACACTTTTCAAACTTGTTTTTAATTGAAGATTACATGCTGAAAAACAATTCAGCAGTACAGGGCCATTATTTAATCAAATAACAATTTTTATATTCCTTTATAAAGTAGGACATAAAGGAAAATTTCTTCTAAGTCTTGTCTTTTTCTTCCTTTCCCCAAACTTTTGTTTTATCTATAATCTCCTTGTTTGGAATTTTCAAAGACAGTGGATCTTTAACCATTTTTTCCCCAGCTGCACTTAAACTGGTTTTTAAGCCTTTACAGAATGGTTTTGCCCAAATTAGACCTAATGGCCATTCTCCCCACACTCCTATCACTTTCCTTTTCACCTTGCAGAAACCTCAAAACCATCAAGACTCAAAACCCTTTACAAATTCTTATGCACCTTGCAGGATGAAATCATAGTACTACTATATTAGGCCAGTACTGCATTTTTACTAATCTCCTAAACACCTTTCCTTCTAATTTCTGCTCTAATGAGATTTACAGCACTTTGCCTCATTGCTGAGGGGTCAGAATATCATATACAGTCAGATCAAAGGGACTTAGTCCTGCTCCAATCTTACAACATGCTGGCATTGCCTGTGTCCCACGAATTTTTTCTCAGTCCTTGTATTTCCCCAGTGCCCAGGCTACTTGACACAAAGATCCTCCCAGCCAAGAAGAAGTGTGGGCAACTTTTTTCAGGGTCTGTTCACACTAATTCATTTGCTGGTCAGGTTCCTAACAGGGCACAAGAGACTTCTTTTCCCAACACATGGCAAATCAGGGACATACTGGTCTCTGGTCGGTGGTACCATTAAAGATTGAAACAATCAAAAATGTTTTTTCCTAATCAGTTGGTCTTTTACCTCAAAACACCTACTTCTCCTGATTGGCATGTCAAAAGCCAGACCCTCCCATACCTTCTCCTGTAGGAATTCTTTCTGTCAAGTCCTTGAGGATATGTAACATTCAGAGGTTGATTGTAGTGAAAATTATGGGTGCTCAGTACCTTTCAGCATTTGACCTTTCTGTTGGGAATGTCAGAGGGCTTTTTACTATCAGCAGAAAAAGTGAATGCCAGAAAGCTGTTATTCTTTTTCTACTCCCAGAGTTGCTTTGGTTAGAGCTGTCTTCAAAATTTAAGTGTCTAGAAGTTTGTGGGCGAAACCCCAGTAGGCCTTTGTTTTATAAAAAGCTTTTCTGAAGTTCATGGCTGTGAAGCACCAGTGTGGCTGTGCCCTTGCACAACACTAGCTCTGAAGAGCTGTTTGTGGAGCACCAGGTTGGCCTTGGTTTGATTTACCTCAGATGCTTTCAGTTGCAGGCAGCTCCCACAATGGGCTCTTGCCCAGTTTTCCTGTTCCCCACAGTGGTACAGTAAGTAGAGACACACTAAAAACTGTTCCTTTGCTTCAGATTCCAGTGGTTTAACATCTGATTTTGTCTGAGGGTTTTCTTGGCATGAAGTCCACCCTGAGCTGTACGAGGTATGTGAGCACATACAAAAGATGTAGAATGAGCAATTTCTTTAGTAATTAAGTGAATTGCCATGAGATTAGATCTCAGTACAAGAAAGCAAAGAAACCTCACCCAAGTAAGAGGTTCCTTAATGTGATCCATAATAGAGCAGTTACTCTCCTAAACCCATCACAAGCTGCAGCTTGCAGAACTTATATCCTCCAAACCCATCCTTTCCAACACGAGGGATAGCTCTCTGTTAGAGTCCGTATGGTGCCAGTGGTCAGCATCTACCACTGACTGATGCAGAAACCCCTGCTGGCATTGACAAAGACTGCTGCCCAAAATGATGGCATTGTACAGCCCCAGTTCCTTTTAATCCAGCACAAAGTTAGATGCCCATTAAGCCATAAGCCTGCTCCTGAGTGCTTTCCTGGATTATAGGCCACATACGGGCCCCTGTAATCAGGCTGGAAGGGCTCCATAAATACAGACTTGGGTAACCAAAGTCTGAGCACCAAGAAATACAGTATTTCCTGTAATTTTTTTCTATAATTAAGCTTAACTGTGTTAACATGGAGGTATTTATTGGTTGGGCTCGCATTGATTATATGAACTTACTTGACGAAACAAGTGCAACAAAAACCTGCACAACAGGTTCTGTCCTTTGAGGGTTACCTAGTAGAATATTCCTTTATAACAGATTGAAACTGAATAAGGACACCCATATCCCACAAAATTTATTTACATTTTTGCCTTTGAAAAGATAAAGCATGAAAGAAAATGAGAGCTCCCTTGTCTGGAAACAGGAGAGCTGATAGAACGCTTCTAAGATGACAAATGTGATTACCTTATTAATCATATTTAGCTTAATATTATTATTTCACTTCATCTACTTTACAAAAAAGCCTAAGCAAGAGACAGGGATGCTTCCCTTAGCAACATCAGTGCTTATCTTTACGATGTTGCAGACTCTGGGGAAGTCTGCACATTGGCAGCAGGCTTCTTAAATTGGTCAGGGCTGGTATGAGTAAGCTGCGAGAATATAAATGAACTCTGATAGGAACAGGATATAAGAGAGAAGGAAAAACTATCAGAAAACATTCAGAATTTTTTCCCATAGTAGGGAGCAGAGATTAAGTTAAACAACCTTGCTGATGCAATTTTCAAGCAGTGGGAGTTAAGCTGTGATCTCCATATCTGTTATGAGGAGTCATGAAATCTGAACACAAAAGCTACCTTTTGTTCAAAGTACAATGAAATAACAGATTGAAAAGTACCAATCTGTTTTAACTGGATGAGAGTCACTCGTGACTTAGTCTGTAGTTTGGCTTTATAAGATGTGAAAACTAACAAAATTTGGAGCTTGAATAACTCTCCCTAGAGCTGACGTACAAATTAAATAATAAAATAGGAAAAAAAATGGAAATTAAGTTAAAAGTTAAAGAAAATGGTAACTATAGTAAGACAATGTCATCTTAAGTTGTAAATTCATGGCCAATTTAATTCTTTATGGGAAAGATAGCCCGATTTGGTTTAAGTTGTTCAGAATATATGGGGTATTGGAAGGCCATTGTGCCTGTCTTCTTCTTGACAGCATTATTTTTTGAGACATTCGACAACATTATGCTGACATCCACTTTGGCTACTGAAAGGTTTCCTTCACTTTGAAAAATCCTGAGCTGGTGGGTGTCCAGCACATTGGAGGAAAGGTGAAGAGAAACCCTTGCACCCTGTAGGCACCTATTTTCATGCTCAGTGGGAGGCACAAGTTCATAACTTGTCTGAGGAACAGCATTGCATCAACTATTCCTTTTTTCCTTCAGTTTTTTCAGATTCCTCTACTCTAGGGTATTCCTGCTCACCATGCAGGTGAATTAAAGCACTTTGTTCCCTCTACACACTCTGCAGTGATCTAAAGCTATACACAGACATCCTACAAATTGTTTCTGCATAGTTTCTGGTCCTTTCAAGTCCGTAGAAAGAGCCCAGAGGATGTGAATGTTAAAGAACCAAAAGTTTAGTAAGAGGATGTAAATATTTTCTCTCACCTGTTGCTAATAAAGAAAAAAAGGTTGATCAATCTAGATAAAAAAGTGGGCTACAATCTAAAGAATCTGTTTTCTTCCACCCACAACTAAGGAACAGGAAAAGGGAGGAGAGGAGGAAAAGAGAGACAAAAAGCTGTTTCGGTACCGGTGAGAATTATTTGCATATCATTGTTACAGGTACAATACATGGACTGGAATAAGAAATCATCAGTATATGTAACTTGAGTCTGATCTTCCTGTTGACCAAATAATTATACAGAAACATTCCCTTTCACAACAGGAGAAAATTGCCCCACTCTGCTGAAGTCTAAAGAAGGTGGCGTGATTTAATTGCTGTTGGACAGACTCCAGATCTTGGCTAAATTGCAAAGAAAATCAAGTCTACTCTCTGCTTATGAGTGCATGTGCATGATTTCCAATACCACACAGGAAAATGAGAACAGTATTTAAAATGTTCCCTTTGCAAGGCAGAGACCAAGTGACCCCAGAGTCAATTTATAATCACTAGTTGACTGCAGCCAAGATGTGCTGATGATGTGGCTGATTAATTGAGAAAAATGAACGCTACCTTTGTTATAATAAGGAAGTCAAATTGATCTTGTGTAACTAAGATGCATCCATTTTACTGTCTGGCAATCAGCATTTCATTAGCACAGTGAAAAATCTATTACACAAGATGAAACCCTGCCACCACATTCGCAGTCAGGAGGACTGGTTTTCGTTCCCCCAAGTCAGAGCAGTTGGGCCCATGGGAGTTTTTCTCTGGAGATTTGTATTTAACAAATTCCTGTAACTGCAAATCACAGAGCATCAGGAAAGTGCTTAGTCTTTCTAAAAGTCTTTTCCAAACATACTTTATCTTCAGCCTGCTCTTTGGTCTTGGTTTTTGAACCGTTTTGTTGATGGCATCTGAAGCATATTTTCCAAGAATGTGAAAAACGTTTTTTATATGACTGCTGCAGTTATAGAAAGGGGTTTTTACTATTCCAGACCCTTCCAGTCTTGTGTTTTAGATAACCTGCTAATGGAAATAATGCATCCTTAGCTGGTCAATAGATAAGGTGTATGTGCTCACTGGCTTTAGCAGAGGAGTGGCTTTAGCAGAGTTGACACACAGTTAGATTGTAACAGAAATCTTGTCTCACACTGTATATTACTATTTTACTTTCTTCTTCTGTCTTGTTTTTCTTTTTCATTTTATTATTTCTTGAACTGGTGTCTGGTTCTGCTGCCATGAATACAGCTACACTGACATTTCCATTAAGAAATTGCTTAGAATTTCTCTTCTCTAATTTAAATTTTTCCAGACTAGGGAATACATCTTCTGCCTACACACATTTCTTTTTGTTTGTTTGTACATTCACACCTTATATTTTAGCTCTTTATGACAGCTCAAGCCTTTCAAAACTCTGAAATGTTGAATTACCATGGGGACAAATTCTGGTTTCAGTTACAGTTAAATAAATTCAAAATAATTCCAGTGAAGCCCCTTGTGGCCAAAAGTATAACCAAATCTATAATAGCCATACTTCAAATAAGTCTTGGAATCTATCATTGCTGAAGTCTCAATATAATGACATCTTGCCATGAATTAATTGTTCTCAGTGCTATAATACTCTCATAATACTCCTATTAAAATAGGACTGCAGCACCCAGGGTGGCAAAGAAGGCTGGTGTTCAAAGATTTTGAAAAACTAGTCACAAATGTGCAGTCAACAACCTTGATGAAAGAGACCATGAATACACACCTCCGTATGCCAGGAGTCTTAATGCACAATTTCTAAGTCTAATGGAAGAGCTTGGGATCCATGTGCAGCCCTGACCACGTATTCTAAAGGAAGCTCTGGCACCTGCATCAAATCTGTACTCGTGGCTTACTGAGAGAAATTATATTGCAAGCTGGGAGGGAAGTCCTGGTAGGGCAAATCCCCACCCAGCACAAAGAAGGGCACCAGAACCCCCTTTACAGAGTAGCGCAGGAACTGCTCAGAGTCATGCACCTCACCTTGGCATCTGGAAGAGGCAGGAGGATCCCACACAGACAGGAGGATTGCCTCCCATGTCTGAGGCAGAGAAACAGCTTTCAGCCACCTGCGGATGGTGGTTTGCCCTTAGAGGCTGCCTTGGTTGGGTTATTGTTTCAGAGGCTTCCCAAGGCTGTTTTGTCATTTAGGTGTAACTGTCTACATCTGAAGCATCTCTCTAGAAGCCTGTCTTCATTAATTTACAGGGATAACACCAAAGTTAGATCCATTGACTCTAAAAGCCTTCTCTCCAAAATAAAACAATCCCAAAGCCAGTGATTTTAAATACAAAAATAGAATTTATAATCTGAAAAGTGGAAATTCCATTTCCTTCTAAAACCCTGTGTGGGCTTTAAAAAGTGTATTCAAAGTTTAGTTTATGACTCTACATCTGTTAGATCCCCTTGGGCTGAAGTAGATGGAGACATCAAATTTCTTTCTCATGACTCCATTTCATTATTAGTATAAAGGTCAAGTCAAGTGAATTTTATATTTCAGTCTTAAAGTGGTTATATTTGGGATCAATTTCAGCTTATTTAGAAAGGAAACAGAAGAACTTTGCCAGGAGATTTGTTTTCAGGAGTTACCACTTGTAGTCCTGAGCCGATAGCAGTTAAATCGTCAGTTCTGAAATGAGCCTGGTCATCAGGGAACAATGGGAAAATTGTTTTCTTGACAAACAATGTTTGCTTAAAATTACTTCTCTACCTGATAACCTCATAGGGTTTTGTAATGACTCCTCAAAACCCTGAAAAATTTCCAGATATCCCTTGACATTATTCTAGGTCTGACAATTTCTACATTCCTGAAAAACTTCACCCATTGAGCTCAATCCTCCTCATAATGCTTCAACACATCCACTACTAGTATGTGGTATGTAATAACATTGTCATCAACCATATTATCTTTTTGGTATTATATACTACTGCTTCTTTGCAACGTGAACACTGATGTCCTCATTAGAACTTCGTACATGGCACCTGAGAACATGGTTTAAATATGCACAGCAACGTAGCTGTAGTTTCATTATTACAGATATCATAGACCCATCACTCAGAATGCTTCTATTTATGAGTCTTGTATGCAAATCACTGATATTACACTCTTCCCGCTATGATACTGTATGTTACATGGTAACATCTTCACTTTTTTTATGCTCTTCCAATAAAAGAAACAAACTAACTTAGAAACAATGTCTAACAGAATTTTGTGCAACAGCAACAGTTTAAAAACCACATATTTAAATGCATAAAACAATTATATGGCTCTTTAATAGCGTAAGTGATGGGGAGTGGGTAATTGGTCCACTTTTACTCTACTATTCTTGTTGCTAATGTTAAACTTTTTTTCAGAGATTTTCTTTGATTGATGTCAAGTGACTAGTGGAAAAAGTGTATATAATAAATCACTGATTTCTTTTCATAAATCAGCAGGCTTTTCCACCAGAATTGAATGCTAACTCAGCAAACTATTCCTGGAATGGATGAGATATTCAAACATCTCCTTCCTTAGAAGACACAAAGCTAGAACTGCACTATGAGAACTATCCTAAGAGATCAGACCTAATAATCCAAAACCTTGTGTTTTCAATAAAAAGCTCAACAAAATGGCATTTAGAAGTACTCTTTTTCAAGGAGCTTATTTAATATAAATTTCTAATGCTTTAGCTTGAAGACACAAATGCTGTTTAAAGCAGATGCTGTTTGCTATGGTGAGAAGTACTTACATATGCTGTTCAGCTGGCCCTTTGCAAGATATCCTCTCTCAAGTTAATAAATTAAAAGCTGAATTCTACTTCAGCTTCTGATTAGTGGTTTTGCATTAGATTGAAATTTGGCATCCAGTACCTGGTGGCTACATTACTTGTGCTCTTTAGAAATATTAATCAGCATAACTACAAAAAGCAGACATTGAAAGAAAACTCCATGGGGAGGATTTGCTCTGTTGCATCAGAGTATGATGATTCTTTACTGGGACTTATCAGGTCATTGAAGCGATGTTAGATAGCTTAGTATACCTCTATCCAGACTTCAGAACAAAGAGGGATTTTCCTTAATTGTTAGGATTGTGCTTTGGATGGGAGGAGTAGACTGAGAAGGGCCATCCTAGACAGTGTTATAAGACTTCAAACAGTACTGGAACATCTATTTAATTCTCAAAGAAAAGAAGTTTCTAAAGGGAGAAAAAGTAGCATCCTGATTTTTTGGAATTCATTTGAAGATTAAAAAAAACAAACCCACAAAACTGGATTAGAGCATGCCAGCCCTCTGTCAGCTTTATGAATTCATTCACTGTGCAATGTAACTCCAAGCTTTTTAGCTTTGTCTGTTGCCTGTGAGATGACCTTGAACAGGTCATTCAGCTACTTTGCCTCTATAATGTCTGTCTGTATTATTCTTCTCAAAGAGGATCTCCTCATATATTCAGGCCTTACAAATAAAGGTGAAAGACATTTTTTCTTCCCTTGTTTCTTTCCAATCAGTTATACTTCAGTGCATTCAGTTGCACAAGTTCTTCTCTTCTAGATATTTAAGTGAATTCATAGTGCGCTAGCTGTTCACAAAACAGGGATAATGAACAAAAAGATAATGAACAAAAACCCAGAGAGTTCTGCTAGTCAGAAGTTTTTAATTTTGTCTTCTTTTTCTCTTCCTCCCATTCCCTCCTGTCTATCTCTCTCTTAAACTCTTCTTGTGTTAATTTTGCTATATGAATTCTTCTTCTGTGTTTTCCTTTTTCTTTTTCTTCACCTTCTTGGTTTTGTTTTTAATTTATTCCCTACCTTTCCCTTGACAAGAACTCATTTAATAGACTCCCAGGCTGCCATTGAACAAAACTGCTACCTGTTTCAGGGCACACATGACTCTTTTTCACCTCCTCATCACCATCTCTTTACTTGACTGCACAAGTCACATATTCCATGTCTCTTCCTTTACTTCTTTCTGGTCCCTCAGCTCTGCACTTTCTCTGTGTACACAGCCCTCTCCTCAGCCAGGGCTGCAGCTTGACTTTGCTAGCCAACCTCTACACAAATCAAGCCATAAACTCCCTGATTAAGAATGGAAGATCATCTTTTCAAACTATTTTCAAGGCTATGTAATTTTTTACCCACCCCAGAGCTAACATCACATGCCGAGAGCTATAAAAACTGTGTCAGGCCATTGCAGTTAAGTCTTGGATAATAACTGAGCTTTAACAAAGATAAAAGCACAGCTATATAACTTCGATGTATATGTCCACACACACAATATATAATTATTTTCAGACTGAAAATGTGGACACTATTTTTAGAAGTCTAATCTAATCACATGCTCATGCCATTCATACACATCCTTCCCATAGCGTGGATAAAGAGAAGCAGTGCTCTAAGCACCAAAACACGTAGGTCAAACTTCTGTCCTCTCTTTCATTTTTTCTCATCTTCAATGTCATTGGCTACTTGCTTTTCCCCAAGATGACAATCTCTAGTTCACTTTTTTATTGAGTAGGGGAGGGAGGAAAAATACCTTTCCTACTTTCAAGAGAAGTGGGTCTTATTCTGTTTATTTACACAGCATCTACTCCAACAGAGTTAGAAAGAAACTTCATCAATAAGCTAAAGTTTTGGTTCTGTGGGCATCATTTTAGTCTCACTTACTGAGAACATGCTACCACTAGCCTGAAAAGGCTTCACGGGATGTGCCAGCCCAGGACCATGACTCTTCAATCCAGGGCCAGTTTTCTGTTTTCTGGCTTAGCCAGAAAAAAATCTTTATTTCTTTGCCTTGCCCCACCTTGAGTACTACAGAGCCATCCAGAACCAGGAGTGGTGACATCTGTACTGCCCCATCAGTGTCTGGCAGAAGCCGTCAGTCACTTCACTTTCATGCTCTAGGGACTCCCTGCATGGACTGCACTGCCAAATGCCCCATATGTGAGAGACGAGCAAATTTGTTTTTTCACAGTTGTTACACACTGGAAGCAATATTCTGCACACGTACCCTGAGCGGCTATGACCATCTCAAATAAGGAGCTGGGTTTTCAGAAAACTCTTTTCTAATCTGTGATACTCTGCACAGCAGAAAGCCTGCCATACCACTGCAGCTGCTGTTGCAGAAATGCCACTGCAGCACTGACATATTGAATGGGGAGGATGGGTAGAACAAGGAGAATGAAGAAGCTAAGGAATGCTGAAGGCCTCTTCTAAAGGATTATACTCTAATATGTCTTTCTGAAGAAGAAGATGTAACTGCACAAGGAGAAGGAAAAGGGCTTCAGACTAGTCCTGGATTTTCTAAGGAAATACTGTCCTTAAGCCCAAGGGGTTCTGAAAGCAATGACAAATCAAGCAGGAAAAAACACAAAACCCTTTTGCTTCTTTCTGGCTCTCTTGAGCTGATCTGGAATGGGTTATCAAAAAGCTTGTTTCACCCATTCCTAAATGATTAAACCATATAACACTTAAAACAGCTTTTGCTCTAGTGTGGAGCAGATAGGAGAGCATGCATGGGAAAGTGGAATACCTGAGGAGCCTGGGGCATTTGTTCTTCTGTGTAAAGAAACCACAGTGCAGTTGTGTGCGAGTGGCACTAAACACAGCCTGTGCCGAGGAACTGCACACAGGGTCAGAGTCAACCTCTGCTGGCTCGAAAGCCTGCTCGGTCCAACAGGAAACTTGAAGCATGAAAGGTCAGAGATTCAGTGCTAAACATGGGAATGCAGCACGTTTCCTGCAGACAGAGCTCAAGCCAAACACTCTTCTAAGTTTGTGATAACAATGTTCCTGTATCAAGACTCGAAATAGCAGCTGCACGCAAAACTGCATCTTCACGAGGTGGGCAAGGAGAATATTCTTCCCACGACTTTTATTTGTTCTTTGCCCACATAATCTACAAGGCTCCTTTCTGAAATGCGTTTAGATTGAATATTAAGAGATAGACAAAAATAATACCAGGGCTGTGATAGAAAAAAGGATAATATTATCTGGGTTGAGGGCAGAGGAAGGGAAGCAGCACAGTTAAGGAGGATGTTTGTTCTAATGGCAAATATTACTGAGGTTGGGCATATGTGTTTCAGATTCTTACACATTTGATTACTTGAACTTGGATACAATTATCTTGTTACTTATCCATATTTAGAATGGAGTTGAAATAAGTCTGAGGAAATAATAAAATCAGTCAAGCAAATATTTCTTCTAAGTTTATGTTCAGAGAAGCAAAATGTACTTGCTGGCCTTTTACCATAATGGACAAAGATGCTGAGAAAACAAATTTTACTCACCTCACTAAAAAATAAAATGCCCAAAGGACGTTTTTGAATAGGATATTGCAAAAGTGAAGTTAATAAATAAGAGTGTAACATATGAATGGATGTTCTAATTAATAATTCATGTTGTCTTTAGTAAGAAAATGTTTATGGGTTTTTGTCTCTACAATATAGGAAGAAAAATAAATAATTTCTCAACCTGGAAAAAGAAATTCTGCTCTACTCCCTGAAGGTTTGATTCTGCCCTCTCTCATGGAGATGTTCGCTTGGGAACAGTTTGGCTGCAGTCAGTCAACTTCATTGACAGAGATTGAAACTTGAGGTTTTGCCAGTGTTAAACTCAATTTCAGCAACTGGAGTTAGTAACTGCAGAGAGTATGTTTCCCAAGGAAAGGAGACTATTTGCACCAAAGGTTAGGGCTGTGTATCTGTGCTCCCACCGTCCTTTCTCCTGGGGAGGGTGGGCAGTTTACCTCTTGTAACCTTTAAGTAAACTGGTATCAACTTCCCATATCCCCGATGCCTTCGTGGAGAGTCTCGCTTTCTGCACTGCAATTGCAGGGTGAAAATCATCGTTATATAAAGGAGCCATGGATTCCACAAAACTGCATTTAACTCACACAGGAACGCTTCTACTGAATTGAAAGTCATCCTGGTTTTGCTCCTGGCTGTATCAGAAAAGTGCCATCAGAAATGCACAGCAGCAGCCCTGTGCCACCTGTCAGAGCTCTTCTGCTCACTGACCCAGCTGGGACACGTGGCAGCAGGAGGAAAGTTTCTCACCAGCATCTGCAGGCATCAGTCCGAGAACGAAAGATAAACAGAGGTGTTTTAACAATTTCTTCTGGAAATTGAAGTTATCTGACTTCCTTAAAGTCAAAATGAAAATAAATTCGAGACTTTATACAACCCTGCTGGCTTCAAAGGATGAAATCCAAGTACAGCCAGTGACAGGTAATGCCTCCGAGGCATTGCCCCAGCTGCCCTCCTGAGGTGGCTGACAAAAGCATACCAATTTTATCCAATACTTTTCCACTGAGAACATACCAGTGGTAAATGCCAACATGTTTAAATAAAATAGTTCAGTAGGGTGCTGTCTGTTGAACAGGATAACAGAGACTGAAATCCTGTGTGTGACAAATTCATGAGAAAAACAACAAAAAAACACAACTAGAAAACATTAATCCAAACCAGAGATACATTCTATCTATAACAAAACAGACAAAGAGCATGAACTTGATACATTTTATGGGTCTGAAAACATACCTAAAGAATAAAAGTCAGTTTCTTATATCCTTGTTTTACTTTTTCTGCCATTAGATTAAAAATAAATATGGACATTTTCAGATATTTTTCACAAACAGATATAGCAGGTACAACGGTTTTTCAGGATCAAACCAGCCCTTTGGCAAAATAAGATCCACAGAGCATGGCATAAATTTATATAAATAAAATTTGATACCCAAAGTCCTCTATTTATAATTTAGTATTTTTCTGACTTTGTAATTCTGTAATTCAGAAGTTCCAGTCACACTCACTGAAGAGTTTGTTTCAATAACATCCCACAAATAGTTCAGTTCAATAATTTACAAAGTACCCATTGTCTGTAATTAGTTTGCTTGGATTAATCTGTGAGTCACTTATGAATAATGAACGTATTCGGGAAACAGAAAAAAAGATCTAATGTATCTCTCTGTCCATATATGATCTAGCACTGAACTAGGAAAGTGTTCTTAAATAGATCACAGATAAGAGAAAAGCATTTTCTAGATGAAAATGTAACAACTTGCTTCTACCTGGGAGTGATTATTACAGGTTATTAAATAAAAGATGAAATTCAGTGCAAATGTTCTTAAAAATTACTGAAGTATTTTGACCAGGCTCTTGAAAATTAATGCACAAGTAGAATATTATGGGATGGTGGAAGGATCTTGTTCAGATAAAAATAAGATTTGATCAAGTAATATCTAACTTCCTCTGTGGGAGTTCAGTACCCCATTGCAAAAAGTCAACATTCTGCAGAGCTTCACACTGATAGGAAAAACACATGTCTGGGAAACACAGAGAGCAAGTGGCCAGCCACAGCTAACCATGACTCCTTCTGCTGGGAATATAAGGAAGCTGAGCTTTATATCAAGTATCTGAATATGCATCTATGGTTTGAGGTATCAGAGAAGTTCTTTTGAGAAAGTACAGGATTTGGGGGGTCTGGATGTTTGGGGGTTTGTGGATTTGGGGTTTGTGTTTGTGGGGTTTTTTTGTAGGGATAGAGAATGAAAATGGGAGCTCCTAGCTCGCTGCGATGCCAAGCAATTACATCCGTCACATGCCTCAGCCTGGATCCAGATATAAAAAGACACAGAAATAAAAGACTTGTTTAGGGAAAGCTCTTTTTAAATGGATCAAATGCTTAGCAGTAGTGCCAGAATGACAGTAACTGAAATGACTTGTTTTTCTCCTAAAACAGATGTATGACAACCCATGCACAGTGCAAGTTTACTCCCACCACCCTCTCAGGGCATTTGGGGTGGTGATGAGAAAGTTGTTACTAGTAAGAAAACCAGTAAACCCCCAAACTCTCATGCTTGAGATCCCTTCTGGAGCCAGTGTTCAGCTGCACAAACAACCTCAGCTTAAATATAGTTGTCGAGACTGTGGAACATTTGGCTCATTCCCCACTCACACATGTACATGCAGACACAGAGATCTGACAGAGACCCTGTTACTTGAAGCAGGAGAGTAAAAGGTTTCTCCACTGCCACATCAAACCATAGCTCTGAAGAGCTGTGAGCACCTCTTCTCTTCAGATATAAAATACAACTTTTGAAAAAAAAATTTTTAAAGCTTCAGATAAGCATCCAAAACCTGAAAGCTTATTCCAGCCCATTTTGCATCTAAGCTGATATGGAAGTAGGCCAGTCTTCATGCTGATTCACATCTCTTGCATTCTGATGCTCCATGGCAAAAAAAATTAGAGATGAGTGTAGTTGCAGGCCTTATTTTGAAGGGACAAGTAGAGATGTTTGAGTAAAAATTCATTTTAAATAGTCCTTGATGAGAGAAGTTTAACTGCTTGCAGAGACTGAAGATGATCCTCCTCGTTTCAGACTAATTTACAGTGTCAGATGTAATTTTTTTTCCGTCCCCAAGTACAGGGGAATAAACCACCTTGACACCACCATGACCAACAAAGTGATGCCATATAGTCCCATTCTGACAGAGGAGAACTTAGGAGGATGCTTCTTCACACAAAATAGGTACACAAATAGATTTTCTTTCGCTGTCTCCTCAGTCTAACATATTATTTCAAAAATGACAGGTTCAGATAGTATATTGCACAACACATCAGATGTCTGCCTTGGTGAATATGATTTTACACAAATATGCAGCATTTATGTCTGTATTAGTAGCATCATTGAATATTATTCTCCTAGATGGCAGGCATGCTGTTATTAAAGTATAATATCTAGGAAGGAAACAGCTCACTTAGGGTTTTCAGAAGGTATTTGATTTAACTCCTCTTCATAATTCTCACATCGCATTTGCTGAACTAAGAAAAAAAGGTTGTGAGTGTTATTTTAGGAAGCTTAACCTATAATTATATTCCTGTCTCAATGGCATCACTTCAAAGGAGACCTCACTAGCTGCTAAGCAAACCTCTTTCTTATGGAGATTTCACTCCTCTCCCTCCCTGTGACTAACTCTAATTCACAGGATTTCTTCCCATCTAGCCCAGGTTCCTGTCCTTCTCTTGAAGAAAGCAGGTGACTAGGAACAAACATGATTACTGGACTCCAGTTTTGATGGGGAAGAGAGGTTGTTTTTCTTTGGCTTTGTTCTTTCGGTTTACAATGGTGTTCTGTTTGCAACATGGAGAATAATCTGTTATAGCAAAGACTTGCTGGATTGAGCGAGAGCTGTAACAGCCTCTAATTACTGAAGAACAGAAATAAGAATGAACCTGCAGGCTGAGCAGCTCTCTTCTTGCTGCTTCGTGCTGTATTCCTCAGAGACCAACCAAAACCAGGCAGAAGTCACCGTCCATGTGGGTACGCAGAGTCTGTTCCTGAGACTGGGAACTTTTTCGAGGTTTGGATCCCAGGGTGTCTTGCATGCTCCTGTTTCAATGTGTGCTCTTATGACAGCATGCTTCCCAACTTAAATTCCATCTCTCCTACTAAGCTTATCTTTGCTCTCTCACCTCTCTTTATTAAAATACATTTTTGCTGTCCTTTGCTACTAAGTGATTCTAGGTAAAGCTGTAAATACCACAAAACAAACAAACAAACAAAAAACCCCAGAACCAACCAAAGTAACCCCCCACATCTTAATTTTCTCAAGTATTTGTTCTTAATCCCCTAATGGGTTTCCAAAGAGTCACAAATAACCATTCCCATGAATATAATAACTGAGTGTTTGCATTCACAAAAAATCTAGTCTAATTTTGGTTCTTACTCTCTCCAAAAAGTTTTCCAGGCTTGTAGACAGTCCCGACAGTTATAGCACTATTAATACAAAAAACCTTTTCCTTTCACAGAATCCCAGCATGGGTCAGGTTGGGAGGCACCACAGTGGGTCATCAGATCCATCTTCCCTGCTCGAGCAGGATCATCCCAGAGCACACGGCCCAGGATGGTGTCAGACAGTTTTTGAATATCTCCAGTGAGGGAGACTCCACAGCCTCTCTGGGCAGCCTGTTCCAGGGCTCAGTGCTTCACCTGCACAGTGAAGAAGTTCTTCCTCATGTTCAGGTGGAACTTCCTGTGCACCAGTTTCTGCTTGTTGCCTTGTGCCGGTTTGGACACAAATCCAGGAGGAAACAACCCGAGAGGGGCGTCTCTCTCTCTCTCTCTCCTGCCTGCCAGGCAAGCAGGCCCCGGCAGTCCCTCCCCCACAGGTTTAGGAAAATAATTTCTCGAGTGAAAGTGAAAAAAATTTAACAAACAGAAACCTCCACTTTAACGGGAAAAAAAAAAAAAAAAAATTGAAACCCCCTCCCCTGTCCCCTAAAAGAGGACTATGGATTTTAGAGTTCTTTCTGTAGGTAAAACCTGCAGTCCTGAGCTGGGCCGGGCCGGCCAGGCAGGGTCCGACAATCCCCCTTGGAGGGTCCCGCCGAGCAGGTCCCGAGATGGTAACTGGTCTCAGATGAAAAGCAAGCCAAAAACAGTCCAAAAAGGAACAGAAGCCGCTGAGGCAGATCACAGTCCCTTCTCCGCTGAGAGCTGAAGAGACTAGAGCGCAAAAGTCCTCTAACCACCCAAATGTTGCCAGAATTGGGAGAGAAAAGAATGTAAACATTCTAGATGCAAGGTCAAGCTAGCCGCTTTGAAGAGTTCTCTCGGCTTCTCTCTGCCTCCTTTGCAATTTAAAGGTACACTAGAAATCAAGCAGGAGATGGGGAATACAGTATTGTCATAGAATCAACCCAAGACATGCCTCTTGCCTAGCACCATTGAGCAGAGCCCGTCCATCCTCTGGATACCTTCCTTTCAGACATTTATAGACGTTGATGAGGTCCCCTCTCAGTCATTCTTCTAGGGGCTGAAGAGACCCAACTCTCTCAGCCTTTCCTCATAAGAGAGATGCTCTTTCTTTCAGCCTAACAAACTGCACCACCTCTACAGAATACAATTGCTCTAAAATGTTGCAGATACAACCCAAGGCAAAAAAGGAAAATGGTAAAAGCAATTCTTCATGTGTGAGGAGAACAGGTTTATCACCAGGCAACTTGGAAACAAAAGTGTGACAAGTGCAGAACACAGCCATGCTGTGTCATGCAGCAGGGTCATCCAGGTTGGCACCTTGTTTTCAGCACTGAACCTCTGTTTAAGATGGCAGGTAAGCAATTCTAGCAATTATCAGCTTAAAAATATCCTTGGGGCTAGCATCTCAACTGCTAAGCTCTGTACTGCTATTAGATCTATTTCTTGATCTCCCTTTATAACCTAATTTTACTTGCATCCAAGAGTGCAGGAGGAAAAAAGTAAGAGAAAGAAAATCTATATTTTCTGTTGACTAAAAGGATGATTAAAGCACTCCTTTAAAATGTGGCCCATTCTCTCAACCTCCAGTTCACAAGACTTCACTGAAAAGAAGTATATATTTGGGAATTATAAACATTGAATTTTTTCAGCCTCACAAAATATACAGAAATTCATGCCCTAAATATTTCTGTGACAACCAATGCTAAGCAAGCCATGTCCTCGCCTGCCGTTGACTCACACCCAAGCTGTGCTCCTCTGGAAGTTGCAAATTATGCTGTAGAAAGAGCATGATGAGGAGCAGAAATAACAGAGCTCAGATAAAGCTTCAATTTACCCTCCTGGAAAATCAGCACATCTATGCTTATTGGAAAACTGTTGGGGCTTTTGTCTCTGAGAATATCTTTAACACATTATATTGATGCTGCACATCACTAGAGAACTAATAAGTCTGTGCAGTGGGAGAAGAAAAACAAAAAGGCATAAGAAAAACTTAGGAGAGTGTCAATAAAAGGATTGAGACACTCCTATAGGACACCAAAAAACCCCTATATAGTAGGAAGCCAGATCTGTTTTTTAATGATAACAAACACAAGAGTGAAAAAAAAAATATGAGCATTACCTGGGAAAAAGAGCACAGAATGAGTACACTGTAATCATGTGCTGTTTGATCTGGGTTTTTATTAAACATATGGCATTGTTCACTGCTGGATTTGGCATCACTAACCTGACCTAGAAAATATGCTAGTGATGTCTTGGGAAAAATAATGAAAGCATTTCCAGCTTGCATTACTTTCCCTCAGCCAAAACCATAATAGCAAATACTGACAGAACCAGTGCTCCATTTTACTAATTTTTAATGATAAGTGCAGAAAATTTATCTAGTACATCTACTACGCAATAAACAATAATTTTAATTAGACAAAATAATTTGTACTTTCTCAAATTTCAAAACCATTCTAACATCAGCTTTAACTCAGAGTGGAGCATGGTGAGGGTCAGTCTTTGCAGAAATTGCAGGAAGAGAATCTTGACAGTCCAGAGAGGAGACAACCCAGACCGGGCACCTGCAGGGCAGGTAGAGAGAGGAAAAGGGAGAGTAGAAGAGAAAAACCCCCACAAAAAAAAACCCGCCCAAGCCTACACCTTAAGACATCTTAACATTATTTTGAATTCTTTTTCTTTGTCTTGTGATTATAGCAGTCATTTGAAAGCTGATTTGGGGCCAGTAGGCTCCTAATAAATCTGCTTGTCCCTTATACTAAGAGATAAGTATATTCTAACAGTCTACGATAGCTGAATACTTTGAAAAATATTTGTGATATCCATTGCCTCCACTTAAAGGCTTGCTTTCACCAAAGAAGGGTCAAAAAACCATACAATGGATGAGAACCAATCTTCTGGTAGAGTCATTTAGCAGTTAACATTTTGTTAAGTACTCCAAGACTAAAGAAGTGTGTAAGTGACTGGGCTACTGTTGTTATCCCATAACATATGTCCTAGTGGTAGTTCAGCTTTGGGAGTGTTTTTTTCTTCCAAAACTAATTAAAAGGTGGTGCCCTAGCTAGGAAACACATCCTTGCTGATGTAAATTTACTACTCTTGAAAGGCAATCTATATGATAGGGAAGCTGAGTCGATATCAGCTTGAAGTTGTGCGCTGTGAGACTGATTTGTGAAAACGCAAACATTTGAGCACTCTGAAGTTTATTCTAGTCAGTTCAGAAGTGTTCGGCACCCTTTGGCATCAAAAGGAATTACATATGGCTCCGACTCATCTCAGTTTGGAACATTCAGGAGACCTGTAAATGCATTTGTGGGCTCTGGATTGTGCATTTAAATCTCAAATAAAATTAAAATCTTCAAAGTGCTGCAAAAGGCAGGAAGATAAGCTGTAGATAATGATGGGAGTCTACTGCAGATCCATTAAAACTAGAAAAAAAAATGGCAAAACACACAAGCATCACATCTTTTAAAAGACAAGGAGAGCTGATTGAGATCACTAAAAGCCAAGGCTACTCAGGTATATTTTAGACTTTGCTGTGTCATGATATCCTACAAAGCCTGTTAAGCACTACCAGAACATTTAAAGCATCTGCAGGGCTTGAAAGTGCCCTGCTTGATTTTCTGCTTCCCACAATCTATACAATTTCACCCTTGATTTTCTATAAGCTTCTAAAGTCTAAAAATAGTTTAAAAAACCCGAAAAACCTAGGGATGTTTGCTTCCTCAAAGAGGAGGAATGCATTTCAGCTGAAGAAAACTGATACAAGAATGATGAAATTAGCCTGAAAAAGAGGGAGTCAAATCTTGAGACAACATATGGAAATGCACTGGTAAATCAGAATACACTGGGAGCAAGGGTGGCCTCCCTCTTTCAGTGGAACCCAATGCTGAGCATGAACCATGTCAAGTGAGGAAGTTAAGGTGGAAGAGTAACCCATCCGTGTCACAGCTGCTCCCAGGCTTGGTGAGAGGGAACTTGAAATCCCATCTATTCTGCAATGAAGACAGCCAAAACTTTTATCTTACAAAGGAAATAAATCGGACACTTGAAAGACACATTTCCAGCTGCCTTTAAAGACCTGGTTCATGAACTCAGTCCAAGCAACTGAGTCAGGAGAAAAAAAAAGAAAATGGTACCGTGTCATTTCTCTGCTCTCCAACACGCTGCTTCCCACACCAGCCTCTGCTCTCTGGTCACTGGGACAGCAGCAGTGGCTCTCTGGTGAGACCCCCGCAGTGGGAGAGACTCTGATTTACAATAATCTTCCTGTGCTGAGTACATACATATCTGCACATATGGATAACTCCCATCCCTGCACTCTTCTCATTTAAATTCACAAGGAGCAAAAGCTGGGATGAACATGCACAGCGATGGGAGGACGCTGCAGCACTGGTGTAACGAGCAGCAGCATCAGGATGCTTCTCATGCTATGTATGCACAATACAATGAGTACACATCTAATAAGGCTTAGAAGCTACATTTCTTTCCTTTTCTTCAACTCCTTTACACTTATGGTCCAGGCCTGTGAGATTATTAAGTTCTTGTATTTCAGAGCTGAACAGTTCAGGTCAGTAGCTCAGAATGTAGGAAAATGATAGAATAACTACATATGCTAAACAAATCAGGAGGGTCAAAATTGGAAACACAAACACATGTCCTTCTGTAGTCCTCCATCCACTCCACCCCACTGTCCTTTTTCTGTGGATATTTCAGTCAGAGTAAGAACGTTTTCTCAGTTTGAAAAATCAAATGCCTGACGGGATTTGAAACAGCGGTAATGGCTCTCAACACTTTATTTAAGTTTCCACACAGACACATTTCCTGTGTCTTCACAAGATAAACGGAGACATTTATGAAACACCCTTAAGCATGTTTGTAAGATGCACAGCACTGCAGGGCTGCAAGAGGTCCGGCAAGGTGCAGGCAGCTGTCTGCAGGCAGGTAATGCCAGCACCTGAGGGAGGCAGCTTCCCCTGCAGCATGTGGTACAGCGTGGTGCAACATGAGGCGCAGCGTGGTGCAGCGTGTGGTGCAGCGTGGTGCAGCATGTGGTGCAGCACGTGGTGCAGCATGGTGCAGCACGTGGTGCAGCGTGGTGCAGCCCTGCCGGCGAGGCTCCATGCCAGGCACGGACCACTGAGGCTTGTGCCTGGCAGGTAGAGACTGTTCTGTGTCTGCTCCCAAGTGCACCAGTGGTGTTCGGGTGAATTTTCTATTTACTCATGCTGAACGCAACCATTACCTCCCGTGTTTATGCAGCCAACTTTGTGGGGGAAAATAAGGGTATTTTTGTTCTGTCCTGTAGACAGCACAGTACACTTGGGACTGGGTCAGTTTTGATTTCTTAGCAACCTTTCAGAAAGGGCCTCTGACGACATGCTTATTTTCCAGCGTGCTCTAAAGAAAGAGAAAAGTGAGTAATGGAACATTTTTTTAATATTTCATTTGAAATTTGAGTCTTGCAGTCTACAAAAAAGCAGATAGTAGATTGCAAAAAATAAGCTTTATTTCCTTGCAATGACAATAGGTTTTCTTTAGTTTCATTAAAATGTCCCCTTAATTCTGCAGATATTTTTCTTGCATGAGTTAGGAAGGATGTTGGTTTCCCACATTTTTCTGAAGCACAAAGTACCCGTCTGCTGCACCACTTGGCCATCCACTCAGTTCCCAAAGCTGCTGATGATCCTGGAGTCAATGCTGCTACTTAGCCATTGCCTTAGCTACAATACTCTAATTCCACAAGAGAGACAAAACTCATAGGAGGAGGAAAAAATCTCTATAGTTAAACCAACCAACACTGCCGGGGTGATAAATATAAACAAACAACCAAACCAGACACACTTTCAAGCACAAAGGCTTTTCTTCAGGCCTAAATCAGCAGTCATCCTGATAAAGACAAGCTGAAAACTTCTGCATAAAGTTTCTGTTTATAGCATATAGGAAGGAAAAGATTGAGTTAAAATGAAGTTCTGGGATGTTGAGGAAACACAGTGGTCTGGAGCAATGACTAGGTCAAACAAGTTGAGTTAATCAACCCTTTGGCCTTTGAGGATGTAAAATGTGAGAGAGAGTTCCAGCAGAAAAAGCTGATTTTTTGGTTACCACAGAAATAAATTCAAGATTAATCCATGAAAAGAAAAAGAAAAAAAAAAAGTAGGTTTTTTCCTCCTCCGTGTTGTCATACGAGAGGTTGATAGGACCATTATAGCAAGCCTCAGGACTTGTAACTTAGATGTAGAAAAACAGACACATTTCTGGGCATGATTCAAGATCTAAGAAAGAATATAGGCTGAGGTAGCCTCACATTACCCTTACTTTTTATAGAGGGGAGGGGGAAAGAAAAAAAATATGGGTTTTGCACCTCATTTTCTAGTTGGAATGAACAATCTGAAGATTTGCATTCTTACTCATCCAAAGTCACGTGCAGAACTGGTGAGGGAATAGGACCAGAAAATTTGACAAGATGTCCAACATCAGAATTTAACTTTAAGAGGAAAGAAAAGAAAATTATGTTTTCATACTGAGTTTTATTCTCAGCCAGCAAAACTGAATTCTGGTAACAGCAATATATATTTCCATTAAGAACTAAGGCTTTTGTATAGATGGGATTTGCAAGGATATAGCTATACACAAAGAAAAGTGTGAATTTACAAAGACCTTTGGGTTTTGCTTTAGTACCCAATGCAGATGGGCTTAACATGAACTAAGAATAACATAAAACAAGGTAGCTCACCTTGCTTTGAAAATAGGGCAAGTGCAGAATAAATGCAAAGTCACCAGAGCTTTCATCAGAGGCAGCTTGAACAGACGAACTAACACGCTAAAAAATCTGTGCCCTAACTTCTGTCTGCCCTCAATGTCTAAGAATGCAAGATGATACAATGGAAAACAGGTAGTGGCTTGGGATTACCACTTTCATTGGCCTTGTGGACACCTGGGTCAAACTTTTCACTCCTTCACCACAATGGCAAGAAGTCTTTTCTACATGCATCATCGGGGGCTCAAGATACTCAAAACCCTTGTCCTGCAGCAGTCTTCTCAGGAACAAGATAGCTGGGGCTATATCCATGAAAGAACAAGTTCCCCAAGGCAGCAAGTAGCTCATGAGAACACACCCAAGTGCAAATGTGTCTGTCTTTTCAGGCCAGGTAAGTGCTTGCCATTCAGTTGTGTACTGTGCAGGCACCTTGGCCTGTGGCTGCGTGGCTCAGGCACTCCCTTGGGACTGTTTCAGGATGCCCTGCCAGAAGTTTCTCCATATATTTCATCCCAAGGACAGGATTTGGCAAATGTTCTGCTAGTAAGTTTAAATTATCTAAGGAATATGTCTGTCTTACCCCAGCAGGCATGAACCCAAATGTATTTTGGTGAATAAATTCCATCTTTTCCAGACATTCAAAGCCATATCTCTCACTGAAGGCACCCTGAAGACTGTAGCAAAAGGGTCTCTCTCCTCCCCTTTAGTAAATTTACTGCAGCTAAAAAACAGTCAAACCACCATCCTTCATGATCAGAACATAGACAGCCTTGGCAATAAAATGGGATTAAAAAATAAGAAAAGCGTAGGAATTCCTACCTGTCTGTAGAAGAATATTCAGCATCAACATCAAGACCAATTTGCTCTTGTTTAGCCTTTGAGCATATTTTGAAAGCTACAGGAATCTAAATACCAAAGTGTAAAACCCTCCCATAAAAGGCGGGATGCAAGAGGCAATGTAGTCCAAGACATAACCAACATGAAATACTGAGGACAGGAAACTTGGAAACCTTATGTTGGCAAGTGGGTGTACTGTGTTACAGTTGCCATTAACATCACTAAATCAAGGCCTTTTTCTTGTGTGACAGAAAACACAATGTGATATGAACTCATGGTTTTTTACAATAAACTTGATAACAATGTGTTGACAGGAAAGTTGCCACTACAGAATTATCATGTCAAGGTCAGCACCTTATGTTCTACTGTCAGCATGAGGCCAACTCTGTGGTCTGGCCAACTGGACAATCAGCTGCGTGCCCAAACATTAGAATAAGAGACTCATAGGATAACGTAGGGTAGAAGGGACCTTGGGATGTCTCTAGTCCAGTCTCCTGCTCTTAGCATGATCACCAATGAAATCAGAACAGGCTGTTCAGTGTCATGTCCAGGTGGGGCACAAAAGCCCTAGGGTGGAAATCATACTTTACTGGGCAGGGTCCAGGTTCAGCACAGCTCCTTAACTGCCACCCTTTGAGCCCAAATCTCCAATAAGTTATCAATACACCTGGTGATCCAAATATCCAGATTTCATATTCCAGCTTGGACACAAACACATTGTGGGAGACACAGCTGAAAACATTATTAAAGTCCGGGTAAGTGGCATCCACTGCTGTCCCCTCATCACAAACCCAATCATTTTAACACAGAGAGCAGTCTGGTCAAGCATGGCTTTCCCTTGGTAAATCCATTTCAGCAGTACCAAATGCCATCATCTTCTCCCAACCACTCATAGCAGCAGCCCCAGTGACACACAGCTGTGTCTGTGCCAACTACAGAGCTGCAATAACCATCTCTCTGCTTAGGATCCTGAATTTCCTCATTTCCACCCTGAGAAGGCTACCTGTCTTCTATCATTTGAAAGAAATCTGATCCCTGATTCAGGGTTGTGGAGCCTGCTGTGTAGGTTGCCTCTGGCTGCGTGGCTCAGCTTGTCTCCCTGTGCTTTGCTTATTCATCCCACAGCACTTCCAACCCGCTCATGAAGACGGACAGATGCACTCAGAGCTCGATGCTGTCTGTGGAACAGTAGCAGCAGTGCAAGCAAGGCAGAATCTTACTTCTCCCCCTCTTCTCTGGCTCTATGCGAAGACAGTGGTCCAAATTTAAGTCCATTCCACGTTCACATCCATCCACTTTCTGTTATGGTCCCCATGCATATGCTCATAACTGGCTCTGCTTACCTTTGAGACTGTGTTTATTTGACACACTCAGCCTCCACACCAGTCCTGTCCAGTCAGCACTGAACACCTGATCTACACAAACCAAAGCCACCTTCACACTTCTTTCCAACTATTTTAAATTATTAACTGTTCTTCCACATACCTCTGGATTTTATAAATTAGGTTCGTTTTACAGTGGACCAATCTTCAATTCCTTAATATAGTAACCAAAAACATTAGATGACCTTCTGAACTAAAGGGTAGAAGATTTTTAAAACATTTTGTTCAAGAAGACAGAAAACAGAACATAACATTGTAACAGTACTTACTGTCTCTGTATTTTGGATAATGCTTGAGAATTGCTAATGCATTGCATTACTCAGGAAATACAAATTAAATCAAAGGTTAAAAATGTAAGTTGGGAAATAGGGACCCAAAAACTTGGGATATCCACCCCAAGCACAGGATGCAGCAAAAGGCCAAATCTTAGAACTGGCAGAGGAGAAGAATGGAGATGTTGGAGACAGGCCAGAAATACGCAGTCCATGTTTTTATAGGAGCTGCAGTGAACAGGAATGACACTATTCCAGAGCAGAGGGATTTTAATGTTACTGTTTCAGTTTAAGGTAGAATTTTATGTATACGCATAAAAAACTCCTGCGCACGCACAGGCACATGGGTACATCATGAAGACCTGTAAATAACAAGGTTATAGAAAAGAAACAAAGGCAACAAAAGATCAAATAAGCTGCTGATTCTGAGTGTGCTGTAAAAAAAGGGAATATTTTGGTAAGCAAACAAAAAAGCCATTGTGATTGTTCAAACAAGGCATGCACTGAGACTAAATATGGCCTTTATTAAATATGGCTGTGCTTGTGCCGTTTAATGCAAAAAACTCTTTTCTCAATTAAAAAAACAACATTTATTTTCTGGCTATAAATTTGGCCTTCACCTGCAGGAAAGATAAGAAGAGAGGAAAAGCCAACAATATTTCAGAAGCACTGCTAGGGGCCTGGTGAGAGCAGGGTCTTTATAATAGTAAAATTGCAACCACACATCTGTTGTAGCTATTTGTACAATTTTTTTTTTTTTTATCCACTCAAGTGGCATTAAAATAAGGAAGTTGTAAAAGCACAGCTTCAAAGATATTGAGAAGAAGTTACACTCTTGCTCAGATTATCCCCTACAGCCACTGTGAATTTTAACTTGTATCATGCAGTTAAAGCTCTTCAGTTTTAATATTTTGAAAACTGGGAGGGGTGGGAGCCAGGAGAAATTTCATCTTTTTTTTTTTTAAAGTACAGTGGAAAAATAATAAAATTATCATGACTCCCTTGTCTACAGAAGCACCAAGGGACACGTTTAAAAGGACAACTGGACTATCATTTTTAGCATGTGAAACAGCAAACTTTTTACCTCTTACATGACATAGGGGAGGTCAACAATAAATTGGCAGATCCTCTGGCTCAGAGCAGTCAGTAGAGCCCAGCTGTCCTGAAAGGCCCAGGACAGAAGACACACCCCAGCAGAGGTGGCAATAGCAAGAGGGGGAGAGGCCAAAGAACAAAACTTCAGGGGAAAGACCAAAGAACAAAACTTTAGTATTGCAAAGGCTAATTTCTTGAGGCTGATTGCTCCAGATGAATAAAGTACTCAGTGAGGGGAGACTTGTCCCTCTGAGGTATTCCAAAGCTCTGAAATTAGTCCTTATTTTCCCAAATAACCTCCTAGAACAGGCTCCCATCTCCAGTGACTTTTGTGAACTAAGGAAGATGAGAGTTCATGGTCTAATGCCAGAGTCTGCTGACTCGCCTTACCGGGGGCTGTCCCCCAGTACAAGACAAGACAGTCAATCAACCTCAGAAACAGGAGTCAAGAGGTATTTCTGACTTTTGTCTCCTTATCTTTCTGTTTTTCTCTTTCCACCTTGTCAGTCATGCTCAATCATAACTTAACTTGACATATCTGGCAGCTGCTGGAAGCCTCGATGAAGAGATTCAGCTTAGCAGCCCAGCAGAAAAACCCAGATTATGTTTTTGCAGGTTTAGTGGGCTAAACTAGCACAGGGCAAGGTCTGACAATCTCTCTGACAACTGGGAAGAAGGTGGTAGCAGCACACAGCTTGGAGCAGGGGAAGCCAAAGCAGGCAGTGGCAAACAGATCAGTGAAATAGTTACCACCTTGTCCTTTCTCACAGAGCATTGGGCAGCTCAACTTTGGAAGCTTCTTTCCAGGTAGGGAACAATTTAGGTGTACATATATGTATTTTATGGTCAACCATGAACAGCCCCAAAAAATCGAGTGGCTTAGAGCAAACTTTGTTTTGTATATAACGTAGAATTGTAGAGTTATTACTCCGAAGCAAGATAAGTGTAACCCAAATTTTAGGATAGAAATAAATTACCACCTTGCAATCTAAATTACTATTTTCAGACTTCTTTTAAAGAAACAAAACCATAGTTGCTGATGTGCAAAAAGCAAGCAAATTTAAATGAAAAAGCACACCTTGTTCACCTTTTTTCTTACTGAACTATGACAAAAGCTGTCAGACTAAAATGACAGAAAATGCAGATAGATAAAAACAAACCTTTCCCTAAGATCTCACCTGCCTTTCATTTTAAGAATATGGCCTAGTCATAGTTTAACACATTCATATAAAAAGAAACAGCTGAAAAATACCATGACCCTCTTGTTTTTCCATTCATCATGTTCTATCACCACTGGACATAGGCACCATAAATCCAGGCTCTCAGGAAATCCTATTCCCTGGAGAGTTATAAACTTGGGAGCAGCATTACTTGAGTCAACATGCAGAGGGAATTGGAGAGCAGCATCCTGCATTGTCCAAATTTGAATTCATCATCAAAGCCAGGAAAATAAGTGTACACAAGCCAAAATCCAAGGCAGTAACTCAAGTGGACACTCACCCCCTACTATATCCTACTCTTTAAGCCATATACAAGACTTACAGAAAGATCATTTTGTGTCTTTCTTAATAAGCTCTGCATCCTCCAGGTTAGAAAATAAAAGAAGATTCAGAAAGGCTTTTATTACTCTTCATTCTTTTAGAAGCAGAGCTCATTTGCTCAAAGTCTCACACAAAGCCTGCAGTTGAGCAAATTATTTGAGACAGGTTCCCCCCTTAGACAGGCACACTGAGCTGTGCAGCACTTTTCCTTCAGGCCTGAAAGGAATTTATCCCTGGCAGTTAGAGTGATAGAACTGCTGACTTTGTGGAAACAAGAAATGCTCTTTGATTTCTGAAGTTTTAGATAGGAGATCTTTTTATCCTCACAATCCAATGAAACAGTTCTATTTCTTCATCCTGAAGTTGAACTGTGACAAGTTTTATGTTTTCAAAGCCATAAAAGACCAAACAACAGTATGTGAATAAATGGGTGATGAAAGTATAATCCAGTACTTTTAGTGGCAGAAGTTCTTTTGCACCAGGTGTTTGGTGGATAATATTTATTCCTACCACAACACGCAGATACAATTGTGGCACCAAAACCAGCTCAAGGACAGAGAGAGTAGGAGAATGCAAAGCATCCTGTGGCCTTACTCTCCCCTTCTGGAATAATATTAAACAATAATTGGAGGGTTCAGAGCTTGAAGTTTCTGCCAAGATCTGAAGGGAATTTATAGTCTGAGATCCCACTGAAAAAACAACGAACATAGCAGAGAAGGAGATCGTGTCTCGTATGTGTTAGCTGCTAACTTTATTTACACAAAGAACTAAACAAGAGGAATAAATAGACATTGAACAGCATAAACATTTCTTGAAAAAAAATTTGGTATCTATATTATAGCCACTTATTCATTTTGTAGTAACACAAATAAGTAGTTCAACCAATTCTTAGTGAAACCTAAATCAAACTCCTTGAAACTCTGCTTCTCTACAGGAAACAGAACTGGGAAAACAAAGCAAAACATAACTATTTATACAACCTCCATTCTCCAGCAGTGAAAAAAAAACTGTGGAAATTCTTTAATTTCTGGTTAATATCAAAAAGATAAGAATACTTCAAGAACTTATTATACAATATTTTTTCTAGTGAACATCAGTAGTTGGTCTTGTATGTATTTACCTTTGTCATACAAGCTCTTTTTAAGGTCAGTGCTGAAGCATGCTGCATGCAGGCAATTTTATCTTTCCTACTGGAAAAAGAATGAATAAAAGAATACATCTAAGACATGAGTAACCACCTCTACGTCCTTTTCAGCCCAAACCAAGGGGAGAGGTAATGGAATTTAGATCAACTGGTCCAGCAAGCAAAATTGCTCAACTTTGTAATCTGGTAATTTCGAATATTCTAGTAAGTGGGTGTCATACAAATCTGAATATAAACAATTAAAATAAAACAGACACACACCTAAACTGTCAGTAAGTAAAAAATCCAAATTCTGTTCTTTGGAACTTCTTCTACTGTTGCCTCTAAGTTGCTCATGAATCCCTCACTCCAAATTTTTCATCAAATACCCACTTGCAAATGATTTTTGAGATATCTGGTGGCTGCTAAAAAAATTTGACATTTTTGTGAGAATATGTTCTGTCTGACAACACCTGATGGAGAAATTGGAAGAAACTCTAGTTTCATTTCTATTGTGATTAGAACCACTTGGAATTTTTCTGGTGAAAATGTTTTATTATCACTTGTTAAAGCTGAAGTCAGAAACAAGTTTTCACAGAACCAGAGTCCATTACTTCCAGGCAACCTACACAAGTCACTACTGAGCTCAGAACCTCTAAATTTCAGCTCAGGCCAGGAATATGAAACATTCTTAAGGCACAAAGACTAATCTAGAGCTCAGGACTACCTGGACAGCACATTTTAAAGGGCTGGGATTTCCTGAGGTAATATTACACAGGCAGTCATGGATAGAGTGTTAAAAAAACCTAACCAGCCTCCAGGGGTTTTGGCATAGGATAAAACTAATGAGTGGGATCAAACTCTGGGGCAGGGGGTCTGGTTGCTGTCCAGATGGCAACAGGAAGCTCTTGCAAGAGCCTTTGACTAGATTTTGTGAGACTCTCTGGACCACTGTTTTCCTGAATTCTTGTAACCCATGGTCCTACATGACCACTCCAGCCCATACTGGACCCATTGCTGCACATCACTGTAACTGCAGGCAAAACCAGTTTGTTCTACTTGACCATTTTTGCATCTGTAAGAGTTTCTACCGAACTTTTAGGAGTATCTTACCTATATATGTACTTAATTTTGCAACAGGAACCTCTAGTGGAGCCTGTGGAAGGAAAAGCACAATTGGCCACCTGAGATGTTAAAATGTTCAAGCACAAGAATTGACCCAGGAACAGCAGGAACTGCCTGGAAGGACTCTTCAGGTCATTCTGACTTTCCCACCTAGAGAGGAGTTCTTGTACCAATTAATCAAATATTTTGCTGAAAAGGTGTCTGTCTGGCCAGTCAATCACCTTGTTCCAAGGAAGTTCCTTGTCTCAAACCAGCAATTATCTCACCTGTGCTTATGAGGAGACCCAGAGTCCTTGAGCCAGCCAAGGAGTTCATGACTGAAGTGTGCTGGTCATGTGCACAGGTACAGCCTTGTCACTCAAATGCTTCTTTGTTATAACCAAAAGACAAACCTTCATTTCACACTTAAAAGTTTGATAGTTTTTGCCACAAAAAAGAAGTCCATTTTCTTATGATTTTTATTGACTTTGTATTGTTTTGTACTTCAATCTGTACTGTTTCTAAGCCCTAAATGGGCTGTACAGATCAAAAGGCTTTGCAACTATTTCTTTTATTATAAAAAAAAAATGAACTTTGATTCATGACTGACAGTTTAACTCTACAATTTTCTAAACAACCCGAGATCCGTATACCTCATCAAGCATCTCTGCTTGTTGTATTAGAAGTGTTTTAAAAAGTGATTGGAGACAACAAGGGCTGGAGGACATACCAATGCATCTCAGAAATGCTCTGCACCTTGCCTGGGATTCCTTTTCATGCTTGCAATAAGAAAAAAAAGATAAATAGCAGGTGTAAATTTAAGAAAACCATTAATGACATGGAAGTAATTGAAACTGTTGTCTCTGTCATGCATGACCCACCAAATTATATATTTACTACAGTCTAGAAATAATTTTTTCAAAGTGCGTATGTACTTGCTACATTGAGCAGTAGCTTAAAACATAACAGAAGTTACACTATTTCACAAGGTAGGTTTAGGCAGAGTTATTTTAGATCCTTTATATTATACATTTATTTCACCGTTACCCATGTACTGAATATAGTTTGACAAATTCCATGAAACTCTTCTTGGATGGCAAAAGCTACTTTGTCTCTGATGGCCTGCTGTAATTTCTTCTTGTCAGTGTAGGAAGCTCAGAAGTAGGTTCACATTCTTTACCTCCTGCAAAACACAGTGGTGACACGGAACAGTAAGATCTCAGCAGATGCTGCTCCTTCCTCCCCTTTGTTCTCCTCCTGGCCCACAATTTGTTTGGAATTGTGTCATTTACACAGGACTTACAAGAAGGATTAGCAGAGCTGTCGGAAAGCAAGCTGTAACATGGGTTTGGCATGGTGACTGGGCTGCTCTGAGACAGAGCTCCTTGCCCAGGCAGTCCTCTGGCCTGACCCAGCGTGACCCAGTGTGACAGCATTTATGTCAGTGCTTCCCGGTCCTGCTCTCCCCTGCCCATCTCTCCCTACACGTTCGCCCAGAAGCCAGAGCTCTCACTGAGGATTTAGTCAAGATCTGCCCAAAGAGAGATTTCCTGCCTTCCAGGAGACTTCCATGAATGTTTGGGTAGAGATTCTGTGTAGCTCCCATGCAGCTGAGATTATACTAGTACAGAGACAGATAATCAATTCCAAAGGAATGCCAGCTACAAGGCAGTCTAAGGCAATAAAGCAGGGAAGAGATATGGACAGCTTCTATTGACTACTCCAGACACTGGAGAAAAAAATAATGCAATCACCAGTTTCAAAGTTTATCCTATTTTATTTCTGAAAGGAAAGGTTTGGCTCCTTTCCTGGGGCTGTGAATTACAGGTGGAGGCACAGATAAATTACCTGTCTTAGGGACACAGCTCAAGACTTATCCCTGCCTTTAGCATTTCCAATAGCCTGGCCAGGACACCTCCTGTCTGTTCTGTGGCACCCAGCTATGCCATCTACTACGTAGGGAGTAAAAGCATCTGCTGGCATTCCCCAAATGCCAGGGGTCTTCATGAGCCCAGGGACATACTACGGAAAAAAGCCACCAGACGGAGAATTGTGCAAGACAGTTCAGTCATTTGTGAGTTTTTACAGCTTTATATAAAACTCTCTAGAAATGTAAAGCCCACGAGAAGGTGGGACATCACAGGATCGCCTTTTTACAGTCCTAATTTCAGCTGTGGCCCCCAAAAGACCAGGTGCCTGTGCAGGGCTGTGAGGCCGTGTGCTTGCTCAGACAGCAGCCTGCAGCCTGGCAAGGCAGTCCTGCTCCAAACCTCCCCCTAAATCCAGACCTCCACGCTTCAGGTAGCAACAGCTGCTGCTGGAGAAAAAGAACTGGAAATGGTGTATTTTTCAGCTCCAGGACTTTAAAGTCAGAGCTGCAGGACACAGTAAGGGAAGAGCAGTCCTGCTGCTTGTGATCAAGGAGCATTTAATCTTTTCTCCAGCTGACTGCATGCTCTCCCTTCTCCCCCCGTCCCTTTGACTAATCTCATTCCCAAACCCAAAAGAGAATCTGAAATAGAAATATTTATGTATTTACACTGGGCATGCTCACATGGCTATCAGTCTCAAACATTTAAGGGAACTTAAGAAAAACAAAACAACCCTGTCTTTTAGGAATATTCACAGCAAGAAGAAGATAAAAGAAAAAAACCCAACACAACAAAAAGCAAATAGCAGTGACAAACTTACTGTGAAACCTCTGTCACATTGTTTATTCTCCCAGCAGTCCACAGGAGTTCACATACTCAAACTCACATATTATCACCCTTAAGTCACAGCAGTTAAATAAACACTAGTTCAGCTGGGACAGACCTTAATTTCCCATATTTTACATACATTAATAAACGTTTCCAGATTGCGATGGGGTTCCCATGTAACTGAAGAGGGCCAAAATGACATTATCACTGCCTGCTCAGCTGCATCTCCTGTAGTATTCTGCAGCATTCCTTGAGATAGCAAGAAATCACCAGTCACATTAAAACGAAGGCAAATTTATTATTAGTTCTAACAGACATTTTATTCATGTGCAAATGACAGGATAATAGAACTGTTGTTTGACAGCTTGCTGAGAAAATTGTAGCTTTCATCATCTTAGATGATAAATTTTTCCTAAAATAAAATGAACACTTATGGAAAAAATTGGGATTAGGGTTTAGACGGAGAAAAGAATATGACAACTATTCTACTTAAATGAATCAATTTCTGTGATCTCACAAGAGGCAAAAATACTTTGGTTCAAAACAAGCCCAATTCAGATATCACTTAGCAAGTTAAATACTTGAAACGGCCAAAATATTTGCAGAATTTAAAAGGAAAAGTGGTAAACTCACTTTCAGATTGTTAAAGCGCATTAGTTTACTGAAAACAAGCAATTTTATACTTTTTATTGTCCTCATGTTCCAGAAGTCTCAGACAAATGTGATTTTTTTTTTTTTGGCAGCTTGATTGCAAAAGCCTATTAAGGCTGCTAAGCAACATCTAGTATTTGCTACAGGATTTTGAGTCTTGGGTCTGAGCAGGAATACTTTCTTTTTGTAAAAAGAAGTGTTATATAGGTGAATTTAAATATTTTAATAGAGAGAACAAGGAAATTCCAAGACCTCCCAGAGGATTTGAAAAATGAAGTGCTAATCAACATTGGGAGGTTTCCCTTCATGCAAGGAACATTACTGGAAAGTTCTCTTTTCGTATCTCAGTCTTGGCACGGGGAATAGAAAACAAGCATTCTTACAGCTGTCAAAAATGAATTTAAGGTTGAAGAGTTTCGTTCACACAAAAATAAAATAAAAAATTTTTTAAAAATTTAAAGGATTAGTTTGACCTTAAGTAAATCATTCTATTCTAAGACAAATGGTTATTTTGAATTTAAAATGAATAAACTGTGAAAAAAATTGTTTCTGCAAGTACTCCACATCAACATCAATTCAATCTACCCAACTTTCCAATTTGCAAAGGTGAGAAAAATAAGACAGCTTCCCAAAAGTGACTCAGAATCTTCAAAAAAAACCCCACAAAAAACCAAATAAGCAACAGAAAACCACAACAAAACAAACCACCCCCCCAAAAAAAAGACAAACAAAAAACCAACAAGAAACCTAACTATCCATATGCTGATGTCAACAAAACTACAATATTTTCTTTCTCAGGCTTTATCCCCAAATGCTAATCTCTGGGAAAATGTGAAATTAAGACATTTCCAAAACTTGTCAGAAAGCCAGAACTTCTCTGGGACTCCTTAGGACACTTCTGTAATTGCCAAACAATTAATCCAAAGAAGATCATTAAGGAATATTTTATTTTAGAATATTTATTTTAATCCGTAACAATTAAGCAGCAAGTGTTGATGTGTAAAATTAGCATTTCTTAAGACTTCAAGCCAAGTCTAGGGCTCCTGACCCCATGTTCTGTGCTACTCTTCTCCTTTTTATGACTCCCTCAGCTCTCTCAGGGATTTTATTTTGTCTTGGACTGTGCTCTGGGCTCATAACTACTCTGATCCAGGAACCAAGCAGAGCAGGACCCGGGGCATCACTCTAAAATACCTACACGAAGATAACCAAACCCTTCAGACAACCCAGTCACTGCTCTTTACTTTCAAAAAACAAATGGGAGGCACTTTTAGCTGCTACTGCTGCTACTTTTAGCAGTCTGGTAGAGTCCAAATGGCATTTAGACCTGTTCCATCTCGATGAGATGAAGTTTCCATCATTGTATTCTCCCCCTTTAACATCTGGACAACACTCCAGTGCTACCAAAATGCAGAAGTCAGCTGAAACAACACCTCTGCGAGATTTTGCATCTGTTGCTGAATTTCAAATTTTCGTATTACAACAGAATTGGAAAGAAGTTGAGATTTCAGGTTCCCACTGAACAATTCTCAGAGTGCTGAATGAGAAATGATACAGGCCTTTCTTAAGGGGGAGAAAGAAAAAAAAAAGACAAAATAGACCTGAAGAAAAATGTGATACTGAATACGTAAGTAAATTCAGAGGTAATGAACTGATGTGACAATTCTCACAAAAAGCAAACAGTATTTTTGATACTTTTCTCCTGTAGGCTTTACTAACCAAGAATGCTCCCCATTTCATACAACAGATATTTCTTTAACTTTTTAATTATTTCTGACTTACAGATGGTCTATTATAGAAGCCAATTTCAATAACTGCTAATGTTTAAAATCCTGTGCTATAATGGATGTTGTTTAGCATGCCAAGGGACAGAGTGGAGTGCTGAATATATTTATTTGTTTCTACTTTAAATGCTAAAACCCATCCGGTTCTCTCCCAAAATTTGTCTTTAATCTGAGGCATTTCAAATTTTAGGACACCTCAGTTGCTGTTAAATCTTATTCCAGGATGTGAGAGAGTGTACTTTCTTCTTCTTGCCTTAGACTTGACACTCCAGTTAAAGGCAGCCCTGACGAAAGCACTGCTGCAGCTACAGATTTAACTATGGATAACTGCTCTCTGTGCAATAAGCAGCCCGGAGGTACAAGGTCAGTCCTCTCCTCCTCCTCGAGGAGGCAGGAGCCTTCACCTTGAATCAAGCTGAGAGCTGTCTGCTGTGGTGCCAGGTGCCAGCACAGCCCTGCCACCAGCAGCATCACAGCAACGCTTCCAGAGTGCTGAATTCTGCATAGGAAAACAGGGAGGCAGCTTCCCCCCTATATTAGTACGATTAGTACACCGGTGCGCTGGCCAGGCTGGGATAGCTGCAGCTGGTCCAGACGTGCCCAACACAAAGGGGGAGCACCCTGTGGCACCCTGGTGCCTCGCTTGCCAGCTTCCCAGCCCGTGCAGTGGAAGGCACGAAGCCACGCGTGCCCGGGGCTTATAGATAGCCCAGGCGTGACCAGAAACAAATGAGCAGAGGTGGCTCCTTCGGTTGGTATTCCAAAGGCTTATTGTAGAAACTCCCTCGAAGGGGACCGGAAGCGAAGAGAGAAAGATAGTAGCCTGAGTGGGCTTTAAAGGGATACAGGGAAGGGGGCGAGGATGACATAGCAATGACCTATAGGAAGAAGGGAAGGGCAGGACAGACCTGGTTACCTTTCCTTAGGAGATACAAGGGGTGTCTGTCCACTGTCAATCAGACAGACCGAGCCTACATCAGGTCACAGGAATTCAGTGGGAGAAGCCATCCTCACAGAGGGGGATTTTACCCTTTGGAGTCAGCCCACCAAACCTCTTTTTCTGGGCTCTGTGGCCCCCCGGCCATTGTGGTT
>VWPU01000902.1:83230-106609 GCA_013398955.1 Callaeas wilsoni
CCCCCCCCCCCCAATAACTTTGGAGGACAAACGGTTCTAAACACAAAGGGGGAAGGCAGCAGCTGAAGGCTGTGGTTGTGCTCGGCTATAATTTTATTCATGCACTGCCTGGGGTTCAGCCCAGGCGAGAGGTACTGGTGTGCAGAAGCAACTTCTGCAGGTGTCACGGCACATCACCTTGAACGTGCCACTGTCCTGCTTCCATGCTGTGGTAAATCAGAATGCGCTTTTGAAAGAAGATGGGAAGCGCAAGCAACCAAATGGAGACGTGCTCGAAAGTGCAACACACATTTTTGTTCGCCAAGGCAAATGACAAATGATTCTCAACAGCAAAAGTTATTTCAAGTAGGCCACTGTTCAGAAAAGCCTATTCAAATCAACAAGACACGGCTCCAAAAATATTTAACCTCAAAAACTCATAAACAAGTTTGCTCAATTACAATTTCTTTTCTTCAAGCAGAAATTGGGGAAGAGTTTAAGAAAGACATGTACAGATAATACTGAAATAAAGGTTGCAACCTCTTTGACTTAGCAATAAATAGAAGTATTAGATTAAGCCAGATTTCACTTTAATTTGTGTTATTTTTGTTTCAAAAATAATGTTTGTCTCAGAAACCGTCATTAAGAACTGAAGAGAACAAAGCAATCCATATAGCAGCTGTGGCACTTAAAGGAGGAGGGAAGGGAGATGAAAAAATTCAGACTCATAAGTCTGAAACAGCACTTTTATAATGGAATTTAGTTTCAAAGCGAGATATGAAGCTACAACTGTCTAAGACTTTAAAAAATTAATTAACTCACATGATAAGTAGCTCCCTTTCAAAAAGCAGAGAAATAAAGCAGAAAGAGATATTAAGCTGTTAAAAAAGTGCCTTGTGTCCTTACCAAAATATTTACTAGGATATAACAAATACCAGAAGTTGAAGAACATCATGCTTCACTCTGACAGCACTCTGAAGAACTATTTCCTCATAACCACGGCTGTTTCACCAGGCCATTAAAAGAACCTCTGTCTCTCCCAGCTCTTTCCATAGATGCACTGATGCTCCATGGAGGCAATTATTTGAGTGGGCAGTTTCTGCCAGTCCGGTTCTCTGATCACAGAAAGTTGTCTTCTGGTGCAAAACCATGGTTCCCTCTGCTTTCTAGCTATCCACGAAGACTATTTAAACAGAAATACCACCACAATCAAGAATGTGAAGACACAGCACTGACAAAACTGCTGGATAAAGTCTGGACAAATCAGTAGCAGTCCTGTGAGGGAGCTGCTTGATTTGGTACAGTTCCTTGATAATGGGGCAGATTGCATTCCTTGTGGTTCAAGTCTTTCTCCTTTCTTTCCTCTAGGAGAATGAGATATTGGGTTTGAGTTCATATTGTCAAAAAATAGTGGCTGAACTTGTCATGCTAAATTCATTGGGGGCTGACACTTCAGAGTGTTCAGTTAGGGTCCATTAAAATGAAAACAGACTTGCCTTTTGTTACTAGAAACAATAAATATTAATATTCACTTAGAAAATAAGCTTAGATTCACACTTTTATTCACCAGCCTTTAAATTAACCAGTACCTGATAATATTTTATTATTCAAAGTATTTTAAGTATTTTCAGTTTTCATGAAACTTACTACAATATGGTTGAATTATGCAAGGTGTACAAGATGTGTTACAACTGAATGCATTATAACTATCAAAAATAAATCAGTGAAAACCACAGAGGTGGGTTATCTTAAAAGAGTGCTATAGGCATTCAGTACTATTGCAGTTATGATAGACCATTTCTTCATACACCTGCAGTACAGCGCAGAAAGCTGGTGCTCAGTTATGTTTATCACCTAGAAAACTTTTCATGTGGGCCAAGCAACTAACTCCTTAAAAACAAGCATCCAATATTCCAGCTACATAGGTCAGATAACTTCAAAACCCCTTGAACATTCCTGGTGCTTTCTCCTAACAGGCCACTTATGCTGCTGTCTCATTTTTACACAGCTGTGAGTGGCTGCATTTTGCTATAAGCAAGTTCATCTGTCACTCAGTGTCAATGTGCCACTTCCCTCACACAGGAGTAGCAGCAGAAAACCAACAGTCTGAAGTTTTCTTGCTGAGTCCCACATATATTAAATGCTGTTTGATAAGAATTATCAAGGAAGAGATGGAAAATAAGATGGCCATATACTTAATTCCTTTACTCCACACCATAACAACCGGACCCTTTTAAAATGTTCACAAAAGAAGGAAGGTATTTTTCCTTATTAGTTAAAATTCACAGCCCTGGCAAACTAGAGGCATGATCCTAGATCTCACAGAGTTTGTTTTCCATTTCAGTCAGGGTTTTACACCGAGCCTAAATTCCTCTCTCCTGAAAGCTGCTGCAATACCCCAGTATCAGATATATTAACGGCCACATCCTTGTAAGATCTGTTCTCCACACAAAGTCCACAAATTTCACGTAATAAAGCACCTCCATTCTCTCTGTTTTCCAGCATGCTTCTGCGTATTGCAGGCAAGAGTCTGACTATCACTTCAATCTCTAAATGTATTAATAAAAGGTCACAGTTGATATCTGTTTATGAGGGTGAGAATTTGGTCTCTGTACATACAAATATAAAAGACAA
Organism: Callaeas wilsoni; assembly: GCA_013398955.1. Taxonomy (NCBI): domain Eukaryota; kingdom Metazoa; phylum Chordata; class Aves; order Passeriformes; family Callaeidae; genus Callaeas; species Callaeas wilsoni. The sequence goes on from VWPU01000902.1 coordinate 85,844, forward strand.
CTCAGTAGAATTTTTCTCAGCAACCCTTTCAAGGCTGAATGATCCAGATTAGAGAAGATCCCTAAGGCACAGAGCCTCCAGGCAGAAGAAACTTCCGTAACTTCCTACTGCACTGCAGGTCTATCAGATAGGAGCAAGAGAGAGAACTGCTGCATCGACATTTTCAGGGCTTCCCTGCCTTGTCCTACAAAAGTTGAAGCTGATTCACCACACGGAGCAAGCCCTATTTCAGAGACAAGGCAACCCTTTAGGCAGAATTAACTTGGCTAACTTAAGTTAAAGGCAGGTGTCCTTGACAGTGGAAGGAATTCAGACCACCCAACCCACTGCAGCAGTTTCATCAGTTTAGAAAGAGCATGTCCCTGGTCTTCTGGGGAAGTGCCTTCCTCATCCTCAACTCTGGGAGGCAGCTCCAGAAGACTACTGACAGTGATGTGGCATGGCATGACCAACAGTGCTTGCCTTAAATATCCTAGGCTGGATATATTTTTCCTTCTTCTGGGTGCCGTGGATCCAGAGATCCTCCCTAGAAGTCGAAGTTCATGGAGAACACGATTCAAATGTCTAAAAGCATTTTTCACATATATAAAGCTAATTCTGGACAGAACTATTAAAAGAAATTGGGGAGGCGAAAGCAGGGTAACTGGATAGAAAATTAAGTCCTGTTATGCACTAGGAACTGGTTAAAAGCCAGAGAAAAGAAAACAAAAATTTTGTCATGGGAAAATACTGCCAGTAAACATAGCTGTGAATAGACATTCAGATCAACATTGGTCTTGTTCAGTTCTGTGAAGTAAACAGAGGAGATACGCTAGGCAGGGAAAAAATATACCATCCTGATGACAGAGGTCACAGCAGGGTTATGAAGACAGCCAAAATAAACATGGCAGTAAAGAGTGGTAAGGAGAAAAAAACAAGCCACGTACAGATAATTTCTCATCAACATTTCACATTTCACTTAAAAGTCTTGCATGCTGTCACTCTGCGGCTCACTAAGGGAGCCTGCTTAGTCCATAGCGGACAAAAATAGGCTTCATTAAGAAGGAGAAAAAGAAGTGAAAATGCAATGTCATTTACATAAAATCATGATATTCAACGCTGCTCGAATATTATATTCAGTTCATTATTTCAAGTCCAAGAAAATTATTAAAATAAATTCTAGGGAAAGGGAGGTCTTGGCACTACTGACTGGGCAGGTTCAGGGTTCCTGTTGGAACACTCTCATTCACAGGAAGCCTATAATAATACACATTATATTTTCCAATAAAGGCATTCATTAGCATCCTTCACTTACCTTCTTCTTGCCTATTAAAATGTTAGGAGCTTCCAAATGCAGCAGGAATGTAACAGACAATGGAACCTGTCAAAATAGCACAGTAAAACAAGGAAAGACAATGTTTCTGTCTGAACTGGACAAATATTTCAGTATGTTTATTCATAAAGGAGAAAATTAAATTTGCTTTGGCTGACTTTGTAGCAACTTTCATTGCATGACCAGGCACATCAATGTATGGATACAAACATTTATAGAAGGAATTATTTCAAATAATTCCTGCACTTGAAAAGGGAAAAAAATTCCACAGATATCTTGAGTTCAGAAATATTAAAAACACAGGACTTACTTTGAGGATTCTGCTCATTTTGAAAAAGGCAGTGATTGAAGAGAAAAATAAGCATCACTAACAGAAAATTCCTTTATCCAGTATCTGGATATTAGGTGACTGTTTTAGTTCTGAAATTCCTCTCTAAAAAACTTTTTTCATAAACTACTCTCCATATTTGGGGAAAGCAGGGCGAGAGTGGGGAAAGCACTTGAGGAACCTCACTTTACTCAGTCACCTGTCACATCTGGGCAGGGAAAAAATAAACCCAAATACAAACAAACAAAAACCACTCTAGTCAAAATGACAAAAAGCCAATCCCTTGTATTATACTTAAGTTTGCTTAAAACACTCTTGTGGCTACATGTTCTCATGCCAGTAGGATTCTGGCATCTTCTGAACAGCCCACTTGTGCTTATTAGACCAAACACTTGCACCAATTTCTGTCTTCAAACTCCCGAGCCTTGTTGCTGGTGCAGAAGTCAGATAGGGCAGTCTACAAGAGCCTGCAGAAATTACCCTCCATCCTACCCCAGCTCAGGGGCATGGTATTTGATTTCTCACTGTGCTGGGAGTAGCAGGGGAAGAGCAAGCATAAATATTTGTATTCACTTGGGAGAAGATGGCTTTGTCTCAACAATTGTCATTCGGGGAGACAGGTTCATGCATCCTTCAACAGAAGATGGAATGAACTCCGTGGCCAGTGACCAAGATGAATAAAACTTCTTTCCCTCTTATTTCCTCTGTCTCCTGTTTAGTGTCTTTAACCTTTCATAACACTGTTCTATCTCACTTATAAAATGGTTTTGTTTAATCCTAAACATGAATTTCATGCTTAGAAAACAGAAGGGAAAATAATCCCTAAGTCAGTATTACTTATTTATTCTTATACTTATTATTCTTTTTATCTGATTAATGGCTCAGCACAGCCCTTTTCACAACCCTTCTAATCACTAGCTGCTTTGCGGCTCCCATTTCTGACTTCAAACAAGCCTCGTTAACTTCTAATTAATTTCAGATAACAGAATCCCTTCCACTTTTTCCTGGATTTGATCGGGGTCATGGCAGAACCAACTGGCATTCAAGTGCCAGCACCTCTGAAAAGCAAAGGGTAGGTGGGCTGTGTGGGAGGCTGACACAAGCCAGCATTGCTCCAAGAGCTGAGCCTGGACACAGGGCTGATGAAGCCTCAAGTAAGGAAAAGCAGGGGCTGAGCTATGACCACGGACATAGCTGAGCAATGTAATAATGCCCAAGGTTGTTAAACTTTTAGTATGGGAAACGGTCTAGCTACTGTCCCTATTTTCTAGCCTGAAAGGAAAGTTTAAGAGAACATACAGATACTCCAGAGACCCTGAAGAACAGCTGGCTCTGCTCTAAAAGGAAAGCTAAGCAAATGTGTTGGCAGATTTAAAGTGACTTCCAGCTCACAAGGAAGAGCACACACATTAGGTTCTTGTCACAGACAGTGACTTGAGGAGGTCATTCACAGAAAAACTCTCCAGATTAAAAAAGCTCTTCTAAAGAGACACAGAAGTGCTGCTGCTTGATTAGTAGGTGAGCAGCAGTCTCTTTTTTTTCTCATTGCTGGTGTGTAGATAGACTCCCACTGTTACTTTGCTTAAAAATGAGAAACAAACATGAAATTTTTCACTGATGTGGCTGTGGCAGTCATTGTCTAGACTCACTGGAAAGCCTCATAAGCCTGCAGTGAGAAGCAAAGTTAGCCCATGAAAAGCACTGAGTTCTCATGTCCACCTGTTTCCACATCCCCTTGAGCAGCTTTGCCTAAATCTCCTCTGGGCACAGCTATCTCTCATCTGGTCTTACCTCTAACCAGCCTAAGATCTTACCTTTGACTATAAAACAAAATGTAATTAACCAAAACTAACCTTTTTTTTAAGTGAAGCCATTATATTTTCTAACACTACTGGAGCACCACAAGTGATGCATGTGTTTTCAAACCCCAAAGGAAAAGCATGTGCTTTTAATGATTTTGAAAAGGATGCTTTTGAAGATAGTGCTTCACTGTCCCCAGTAACAGCATCCCTTACTTTTGCAACTAAACCTTGAGCTGCAAGATGAGAAATCTAAGAGAAATTTTGAGGCTCCCTCATGGCAAGGAGTTAAATCTAATTTTCTGACACTTAGTACCTGACCCATTGGATTTGGTTAAAAAACCCTCTAAATTGCATTTTCCATTAAAGTTCGGCTGGCCTGGAATAGGTGGAACATGTATTGGTGTGAATACATGGTAGATATATGAAGTCCTAAGCTCTTCTCCGTTATCTACAATTTTATAATCCATTCTGATGCCAAATCCATCTTATAGCACTTTAAAAATAAAAGCAACAATATGAATGTATGTCTAATTAATTGAATTTTAGTTGATTTTGAATTATTCAGTGAAATACCTTTAGGAAAACTTACTGTGATTAACTTTCCTTTCTTCCTTTGTGAGCTAGGGGCACACAAAGCTAGAGCAAAGGCAGTGTAAAATCATTGCTGTTCTGTTAATTACAGCTGTTTACCTACAATAAAGCTTCAAGGCAGTGGATCACTTGTACTGAGGACAACAGGAGAGCAGCCAGATATTCATCCTAACTGCGCTTGGGTTTATGTATCAAGTGAGAGAAACCTGAAGTACCATGCTATAAGCAAAATTTCACTTCGAAAAGCTGTTCATTCTCCCTGAAAATTACGTTTGTTTATAGTCGGAGTTAATGCATTCTCCTCTCTTCCACTACTACAAAAATAAAAACAGAAGTTCAACAAAAATAGAAGAAAACTGAGCTTTCCTGTCTAGTAAAAATATTTTTAGTTTTACAGATAAGCTACAAGCATCTATAAAATAATAAGTGCCTGAGATATGGTGGCATAAAGAGCCTCTCACTTCAAAGTTATAAACAAAAAACCCAACAAAAATCCCGAAGAACAAAGAATCCAGTATCAGTGCTGTATAGCGATGTTTAAATTAATTAAGTGCAATTTTAAATAGAAATGTATAGGGAATGTCCTTTAAAGTAGCTTTGAAGTTTTTCCAGCCTTTCATCCATCCGAACTCCTGGCATGTCAAAATGCACGACTCTAACCACTTAGCTCCTGATATGTTAGGTACGTGCTAGACTGGAATCATATAATCATGGAATAGGTTGGGTTGGAAGGGACCTGTGAAGGTCACCTAGTCCAACTTCCCTGCAATGAGCAGGAAATCAACAAGTACAAGCCATGCTCTTTAAAGGCAGAATAGATTACTCTGAAGAGCTAAAACACTAAAACTTTTCATAAAACCAGAGCTACTGCACATAAGAACCTCAGGCACTCACCCTCCTACTTTCTGAACCTGAATAAAAACTAGATATAGAGTCTACAAGCAACTGTAGAGCTCCAGAACAGAGCATGAGGCAAGGTCTCTTGCCACAGAAAACCCACGCACACCCATGTACTTGCACCCAGTGGAAGTTCAGTGCAGCTTTTCAGTATAAACATCACCTAACTTACTTCACTATGGCAATAAACAAAGGCTCGTGTTTCAGTAAACAGTCTCACTGGTTACTCCACAACACACACTTATGTATGTCTCCTGCAGACTTCAGAGGTTGGCTGTTTTTAATAAAAGCATCTTTGCCCTGAAGCTGCAAAGTTGGGACTTCTCAGGAAGCTATTAGTGTAAACTTAGCTCGCAGATCGGCACATTAAACTGCTCATGTAGACAGCAGAAATTGGTCAAAGCACATAAACTAGAGATCATGTCATACAAAATATAGGACTTGATGTAGCACACTGATATCTTCTCTCAACAAGAATTTAATCATGCTGTGATCTGAAGGACCTGACCACAGACCTAAAAAATAGGCAGTAATGGTGTTATGTTCTGTAAAGGCAAATAGCAGCAGCAGGAGTGACACCATACCACCAGCTGTCAGGAAAGTTTGTGATTCTGACATTTAAAACTGATAGACACCCTGCCGGGACAACAGAGTTTGAAAGCCCTTGCACTCTGCAAGCCCTTACTGGGAAACAGAGACATGGGAATTCTGCTTAAATCTCCCGGTTTTACTTGAGCACACTCTCCTGTAGCTCTCTTCCTCTCCTGAAGCCCCTCTCTTTCTTTTTTTTAACCTGTTTTTAAACTCCATGTCCTCTTAGCTGTGCAATTTAGCCTGGGCTGGTTCCATTTCTACACCCCAAAGAGAGCAGACAGGGAGGGCAAACAATGATCTTTATGCAGATGGCAGGCTTTTTGAAGTGTAGCCGTTTGTCCCTGTACACTTTGCTTGACTACTCTCCTCCTAACAAACTCTGACCTCTGAAGGTCATTAGCTGCTTATTAACTGAGACAAGCTTTAAAGAGCTCCAGCTATGCACTAGGTAAAAGCTACTGAATCCTCTACACCCACTCCTCTGCTGTGGTGCCAAGTGATGGCATTAACAGAGATTAATAATTATATGCCTGTTGGTACCCCACAGTCTCAGCCTGGGCTCTGCAGTCAGGCCAGCTCACGACAGCTGCATGGGAATGAAGAGATGTGCTCAGCTGGAGGCAGAAGCTATAAAAGCTCCTGCTCCTCAGTGACCTGCATTCCCCAAGCAGGCCAGGCCAGGGCAGGCCAGGGCACGGGCAGGGTGAAGCCTGGTAGCTTGGCCGTGCTTCAACAGACATTTATTGGAAAGAAAAAAATAGATTTCTTGTTGCAACATCCCCAAAACTTTAAATTCCGGCACCACATCATGGAAGGACCATATCATCCCAAAGATCAGTATCAATATTTATGGGAGACCATATCAGCAATAGGGAGCATTACATCACACCAGACAAATACCACAGACTTAGGTAAGGGCTGGATAATCCTTTTTTTGGGTGGGTTGCCTATAACCCCACTATCACACAAGTGTGAAAAAAAAATCCTAACTCGGTGCAAAGTCTAGCTACTGTTGTACATAATCTATGTGACACTCCAGGGCACAAGGGACATGTCAGGCACGGCATATATTATCTCTTTCTCTAAAACTCATGGTGAAAGCCAACCAGGCTTGCGCTTTCAGCAAAAGGGAGGCATGGCAGTGTCTCTGAAGCATTTACCGCCTCTTGAAAATCCAAGCCCATAGAGAAGAGGTTCTCATCTCCCTGTGTCGGTTTACCATCATAACTGTCACCAGCCAGGGAACAGCCAAGGAGAACAGCAGCTGGACTGCAGTGGCAGTCTGAGCTGCTGACCTTCAAATCTAGCTTGCGAGAGGTTTGTGTCACCAGTATATTCTGTTTTGCTGCAGGTATCAGCTGCTCCGAGGCCCAAGAGCTGTGTTACCCTGCACAAGTGCTTCCTATCTTGTTCCTAGCATATGGGATGCAGCTCTACACAAACAGTCAGAGAGTGTACAATAGTTCAGTAAGATCTGGAACCATTCTGACAGCATGTAAGGTGGCAAATAGCGTGAGGCAGGCCGGAGTGCTAGAATTTCCAATGCCTTCTCCTCTTGCCTAAAGTACAAGCATGGTCCCAAACTTGGGATTCTCCCATTTCATTGTCTTCTGTCTGGCTGAAGGTCTTGCTTTCCTTACCCAGATTAAAATTCAGCCAGGAAGACTCCTGATATCTTGACAAGAAATTTTACTTAATATTTTAGGCTTTTGGCCCTTGTATAACCTAAACAGTGTTAAAATGAAAATTGATAGATAACTAGTTCTGTATAAAACAGACAAAATACCAGACTAAGCCTCATATCCTCTGTGGGGTCTTCAAAGCAAAGGTACTCCAGACTCTTCCAGCAATCCATCACAGTGTTTCACAATCTTCCCAGTTAGCTTAAGAAAGGAAATGAAAATACACAACGACCTTCCTTTCTACGATTCAAATCCACCGCAAAAGTTATCATCCTGTGTATCACAGACTCGTTAAACAACAGATTCACAACAGCTTTTATTTAATGCTGTTGCATTCAGCCTTCTCTTCAGTTCTAAACCAGATGATCACTCCAGCCTTCCTTTGCCAGAGAGTCCATATTCCTCTGAAGAGTACTGGACATATCACTACAACTAAGGCCTCAACAATGTTGAGCAGACTGGGAGTACATTCTGTATTTCGCTGGCAATACAAATGTTTATTGATACAACATTTGCTTCCTTCTCATGCCAGATAAAACCAGCATCATGCTTCTGAGTCATATCACATCTTAACTCCCATGATTTCCCATCTCATTTTCCAGGAAGCTTTCAGAACTGCTCCTCAGATATTTGCTCTCAACAGAATTTAACACCTCACACTTCCCTCTCTAAACTGCAAGGTGTTGCACCTGTGTCAGGGCAGCCCTTGGTATCAACACAGCTGGTGGGAGAAGGAATTGAGGGCAGCCCTGCTGAGAAGGACTTAGGCTGAAAAAGATGGACCTGGCCCAGCCGTGTCACTCACAGCCGAGAAAGCCAAACGTGTCCTGGGCTGCATCCAAAGCAGTGTGGGCAGCAGGTGAGGCGGGCATTCTGCTCCTCTGTTCCACTCTGGTGAGACCCACCTGCAGTGCTTCATCCAGCTCTGAGGAATCCAGCACAAGAAAAGCATGGGCCTGTTGGATTGTATCCAGAGGAGGGCCACAAAAGTGGCCGGAGGGCTGGAGAAGCACGTGGACGATGCTCCCAGGGACATGGTGTGACTCTTGCTGTGGTCCTGTGCAGCACCAGGAGCTGACCTTCTATGATCCTCGGGGATCCCTTCCAACTCTGATAGAGGACTGGGGGACTAGCTTAGCAATAAAGCCAGTCTGCTTGCTTCTAGCTAGCTGCAACGATTGTAAGTAGTAAGCCAACTCCTTATTCCATTCAAAAGACCCTGTGAAAACGCTGATGTTTCTCTTGGGTCAGATATTAGATCAATTTTCTGAGCATGATTATCCAAGTCATTTGGCTTTTCACCACGTAATTTATGTGCACATTTGCAAATGTGTGATGCAAGGGAGTAGCAAAAGCTCTACTAATCTCAAAATGTGACATCTAATGTGCCTTCTTTATCCACTGGCCAATTACTCAGTCACAGAAGGGAGCTGAGTCGAACAAATGGACCATGTTGGCAGCTACTCAGCTCTTTGATGTTTTTCCAAGATGTTACAGATGGTTTGATTTTTTTCATTCCAGAATTTTTCTCTTAATTGACGTTAAACTGACAAGTTAATATTTTCAAAAATTCCCTTTCCTTATTACCTACTCTTTTCTCATTCTTTCATACTCCACAAGTTTTGTACACTTGCTCAAAGACATGTAGTTACAGCTCTGAGAACGGAAACTTAGAGATCCAGCTGAAAAGTAGATAAAAAGCTGAGATACAGCTCAGTAAGCCTAGACAAATTTGTTTATATTGACAAAAAGAAGGCTAAGGACCATTGGGCTCCAAGGCCGAATAGCACAGACTGATTCATATCCAGTGAATCAGCTGAAAGCCACTCCTGAAACACAGCCATTGCCTCCAAGTTACAAATCGTTGGTAGCCAGCCCTGGCTCAGAACGCTGACATGCTTTGGCCCTTATCAATCCCCACAGCCCCAGTGGTGGTCACACTCCAGAAGCAGGCAGAAGGGTATGAAACCTTCCAGTACACCTTGTTCTATGCTTGCAGGCTGGAAATCTGTGCTGGGCACCAGGTGTGACAACATCCTGCTGTCTGCCATGGATAATCTCCCTATCCCAGCATTTTCTCCATATGCTTATCAGACAACTATCCATGCTTCATACAGCCCATCTGTAGCCCTGCTTCACTCTTCAGGCTGAAGCCAGGCAAGCTGCCCTCAGTTAGGGGCTCCATGGCAGATTAATTTCTAGTTTAGGACAACAGCAGTGCTCCTAAAATGTGCCCTTCCTGCCTGGAGTTAGAGGTAGTTTCTGGGAACACTCTCTGTACACTGTAAAATACAAAATGTTGCTTTCCCCCTTGACCATTGGTCACAGGTCCAGTTTCCAATGACCACCGGTGGAGTGTGTGTCCAGCTGGTTACCACGAGGTGTTGGACACAGAGGGACATCCTAGAAATCCATACCAACAGTGCTCATAGTGCCATTGCCTGCAGTGCAACCCAAATGGCTCATGAGCATCCTCGTGCCAGACGGAGGGATCCCAGCAGGACTTGGCCCTCAGATCCCACACACTCTGCCTGGCCTCGCGGGCACAGATGGCCACGCACACTCGTCTGCCTCTTCTAATTCCAGAACGGGAGGTGGCAATTTGGATAATGCATATTTCCATCAAAACCTTCACAAACGCTTAGCAGCATTCACCCCCTCCCTCCCTAAACACAGCCCCTCCTCTGCCTTCCCTTCCCACAGTGCTATATGCATGGAATAAATCACATCCATGCTGACAGCCCATTCTGTTAACTCTTCCTTTTCCATGAGTCATGTCGTCCACTGCTGTAACTGAGGGTCTACCTTCTTATCCCCTCCTCTCTCTATTCATGTGAACTGGTACTACCTCTCTACTCATGCTACCCCCACACAACCACCTGCCAGCATCCCAGCAGGAAAAATCTCTTGCAACTCCCCAGCTGAAAGGCTGTGGTTCAGCTTTCAACAACTTCTCTTTGCAAAATAACTTTTGAAGGTCTGTTTCATCACCACAAAGGAGGCAGAAATAAAAGCATATGTAGCTACTATTTGAATAGCTATCACCCAGAGGTGCATGGGGTCAGGTAAGTAAAAAGAAGGTATTCCTAGTTTCTGTTTCAGCAGCCTGGAGCTTCAGTCCCACATGGGCAAGTATATCCACACTGCCCAGCTGGGCAAGGTGCTCATGTCTCAGGAGATGCCAAGACCCACATCCCTCACCAAAGTGCTCTATCTCCAAAAGAGCCAGGACCTGGTTCTCTTTGAGCAGGACCTGGTCACATCACAAAGGTAGTCTGTGCCTGTATGACCAGTACTTTCTCCATGGTTCCTTGGGATCCGTTCCAAGAATGGAGCCAGGAACTACTTCGCTCTTGTTAATCCCTGGGGGTTCTTTCAGTCAGAGGGAGCAAGCACAGAAACCATGTCTCCCTACAGCTCTGCTCAGGATTCTGCTGCCATGCTAGATGGTAGGTCAGTGCTGGTGACAGGGAAAACCCAATGGAGAATTGTCTTTCTGCTTGGTCCATCTTTCAGACGTTTTGGTAGACAATTCTGGGATCCAAATGGTTTCCTCTTTAGAGTTCCTAGCTTCATAGAAAAGGGTTGTGTGCGTAGGTATTCTTCTGGCCAAGTACTAGTGAACTCAACAGAACAGAGACTTGTAGAAGTCAGCAGATATAAGCAAAGTCAGCAAATACCTTCCCATGTCTCAAGGTACATCCCTGAGCTGTGCATTGTACACCCTGGTCCCAAGAGGCCCACCAGCTATATGCTAAGTGGGGAGGCACTGGCAGAGAAAATGACACTGACTCCTGGGTCATGAAAGCTGTAGTGCCTCGGTTACACTGTCACCCATCCATAGCTCATATTTGAAACTGTCAGTGAAAGGAATTTCCGTGTGCAAGTTATTCTGGGCTGTTGTAGGCTCCAGAGGTTACCAGAGATCATGCTTACAAATGGAAGCAGTCCTGTGCCCTGTGCTCTGGGACGAGCCTGCTTGAGCAGGGAGGTTGGACCAGGTGACCCCCTGTGGTCCTTTCCAACCTGACCCATTCTGTGATTCTGTGAACGGTGACTGATGGTTGTGATCCAACGCTCACACCTGTGTCCTGGGCTTGTGTTATTTCATAGCACAGGTATTGCCTTTGTCTAACGTGTTGCTCAACAAGACAATACCCCAAGCAATAAGGTGTCAATTAAGATGCAGACCTAGTCTTTCTGGCACAAAAACTGCATTCCAGAAGCCATGAATTATCTCTTTCAGAAAAACTTAAACTGAGACTTAGAAAATGCATGTGGAATTCTGTCCATTAAATTAACTGATTTATTAATTTAATTAAACTGCTGCACCATTTAGGTAGAGCATGTGTATAATCATCCAAATGGAGATAATTTCCAAAGCGACACAAGACATTCTCTTGCAAAAAGAATGATAAAGCTGAAATAGCTATTATTGAAAAGCTTGAAGCTACCAGGTGTATTAGACCACTAACACAAATACACAAGCAGAGTCTAATGGAAAAAACTACTTTTGAGAGTCCATGGTGTAAGTAGAAAGAGCAAATAATTACAATACTAACAATTACCCTGTATTCTTGGCTTCTAATCTGACAAAATTTTTAATTGCCACCCCATGGTAATGACAAAAACCAAATACCAATTTGGAAAGCTAGAGCCTAAGCAGTCCTTCAAGTGTTTCCCATGCACATTTGGCCCTCTGACCCCAGGTTTCTTACAGAAGAGAAAATTGTTTGTATTGTTATTCCTCAGATGATGCATAATCATTGAGGTAAGCAAAACCAGACAAACAGAAAAACCACCTCTGAAGTCCATCACTGCAGCACAGATTCAGCGCCTCAGTGGCAGCATCTCGGTGTGGCCCTAGAGGAGCTAATTGAATTGTCAGAAGGTTTTGAATTGTCATAATTTGAGTTACAGGTAATATAAAGGCCTTGATTATTAATTCTGTGTCAGTAGCATAGAAATTTTACACATATCAGCTATAGAACCTGTATGGGCTAGGTTCAGGATTTTTTCACTTTTTCTTTATTATTTTGCTCCAACATGAGAACTGCCACTGCATCAAACTACTGCCCAATATCACCTATACAGGCTTATGCATTGTTGCTGCTGCCTCTATACTGGAATTTATATCTTTTTTTTTTTTTGTCGCAGAAATTTAGAAGGATGTTCAAAATAAAGGAGCCTTCCTACCTGGGTATCCTTTGCAAAGAATGGTAACAGCAGTCGTTACACTCCTTGGCATAAGCCATCACAGAGCAGGTGTGATATGCCCCAAGTGCTAAGAGCTGTGCTGTCAGACACACAAAGTGCTGAGAGACTCCTTTGCCAAAACTTTTATGTAATACTACCTTTAGCTCAGGGTGCACATTCCTGGCACAGCTGATCCCACAGAATGCTGAGATACTGTGATATGTTTGTCAACTGCTAAATGAATTAAAAACTGAATCAGAGAACTACTTTCACCAAGGAGTGACTTTTAAGCATTTACTATCATTTCCATTAGTGAGCTCATCAAATGTGCGTTCCCCTAGAATATGCCCTCCATGGGACTAAGGCTGAAATGTGCTCAGTTTTGCCAGAAATGTCCACAGAAAATTCCAACCAGTGTGATATTTTAACCCACAGCTGTTCCACACCTCTGGCAAGCCCCACCCTTCATGCCCACCTCCTGGCCCTGTGGGTTTTGGGCATCATCACCTCAAGTACAGAAACACCTGCAAGCCCTCCCAGGGACTCTCCTGATGAAGTGGGCCGACAATACCAAAACCATAACTGCAGCAAAAGCAGGGACTGTAGGTGCCTGTCCCTGCTGTCTGGAGAAGTGCAAAGCTTTCCTGGCCAGGTGGTCTGACACACCGCTCTCTTGAAAAGAAGACCTACATGCCCCTGGGAAGAGATAAAATTCCTCCTCCCTCTTCTCCTCATGGATTCCTTCTGCTGGGGCAGGACTTAGCCCTGCAGGCCCTGACCATCAAGCCAAATGCCCATCATGTCCCTGGTAAAAATGGAAAACCTCCTGCAGCTCCTGTCTCTGGCGAAGCACCTGCCGCTGCAATGCAAGTGGAGGGGCTGGAGAGGCCATGCCAGGGCCATGTCTCAACACTTCCCTGAGGTTTTCCCCGTTCAGGAGAGCCCTTGCACAATGCACTGGAGTGCTCTGCTGTGGATCACACGTCCCAGAAATGTGGTCTGTATTGCATGAGGGCACGCCTTGACAGCCAGACTCCTGAAAAACTTTCCTTAGCCTTGCTGCACGTGTGCCAGGACTGGCAGGGCTGCCATTTTCTGTCATTCAGCACGTGCAGAATCATATCCGATGTGCCTCCTGTCCCAAGCCTTGTCCCAGAAAAAGAGGGAGGGGGATGTCAACAGGCAGATGCATGTCCTGCAGTCCCTTTCTGCATTAAATCTCTCTTTGTAGAGCAAATGGACAGACTAATGCCAGACACCTGGGCTTCACTAAAGCCTTCCTAATATGCTCAGGATATTTAGAACCACGTGAATTTTTCCATCAGGACATGCAAAATATGTGAATACAAAATTCAAAAGAATTAAACCTCAGGAAGGGTGGATATTCCTTCTGCCTCATAAGACAAAAAGAAGTAGCCCCTTCCTTCTACTAAAATACCTTTACACATCTGGGTAGATGAAAAAGGTCCTCAAATGTATTTTTCAGAACTGGCTTCTGTTCTGAGTGTGATAAAGTGGTGTGGTAGGAAACAAAGACCATTCAGATACTTACCCATTTTGGTTTCAGTTGTAATTTTCTTATTAGTGTAAGCCTTACAGTCTTTCTCCTTCAGGATGCCAGAGTCAGTAAAAGCCAAACACCAGAGTTAAAATAAGTTACCCATTTATCTCTTCCAAAGGGGCTTTTAGTGTTTATTATTTTAGCCTTTGGAATAATCTTAACCATTCTGAGAGAGAGAGGAGGCTAGTAGACTGTTCTTTTTGTTTAGACATACCAATCTTGCCTTGGATCAGCTTCCCAAGCGCAAGTTCTAGTTGAAGTTTTGCTCTACTAAAGTAAAACTTTAGCTCCAGATGTATTCCCTCCGTGAAGGTGGTTATGCTGGATTGCGACCCAAGACTGGTTATAACCAGAAACAGCTCCCCAGTATTCCCCACAAGGCCCCACTTGTCCCCATCACTGAATATTTTCATAATTCCTTTCTGATCTACTCAAAGTTCTGACATTCTTTCAGAGCAGCAAGACCCACTGAATTAGTGAAGTTCTACTACTTTCTACTTCACAAGTCAATCTCGGCAGTACTGAAACACTCATCCTCACCTGTTTACTGTGATTCCTAAAGTCAAGGCCAGCATAGAAAATTATAGCAGAAGTTTTAAAGAACATTCTCTACCTTTTGATCTGCCATTTTGTCTCCAGAGGGACACTTTTTCAGCACTTCTGCTCAGGCATTTGGTGCTGAGGCACCCATAACATGTAAGAAGTTTCACTTAATGTTGCAAAGCTTACGGACAGCAGGAACAGAACTGGCATCTCCTGAGCACCCCTTGCAGTTGCAAAGGGACATGGGGCATATTCCTACATTTCAGGACCACTTAAGGTACAAGCAAATAGTCTCTTTCTCAGTTCCTTATACAATATAGAAGAAATGTGAATTCGTGCAGCCAATTTCCATCACAGAAAACAGCACCTTTGTAGCCTCATCTAATAATTACTGTTCAGGCTTCAATATTCCCAAGAAAAACAAGGAATGAACCTCTGAATAATCTGAGACACCACCCCATCTCAGACACCAGTGGTGTCTCTTCTCCAAGAGAAGTGTATTATTTCTCTTCTCTTGCCTGACACTTCCAAAAACTTGTTGTGCAAGCAGGGTCAAACAAGATCCTCTGCAGCCAGGCTTCTTGTGCGCTCGAGAGCCACATTAGAGTGAGGTAAATAAGTTGTGAATAAAAGTGCTTTAGTAGAAGAGAACAATACTTAGAGCAGTTTTAAAATACCTAAATACTTGAATCACCATTATGGAAATATAAAGAAAAAGCAAAAGTGTAAATTTCTGTCACTTGATAAATAATATCAATACTTCAGTCACTGAAAATAGAAAGGACTCTGAAATGAGTGTTAAAAGAGGATTAAGACAAACTTTCAATGGCATTGCATAAGTAATAGTCCATAAAAGCAGGTTCAAATATTGACTAGTTTTAAGGCTGATTTAAAAGATTTAAGGGCAGTTGTTTGTTCTAAATGCTAATCTCTTACATTTGTTAGTAGCATTAGGACTAGCAAGGAGTATACTTCCTTAAGTTTTATTCCAATTGACTCCAATTGAATTTCTGCAATGTTCTTTTGCACTGTAGAATTACAAATGAGTATTCCTGTTTCGTTAAGATGGAGAAAGACCATTCCATGAAATAATCAGGCAGGCTGCTGTGACAGCAGATCACATCCCGCTCTTTCTTATAATTTCCAATTTAATTTTGGAGTTGTTGGAAAGCAAAGTTAAAGCAAATGAAGAAGATGATACAGGCAAGCCATGATAGATAATTGAAATGGATTGAATTTTAAATTCTAATTCTCCTGAATTATTTGCTGCTCACACCTGTTTTAGTTAAACTTAAACTTATCCTTCCTTCATTTCTTCTAGCAAATCAGTGTAGACAGCTGCTCTCTATACTCCTCTGAACAGCATCAGACATGTAGTAAATATGCAGAGCAGGTATTTTGGAGGATCATACAGGTCAATATATTTTGACTTTTGCAATATGATGCTGAATCATAGCAACAGGCATTAGATTAAGGAAGATGTAGTGAGTATGCCTCATACATTTGAGGTTGATTTTGTATGTGTTCATTCAGGTAAGTAATGAAAACCAGACAGCATTTCTTAACTTATTCACAGATGCCACAGCTGGACACTTCTTTTGCCTATTAAATTCTTAAATCAAGTAGACTACAAGACCTAATGATCAAAGCCAACACAGAATCACACACTATAGCTTAAACATTTATTAGCTTTGTCATTGGAGCTGTTCAGGGTTCTGAGTGTTTTTCAAACAAAAACATACAATAATTGTCCACACATCATTTATATTTGAAGTGATTACCACACTGGTTAGACAGACAGGACATCAATATAAAGCCTAATTGAACAAGACAAATTGCATGTCAGACCTGCTGACCTTTTCAGAATTACCTTTGTAATCTAGTGTTCCTACTGGCATTGTCATCTTCATAAATACTAAGACATACCAAAACTAATGAAAGAAAAATCCTGCAAACCAAGGAAATCTGCCTTTTGATCTGATGGAATTCAGTTTTGAGACAAAACAGCACAGCATGTAAACAAATATATGAAAAGCAGAATTACCAACAATTTCATGGTCTTACAGGCCTCATTAACACCCACATCTTCATATTCACATCTCCACCTCGGATTAATGACCTCAAACTATTTAAGAAATCACAACAACACAACAATGGAAACCTGTCAAGAAATCTGCTCTTAACTTCATTGATGTAAAAATTCCAAACAGGCTTTGGAACTGTATAAACTATTATGGAAAATAGCACTTAGAGAACTACATGTCTTCTCCCTCCACCCCCATCCATCTTCCAGCCAAATGAATACTCAGAGATGCCTTTTGACATAAAGTTATATTCTAATTACAAAACTAAAACAAAAAATTACTTAATTTTTAGCAAGATACCAAGTACACCATCCTCGCATATACATTAGGCCCCTAATTTGAGGTCTGTTGCTTAGCGTTCTTCCCAGATGAACTTGAAAAGGAAAGAGATTGGACTTCTTCAGCTGTGGTTTAAGTGACATTCTTAAACTGAAGAGCAGAGAAAAAAAAGGAATACAACATTACTTTCATCTGTTTTGTGGAAGACTGTAAATTCCACTGCACATTCATCCTTTTCTTTCAAAGCCTCTTGGGCTTTACTGCAACAAGTTACCAAGCAGGAAGCAATTTAAGCAGTTTTGTAGAGCAGTCTCCCCTTACACAAGAGATATCTTCTTCTCACTTTTTATTCAGACATCAAGAAAATTTATAGAAACTTTCGTACTGTTGTATTTTTCATACTGTCCAGTTCTCTTTCACAATTTCTTCTCTCTTTTCCACTGCCCCATAGGTATACATCCTGAAGTTGTGCCAGAACAGCTCAGTTTTTTATTCCAGGAAAGTTAGGAACTCAAGAGAGATGCAGAAGTTCATACTATGTTTATTTCTATTGTGCTAAGCCCAGAAGTCTCATTTCCGTTTTTATTCAGTGATTCCATTGGCTCCTTGAGGGCTTATACAGCAGCTCAACTTTTCTCAAAAGAGTTTTGGGGTAAAAAGTTGAAGAGCAGCTATTCTATTCAAGCCCCTTGAGTTCCCACTGATGTTTAGGAATTGGTCACTGGGGGGTGAGAGTCAGATCAACCCATTGAATTAAACACATTCTCTTCTGCTTATAAGAGCCCTTGAAAAAGTTAGAGCATTTTCCCCTTTAGGCACACAAATATGTATTTTACATTAAAGGTTATTTTACTACTTACCTATAGCAGTTTGCTACCTATACTCTGAAGTTTTGCTAGTTAATGAAAAAAAACCCAACAAAAACAAACAAAAAGAATCCAATAATTGGATGACCTAAGTACGGTTTACCCTTGTAATACATTCACTAAAGCATACAATTATTAGACACTTAAAGTGTAAAAGTTAACACTGTTCTATTTCCTGGAATGATGCATTTAAAGCAACTTTTCACAGTGTACCCCGAGGTTAATAAAAGAAACCTTCTTTTCAGCTGTGGTTTTCTCTTTTGGCCTTCTATTATTCCTCTGTTAACTAAAGCCAAACGGCAATTTAGCAACTAAATCCTTGACTGATTAATCTAAATATGAGTAAGTCTTAGTACTGCTTTGGCATTGCCTGATGGCATTTGATGCTGCTTCTACCTCTACCCAAATCGTTGTGCTGAACATCCTGGCAGCACCTCTTTGTAAAAGCAGTCCACTGGCTGCTACTTCCCCTTCTCCCTCCGGAGCACAGTCCTTCATGGAACAGGAGGGGCACTTTTAAGAGTGCCCTTTATCCTGGTTTTGGGAAGAAATTTGAGACAGGACTCATTGTTCTGCATTATTTTCAAGAGAAACAGACACAGTACTCCCACCAAAGCTTATGACATCCTAGCTGGTCATTTGGTGTTTTAAAAGAGAAATCTCAAGAGGCAGTAACACTGTTTGGATAGCAGAGACTGTACTTGGATTAGTTTACCTGTTATTTAAATATTAAGTTCTTTACTTAGTCAGATCAAGGGTCCATTGTTTTAAATATGCTCCCCTTCACCTAAAGCCACTGTTGAATACCTAGGGAAGAGCAAGGGCACTGCATTTCCTCAGAAATTCCAGTTTCCTTCTACTTTCATCTCAGCAACTTCCCACCTTAGATATTTCCATGCATTTATCCCACTGTTATGGATTTCTTTGCCATTAACTGGACTAATTTCTTTTCATGCCTTGAGAAAACTCCTGGCCCCTACTGCATCCTGTGGGAATGAGGTCCTGCAATGAGTCAGATAAACAGAGATGAACAACCACAGTTTGCAACACATTCATTAGTTTCAGACATCCCTATCATCCACATTAGAGAGAGACTTTTTGTCATTGGTTTTCATCTTCCTCAGAGACACCAGAGATGAGCTGAAAGGGGTGGCATGCCTGTGTACTCCTACGAGTGTATCTGGTCAAAAATGCCACCAAGAATGTTCATTTGCGGCAATTCAGTCCTGACAGTGGTGTCAAAGCAAAGTTATTCCAGTTTGCAATCTGTGAATGGAAAGCCACAGGGAAAAACAAAAAAACAAACAAGAAAGCAAACAAAACAAAAACCTTGCATGTTATACAGAAAAAGAAGAGTTTTGGGAAGGGAGTACATACCCCTACCGCATTACTAATGCCATAGGGATAGGGGGAAGACCATTATGC
Source organism: Callaeas wilsoni (assembly GCA_013398955.1). NCBI lineage: Eukaryota > Metazoa > Chordata > Aves > Passeriformes > Callaeidae > Callaeas > Callaeas wilsoni. Next base: position 105,004 of record VWPU01000902.1, read on the forward strand.
ACAAAATCATCTGGGATTCACAACAGGTGCATTATTTGGATGATCACATTACAATTGGATGAGACTGAGCCGACTTACTACCAGATGAAAGGCAAGTGTTGTGATTAGCACTTCTACAGGCATAAACTCAAATACAAGTAGCATGCAGTCATCTCCTTATTTCCCTTATCACTCCAGGTGTACTACACAATGTTCTGGCCCACAGTGTTTACCTCAAGAACTTTTCCAGGTTCCCAGAAGCTCATGTTGAAGAAGGAAAACAAAGTCACAGAACAATAGTAAAGTAAGAAAGAATCCTGGTGTCTTTTGATGATGATTCAGGCACAAGGAGTAGGGATATGGAGAAAAGATGATGGAAAAACTCAAACCACCAATCAACTAAAAAGCTGAAAACAAAAGACCCCACTCCTTTGTAACAACATTTGTTTAAAGATTAACTAATAAATGTAAGGAAGTCATTATCTTACAAGAACAAAGTCTACCTTTTTCTTTATTTTTCTAAGAAATTTCCTTTATCTCCTCAACTCTAACAAAACATGAAAGAAAAGGAAAAAAAAGCCACAAAAGTGAGCCATTCTGGAGTACCCAACAGGCCCTCTTTTGAAGTAACATACGTTCTTATGGAAACTATGGCTAACTATTGGAAAGAGCAACACTTTTACAGAGACTAATTGCTCATTAGAAATGAACTGATACTAAATATCCAAGTTCTCATTACATAATCATCATTTCCACATGCATTTTCATATATTAATTGACACACAATACCCGAACATCTCTACAAGCCCATGTGATGATGAGTGGGATAGCAGGATTTGCCTCAGATAGACTTCTTAGAGTCACTGCACTGCATTGCTTGTTGGGCCACTTCTCTCCTCCCACAGTTGACTTCTGCAGCATGGCTTCCACCTTCTGGGGGTGGCCAGTCCTCATCATGATCATTCCCCCATCTTCCACACACTGGGATGGGTCTTCACAGAAATCAAGAAGGCAGAACAAGGAGTTGGGCAGACTTGCCTCATTTATTAAATTTTACTTTTAGGTGTAGTTGTTTGTTTTTTAAATCATCTCTTCATTTTAATTATGATGTTCCTTTCCCATTAACTGAAGTGATCTCAGGTGTTTTATTCCCTTGTTGGCAGGGCTCAGCTCCTCAGCTTCTGTCTGTGTACTTTAGTTAACTTGAAGGACTACCATGCACCTTACTTACCACAAAAGTGAAAGGTTTTGTGTCCCTGAAAAGCTGCAGTTATTAGTGCAAACAGCTTCATTTGTTTTCTTCAATGGATTTTTGTTCAAAAAGTCTTCCGTCCCATCTCCTTTCACCTATGTGCTATTCTACATACCCTCCAATTCTGTTTTAGTTAGTAGCCATAAAGCTTCCAATCTCTTATCATAAACAAGTCAAAAACTAGTGTATTGTGTTCTTAACAGCAAGTTATAGCACAACCACTTTACAGTCACAGGGAAACAATAATCACAAAGACTCATCTTTACATTAAAATGTTGAAGGAAAATGCCTGTGTGGTTATTTCTATGCTTTCAGAAAATTCAATTTACAAAAGACCAAGAGCTGAGAATACAGGACTGTCTCGGTTTGGACAGG
>VWPU01000903.1:0-29883 GCA_013398955.1 Callaeas wilsoni
TGCTTGATCCAGAAGTGCAAGCAAGTACAAGAAGAATACTGACTTAGAAGAACAGTTACTCCCAACCTACGAGAAATGACGCGCGTGACTGGAATCTCATTCCCCCTTTGAGCGTGGGATCAGCAAACCCGAGACTGGTGGTATGGGGAAGTAAACTTGGCAATCCGGCCAAGCTGTTATTTTCGCGCTGAGCTATGTAGAAATTTTTCATGTAATGATTGCATAGACTGTTATGTGGAGGTTGTGAGAAGAAAATTTGGGTATATCATACTTTGATTAGTGTTTCTACTGTTTGCATTAGATGTATTAGATTAACCTTCTATAGCGAAATGCATTTTGAGTTTTAAGGGAATTTGTAGGAATGCCATGACTTTTAGATAGTGAATTAATAAGTTTGTTCTAGAATAAAGNAGATAGTGAATTAATAAGTTCGTTCTAGAACAAAGGACAGTATCGAAAGACAGAACCATTTTGGTTTGCCATTTACAAAAGGGGATAAGGAGAACAAGACCAAGGTGCCTTACTTTTTACAAACTGAGTGCCAAAAAGGGGTATTCATACCAAGCAACATGCCATCCCTGAGATGCAATGGAACAGTGTTTGCCGGCATTGGTGCCATATTAGGTGTGAACATAATACTGCTTCTCATAGTAACACTACCCAGGGTGGAAAGCATTCACAGAATTAATCCTCGACAAAATATGTGGGTCACATGAGATAATAGCATCGGCCAAACTCCCCTTTGCCTGTTGATGGCCTCATCAGCTAACCCGTTCCGAACCTGCTTGATGGGGTTCCCGTACCTGCACCTCGCTGACTTCTCCAACCGGACGGCTGCAAACTTGACCCAGAAGTTCAACAACACCTCGCATGCTGCCGCAACCCTCCTAAGTGGCCTTCACATTACGCTGCTGTGGGATCCCCAGGAGCTTGATCTGTTAGGATCTGCTCCTGGCAACAACTCCTGCTTCCACTATGCTGGCCCTCTCCTCACTGGCATTAATGTGTATGCTTCGACAAACACCAATGAGTGGATGAATGTAAGTAGCCGTAACCCATAGTATGACTATAAAAACTCAGACAGTTATTGCAATGACTCTGGGAGCGGAGACTCAAGGAAGCTTGTTCCTGTTGTGGAACAATGCCTCTGCTAAAGCTCTGCCCCCCCAAGATATTTCTTATCTGCAGAGATCGAGCATGGCAAGGGATACCCTCCCGAAGTTTTGGAGGACTGTGCTATCTTGGTAAGCTCACGATGTTTACACCGTCAGTGTGCCAATGGGTCAACCGGACCGTGCGTACCATTCGGCGACAGCGGCGCAGCGTTTCACGCGTTGAGCAATTAGAACCAAACTGTAATGACAACATATGGCTCCATCCATTCATGTCTAGGTTTCTGCTGTTGCTGTTCATTCCCGGCGCAGCAGCGGCAGACGGCCTGAGAAACTTGAAGTCACTGGCATGCTGGACAGCTAAGCAATTAAACGTTACTTCAGGCATAATCACCAAACTGCTAGAAGATCAAGATAGCCTACGGCATGCCACACTACAAAATCGAGCCACAACTGACTTTCTTCTATTAGCACAAGGCTAATAGAAGAAAGTGTGAGGACTTTGAGAGAATGTGTTACATGAACTTATCCGATCACTCAGAGTCAATCTACAAAAAGCTAACTTTGCTTCGAGATAGCATGAAAAAACTTGGAGTAATATGCAACCCTCTGGCAGATTGGCTTACCCATTTTGGCTGGCCATCTTGGCTACAAACACTCTTGATGGAAGGACTGCGACTTTTAGGTAGTACATTATGAGTGTTGCTAGCTGTTGCTTGTGCATTTAAATATTTTTGCAAAGCTGTAGACAAAACAGTAGGCCAAGCCTGGCTTGTTCAAAAAGAAAAAGGGGGATATGTAGAAGAATTCTTAAAGCAGAATGGACATGGTCTGTATCTGTAAGCAGTGAACAAGCCAGACTTAGCAGGGCCTGCTTGCTCTGAGTGCTGTGAGATTAACATGACTTAGTGCTGTGAGTGTCCTTGAGGTGTCCATGAGAAAAAAGGGAGGTTTAACGGGATGCGATAACCACAAGCTGAGAGGAGGGAGGACACTTGTTTGCCGTATGTTATCCAATTAGTAGACAGTAGACAGGCTTGATTTTACCTAAGTATCCAATCATAGAGTTAGTTACAGTGCGTGGACAATGGATGACTAGTTGGAAATGCTACATAATCCTGCTTGTTTTGAACAATAAACGAGAACTGTATCGGTGTTTGTCGTTACTCGGCTCCCATTCTCAGTGGAGGACCCTGCTTTGGTTGTGCATATCATGGGTCCCCTGATTAGGTTCTGTGTGTCCTTGACTTACGAGCTCATGTAGTTGATAAACTCCTTTTGGCCCTAGTTTTGCTCTTTCCTGTGCGCACCACTTCATCTTCACTATGGTTGTTTCCTGTGCATACCCTATTTTGTGAGTGGCTACTGGTGCTACAGCGCATGTAACCATGGGCACGTCAGTGCGCACCATCACTTCATGGCCCGCAGTTCTGGCTTCAGTGTCAAGGAGAGCCCAATACACAGCCAACAAGGCCTTTCCAAATGCTGTGTATCTGCCCTCAGCACCTGTCAGGCAGCCAGACTAAAACCCCAACGGATGCCTTCATCCCTCTTGGAGCTGCCAGAGACTCCACAGGGCCACAACCCTTGGCACTGAAGAAACGCACTATTTGCCAAGAAGATGATCAGTAGAAATGCTGCAGAGCTGCTATGTGCATATTAATGGAATGCCAGAGAGTGAAGCAATCTAGTTGCAAAGCAGACAGTAAAGCAATCTTCACCAGTTGCAAAGCACATGTGCTGTAAACCTCCACTCAGATACAGGACTAACTCATCATCTTTATTTCACTTTTCCCTGTAGTGTCCTCTTGTCACCTCAGACACCCCAGTGAGAGTTCTCCCATGGCCATCTGCAGCCAGAGCTGCTGGGTGTGGAGACCACCAACTGCTGCTCCATGAGAAACACATCCTTGCTTCCAAGAGAGGGGATTTCCCAGCCCTGCCTTCATCCCGTGCCTCTTCCAACTATAATCTACATATCAAGAGCTGTAAGGAAAGGGACAATGTTAACATATTGATTATAACTGTATTTCTAGATCAGCTTATAGAAAGTATTCCTTCTTCAACAAAATGTATCCATTTCTTCACATGCTGATACTCAGTCTCCCTGCAAGTGTTGTGTGGTATCTATCTATATCTATATCTACATCTATATCTATATCTATCTCTATTGTTTTTAAAACACTGATTTCAAGGCAGCTGACAGCATGTTACCTGTGATATACTTTATAAAGTGCTTCTGCCACTGGCACATCTGTCTACACCTTCCCATCTCACAACCTTATTCTGCCTATATCAGAATGACCCATATTATTATTTAATAATGTATTTGTCTATACAAAATGTTTAGAGTTGCAAGCCAATACGCCTGCCACAGAAAGGATGGCCTTCAAGACTTGGACCTGTAAAAATGGCTGATGACAGCAGATGGACTTTTCTCAGTCAGAGGGTGAACAAAGTATATATTACAATATCTTTTTAATTATTATTTTTTCCTGGTAGTTCCTCTGTCAGTAACAAAAAAAAGAAGGTTGGAAATAGGGAATATCAACTCCAGGACAAGCCCTTGCAGAAGCCTGATTTTTTTCTCAACCAGTTATGCTCTGCTGGGACTGACTCATGCATTGTCCTGGGAAGAGCTGCACTGGTATCCTGTATTTACAGGGCTTTAGACCATACTTAGGCTGAATTTCCCTGGACAACAGGGATGGCTGGTGGCATAGAAAATTATATAAACAACGTCATTCTCATGGCATCCGTCACCTGCACCTCGTAACCTGCCAGCACTGGTGACAATGAAAAGCACATGAACATACAGGAATCACTCAGTTATGTCATGAAACAAGATGAAATCAAATACTTAAATGTGCAGAGCATTATTTGTCTCAAATAACTAAAACAAATGTTGAAATAGGAGATGTTTGGAACTTTCTCATTTCACCATTTTTGGCTCAGAAAACATGAGTTAGATCAAAAAGGAATTTCCCACAGGCACATTTGAATTTTGCTTAGATCATCCCATATATATAAAAAAACAAAATAAAACATTTCAGTTGTGTTTATTAAAAAACAAAACAAACAAACAACAAAACAACCCAACAAACAGCACAAAGGACAGCTGTCTTGTTGAAATGAATGGGTATATTTAATTTTTGCTCAGCCTGACCACGACCTGAGTCCATCTGAGCTACCATGAACTTTCTAAGTTGTTTTTTGCACTTTCTGATCCTGCTTCTGTGGCCAGAGTCCTTACCCAGATGACATCGCTCATAACACAATCTATTTAACCTTTAATTAAATCTTGGAGCTACCCCATGGACGTTCCTGATCACTAGTGAGACTGTTCCCATGGGATGCACCTCTGATTCTCAAGGCACTCTTCCCTTTTTCAATATTAAGTCTGGTGACTGCTCCCAGAGCAGGACTCAGTGGAGACCCTTCTTTTGCTGTATTTGGAAACGGTGACTAAAATTAGTGAACATTTGGATTTTCAGCTTTGTACCTGAAAAATTCTTTTCTCTCCATTAATGCCCAGTAGCACACTCATAAAGCAAGATAAGGAGAAAGCATCGAGACCAACAGTGACATAACATGGCTAATATTAATAAGTTGAGTCACAGCCACTATGTCAACATTTCCTGTGAAGACTGTGTTTCATTTTCTTACAGTATTGTTTTTTTAAAAAATTGATGGAAACTCCTTTTAAGTCCATCTAAAGACAAGCCAACAAATGCAAGTAGACTTTCAAACATGCTAGAAGTTCAAATAGGTTAATTCCTCAAGGTGTGACACATTAAGATGGTTTGTTCATTAAAAACCAAAATTAAAATATGTGCTGTCCCTAAAAAGAACGGATTGCATACGTAAGGTTTATTACAATAGTTTATCTGAAGTTAAGATAGGTGTTGTCTTTAAAAAGGGACAGATTGTATACATAAACCTTAGTTCAAGAAACTGCAAAATATCCTGTAGAATAAACATGATGTACGTTAAAGTAAAAGCTGTGTAAGCGCATAACTAAGTATGTAAAGTTCACAGATAAGACACTGAGGAAGAGAAGGAACTTTTATCTTCACGACTACCAAGAAGTAGAAAAAGACCTTTTAGTAACAACTCGCACAGACACAGAGTACACAGGAAGAACGACGTGACACTGGAAGAGTATAAAACTGGGGACTTTTGGGAAGGGGGGTGCGAGTCCTTAGTGAGCAAAGACTATCGAGCTACCCAGCGCTGCTTTATTTGCTGTCGCTTGCTTAATAAACTAATTTGATTTAATTGACTTTGCTTCCGCTAATTATTTGAGGCTAACTTATAATAAATATGGTGTCATGATTCGGATCAGAGTAACCTAGTGGGAGCCCTCCGTTGGGGAGGCGCTCTGCTGTATAGCGGCCCTGGTTGGGGGTTACCTTCTGGGATTCTGACCGAGGAACTCCTAAATTGACAGCAAATAAAAGAAAGCCGGTAACCTTGTCATCTTTGTGTACGAAGCTCTGAACGAAGATGCAGGAGAGCGTGAGTATGGGCTGGGAATCCGTTCAGTTGGGGTTGGGTATCCTAGAGTGTGCTGTGTGAGACGTCCTGTATAGGACGAGGCGAGTGTGGACCTTCCAGTAGTGCAGTTCTCATAGCCCGCGAGGGAGTGAGCCACGAACGAGGGGAAGCGGTTAGTGTGTGTGTGAAGGTACTCCAGGAGATGGGACAGAGGAAAAGCAAGCCCTCTGATTCGATGTGGGGGGAGGATTGAAACCCCCAGTGTGTGTGTGAAAGTACTCCAGAAAGTGGGACAGAGGAAAAGCAAGCCCTCTGATTCCATGGGGGGGGGATTGAAACCCCCAGCTGAAGCTTCTTCAAATTCCACCCGATAGCCCACTGGGCCTTATGATTAAACATTGGGACGATTACCCCTCTAGGCGGGGTAAGGATAAAGTCAAAATGATACACTATTGATTTGGATCCTTTAAGGACTGGTTTGCTAAGCATTAAATATATTCATTAATTCAAAGGATCCTTTTAGTTCAGAGGAAAGTGAGTACGCACACTTATAGATTGGATCAGAGACTACAGTAAACTTATATCTCTTAAAAGAAAAAGGGGGGAAGCCACTAAAAAAAGCAAGTGTGAGAAAAAGACGAGGTTCCTACTCCACCTTCTCCTTATATACCACCTCCACCTCTGCCACCGCCTGTACCCCCCTGCCCCTTCCCCACCAGATCACTCTAGTTATTCTGCACCAGATCACTCTAGTGATTCAGATTCTGCTTCTGGACCTTCCAGTAACTACAGGCAACAGACCCGAAACCAAACCCGGGGTGAAAAACTAAATTAGGGGTGAGGTCGTTGCTATAACCTTAAAGTCCCACAGGATAACCATCATTTAGACCGTGGAGAAAGGGTGGACCCACACGAGCCGAGTAAAAAGCCCCTTGGAAGACTGCTCCTGGGAGATAAGTAAAGGTCAACCAAGAGATCTAAAACTAAAACTCAGGAGAACATAAAAACTAATAGACTTGGGGGTAATTCCATGTGCCGGTTTAGACACAAATCCAGGAGGAAACAACCCGAGAGGGGTGTCTCACTCTCCCTCTCCTGCCTGCCAGGCAAGCAGGCCCCGGCAGCACCTCCCCCACAGGTTCGGGAAAATAATATCTCAAGTGAAAGTGGAAAAAAACCCCCAAACTATTTATTTAACAGAGTCCCCCACTGTCACAGGACAAAAAGAAAAAGAAGTATTGAAACCCCCTCCCCTCTCCCCTAAAAGGGGACTATAGATTTTAGAGTTCTTTCTGTAAGTAAAACCTGCAGTCCTACACTGGGCCGGGCTGGCCAGGCAGGGTCTGACGATCTCCCTTGGAGGGTCCCGCCGAGCAAGTCCAGAGATAGTAGCTGGTCTCAGATAAAAAGCAAGCCAAAAACAATCCAAAAAGAAACAGAAGCTACTGAGGCAGATCACAGGATCACAATCCCTTCTCCACTGAAAGCCAAAGAGACTAAAGAACAAAAGTCCTCTAACCAACAAATGTTATCAGAATCGGGAGAGAAAGGAATGCAAAACATTCTAGATGCAAGGTCAAGCTAGCCACTTTGAAGAGTTCTCTCGGCTTCTCTCTCCCCCCTTTGCAATTTAAAAGTACACTAGAAATCAAGCAAGCGATGAAGAATACAGTATAATCATAAAATCACCCCAAGAAATTCCAGTACAAGTAAGCTTTTACGGAAATATTACTAAGTATCCATACGCTCTCAATAGCGACATCCAACTGAAGTGTACAGTCCCTGAATGTAATTGCTACCCTTTTGTGTGTTACATATGTAAAGTTTACCAGGAACGGTGGTGGGCCCATTGTAATGAGGGTAGGCCTCCCAGGGGAATTTGTGAGGAGTACTACCAAACAGAAAGGGAACTTACTAGGAGAATCTTTAAAGTGAAAAAAACAACAGAAAAAATAACAAAAGATTCTCATGAATAGTGAGAAATATTTGTGAAAAGGGTAAGACCAGAAAACTACTGTTACCATACTAACGAACCAACCCCATTAATAATTCAAATTGTAAAAAGGTGTTGCCGGAGGGCTCTCGGCGAAATCCGGTGTGATTTACCGGAAATAAAAGATAAAAATTGGAAATCATACATAAAGAAAGAAAAGAGGCACAGTAGCAGATCTCCCGAAAAATACCCCTCCTGCTGAAAAGATGAAACACCTTGCGGCTCGAAGCAACCGAGTCGGCAAGCGAGGCAAAGAGGTAAGAAAGCGTAGAGGCGAGAAACCAGAAATTGAGATAATGCAGAGGTGCTACAAAAAATGCCTTGAGATTATTGATTCCCTAAAAATAACTGAAGTAAACGCTGAGAGAACATCCCAAAGTAGGCACCCGGAAATTAGAAGAAAGTCCAGACCGAAACAAGTGATAGAGTAAAACAGTCCGAACTCCACCCTTCATGGCAGACTATTTTTGTAATTTTTACAATGCTTTGTAAAATGGTACAGGGAGAGCATGAGTATCAGCCATTTCAATGGCAATTAATTACTTGAGAAAACAGCCAAATTATCCAAACCTGAGTCGGACCAGGTGTACCAAATTTTACTGTCCACCTAAGTTCTTTAATAAGGCATGGGACTGGAAACACCTATAAGCGACAAGTGCAAAATAAAGCTTTTTACGCATGTCCAACCTCCAACCCTGAGAGGGAATATTATAACTACCCAACTAAATACTATTATGCATACTAAGGCTGTGAAACCATAACCTCAAATTAAGCACCCTCGCCACCAAATAAATACCTGCAAATACAATGGGGCCCATATGAATGTAACAAGCCATGTCATGGGTACCAAGGAACAGTACAGGGATCTAGTAATTGTTATTTTGTGAATCTGACCGTGTTAAACCCACAAGATCCTCAATGGTTAATAAGGAAAACATGAAACATAAGGTTTTAACTAACAAAAGTACTAACAAAAGAAGTCTGATATCTATTAAGAAGACACCAATACCCAACAAACCTCAAGCCATAGGCCCTAACCTCGCAATAGCTAAAAAGAAATCAGTTGAGGTAAGAAGAAGCTAAAAAGAAATCAGTTGAGCGAGCTCCCCTCGCTCCCATCAGCTGACCCCCAGCAGAACATTCTTTAGAAACTTATGCGAGTAACACACCAAATCCTTAATGCAACTAGACCTAACTTTACTGAACATCGTTAGCTCTATTTTAATATCACGCCTCCCTTTTACGAAGCAATAAAGATCACTGAGAAAGCTTAAATGAGTTACCGCGAGTAATCCCTCACAATGCAATTAGAAAGATACCCAGACGTAAAGAATCACCCTAGTAACAGTAACAAAAAGAAGCAAGTGCATTAGAAAAGTACCCCCACATAGATCACATTTGTGCGGGGTAATAACTGTGCCAAAACCACAGGGAAACCCAGCAAATTGGTTAGTTCCAGCTAATAATACCAAATGAATATGCTCCGAGATAGGACTCACCCCTTGTATCGCCCTTGAGGTGTTTAATGAATCCTCCTTATTTTATATACAAGTACTGGTAGTCCCAAAAGTTATATATCACCCAGAAGATTATGTGTTTAATACCCAGAACACCCCAGAACACCACTTAACAAAAAGAGAACCTTTCACGGCTCTGACGGTGGCTACCTTAATGATTATAGGGGGAGCAAACATTAGTACTGAGGTAGCATCACTGGTAAAACAGAACCAAGAATTCAGCTCACTAAGGGTAGCTGTAAACAAAGATCTGACTCACATCGAGCAATCCATATCAGCCCTAGAAAAATCTTTAAGGTCAGTATCAGAAGTTGTACTACAAAATCAAAAGAAGTTAAACTTAATATTCTTACAACAAAAAAGACTGTGTACTACCCTCAAGGAAGAATGTTATGTATATGCAGATCATACAGAAATTGTAAAAGATACAATGACTAAACTCAGAGAGGGATTAAAGCAGAGAAAGAGGGAGAGGGAGGCACAACAAAGTTAGTACAAAACTTAGTTCAATAATTCACCCTAGCTGACCACTTTACTATCGACCATTACAAAACCAGTAATATTATTAGTACTAACATTAACCTTCAGCCCCTGCATTTTTAATAAAGTAATAAATATCATAAAAGAAAGACTAGAAGTGGCCCACTTAATGCTCATTCGAACCAAATATGAATCATTACCAAGAAACCCAGAAATTAGTAAAGCTCTCGCCCTAAGTCATAAGGCATTAAAACATTTTAACGAACAAAATAGAGAAAAGGAAAAGGGGGAATTGTGACACATTAAGATGGTTTGTTCATTAAAAACCGAAATTAAAATATGCGCTGTCCCTAAAAAGAACGGATTGCATACGTAAGGCTTATTACGATAGTCTATCTGAAGTTAAGATATGAGCTGTCCTTAAAAAGGGACAGATTGCATACATAAAGCTTAGTTCAAGAAACCGCAAAATATCCTGTAGAATAAACATGATGTACGTCAAAGTAAATGCTGTGTAAGCGCATAACTAAGTATGTAAAGTTCACAGATAAGACACCGAGGAAGAGAAGGAACCTTCAGCCCCACGACCACCAAGAAGCAGAAAAAGACCCCCTAGCAACAACTCATGCAGACGCAGAGTACACAGGAAGAACGACGTGACACCGAAAGAGGAAGAGTATAAAACTGAAGACTTTTAAAAAGGGGGGTGCGAGCCCTTAGAGAGCAAAGACTCCCAAGCCGCCCAGCGCTGCTTTATTTGCTATCGCTTGCTTAATAAACTAATTCAATCTAATTGTCTTTGCCTCTGCCAATTATTTGAGACTAACTTATAATGAAGGCAAACTGAGCCCTCGCCAAGAACTGTGGCATCATTTTCCTTCTGTCACCCCTGCTCCTCACACTGCAGCAGCAGCTGCCTCCACAGTTCTCTGCAGCTTTGCTCACCACCAGCCCTGCTTTCACAGCTATTTTTGGCACTGCTGCTGTGCAGCGGCCAAGTTCTCAGACCTATTTTTGTGATTCTTCAAAACTTCCTCCAACTAGGTTGGTTTTTTTTCCCCCATCCTGAACTCAACATTTTTACTCTTCCTGGGTCAACCAGAAGGCATCTAGCCTTGGCATCATTCCTATCTGCCTGGGCCAGCTGCAGCAGTTCTGATGACCAGTGCCAGTTCCCAGGTGGGTGGAGTGGGGTGGGAGTGGAGGAAACTCGACATATATACTAAGAGCCCATCAAAAACTCTCTGTAGAGCAAACTTAGCTCCTCCAGAGCTAAAAGGGCATGGATTTGGGTGCTTCCCCACAGGAAGGCAGTTCCCAGGAAGCTTTCCGCTGGGTACCTGCTTTGTGGACTAAAGGCAAAGTCTTGGGGATCAGGGGCATCACAAAAACAGAAGAAAAAGTCATTATTCCACTCTACTCAATGCTTGACAGGCCACACCTGAAATACTCTCTTCAGTCTGCTCCCCACAAAGATGTGGACAAACTGGAGAGGGTCTAGAGAAGGACCACAAAGATGACCCAAGTATTGCAAAGCTGCTGCAAGAGGAAAGGCTGAGACAACTGTGGTTGTTCAGCCTTGAGAAAAGAAGGCCCCAGAGGAGACCTTATCACCATATTGCAGTATTTGAAGAGTGGCTACAACGAAGATGGAGACTCCCTTTTTATAAAGAGTCACATGGGAGTCACAAGGAAAAGACAAAGGTTACAAGTTACTCCTGGCCAGATTCCTATTAGTCACAGGAGGAAAATATTTCACAATAAGAACAATCAGTCATTGGAATCATGGGGATTATTCCAATGTCCCAGGGGAGCAGCGGATTCTCCAACATTGGACATGTCTACAATTAAGTTGCACAGGGTGCTGGGCGGTCTTGTCTAGACAAGTGCTTTTGCCAAGAAAGGTTGGACCAGATGATTCTCAAGATCCCTTTCAACATGAGATTTTATGATTCTGTTTTTCTTCCCATCCTTGTTTTTTACACTCATTGTTGAGCCTGTGCTAGGTTCCTCATCCTGCTGAGGACTTCACCCAGCACCTGGTATATGCCAAGGCTCTGAGTATTGAATGTGGAGGGGAAGGCGAAGGAAATGACACTGTGAGAGGTTAGTGCAGGGGTGCTGCAAACAGACAACTCCCCATACACCAACAACATCCTGCCAAGCAGAGAAAGCTCCATTCACTGACAGGCCTGCAGATCCCCAATGTGAAGCCCGTGCTACACAAGGTCCACATAACGGTCCTGGATGTACATCAAGTGAGTGCAATACCACATTGTTCATGCTGCTTTACAACAGGAGAGGGCTGACCTCTTCAATCGTCCACTCTTGTTCACTAACAAAGAACCAAATATAGGTTGGGGGCAGGCTGGAGGCACCAGTGCTGCTGGGACAACCTGTGCCAGTGCCTCACCACCCTCAGGGAACAATATTCAGTCACATTACTGAATTTTGGCCCCTCAAGTTGCTGACTCAGGTTCAGCTCCAGATGAGCTCCTGCTGCCCCCAGGCTGGGCAGCGCTGCAGGAAGGACAAGGCACAGCCAGCAGTTATTGCAGCCCTAAGAAAGAGCTGAGTCAGTGATAAACTGATAACACGTGATAAACTGTTGACTTATATTTTCAGTTTCTTTGGTTTTAATCAAAATGCAACTGTGGAGATATTACATGATGCCATGCTCTCACAGTAAAGCTCCAAATGCATTTTTATAATTTGGAGTAAACCCCATGCTTCTCCCTTATTATCTAGTGACCTTAAAATGTTAATTGCAGCGTTTCTCAAGAGCAAACACAATTCCTAAGTTCCTGTTTTCCAGAAAAGCCCAGACGCCTGGTGAGGGTACAGATGACAGTAAGGATGAGATGAAGCCATTGCTCAGACAGAGCACCACATGAGCAGTGTGACCTCAGCTGTGAAGTTCTGAAGGCACAGAAGAAATTAAGAGGCGATTCCAAGGCAATGCCATGAGAACAATTAATCAGAAATGGGAAATGGCACACATAAAAGGAGTTAACCAGAGAAATATGCTTTGGTGCTACCTGCCAGGATTACAAATGCCAGCAGGTGAGTTGGGGAATGTCGTGGGTTGGATGCTGGCCAAAGGCCAGTGCACTCATGAAAAATCATTTATTCATTTTCCTCTGTTATAGTTGAGCAGAGGAGGGGAAAGAATAATTTAAAAAAAAAACCAACTTCATGGGGTGAGATAAGGATTAGGAGAAAACACCTTAAGGGGTAAAACAGGCTCAAGACTTTAAGAAAGTATAAAGAAAAATTTATTAACAGAATTTTTCCAGTGTGGTTCAAAATCTCATGAGACCAGTCCTGCCCGAAAAGCTTTCTGCAATGTGACACCCTCCCACAAGCAAAAGCAGTCTTCCCACAACTGCTATTTTTTTCCTTGTGGGCCAAGAAGTTCATGGGGGACAGTCTTTTAAGGATGCGCGGTCATAATATAAAAGCAAAAGTCTACTTCTTCTTTCTCTGGAGGCAAGGGTTTTCTCTCTCTCTGTCCAAGCCTTTCACCAGATCATAGCTTCTCAGCATTTACATGATCCAGCATGAGAACCATTTTTCTTATGGGCTGTGGATGAATTTTGCATCCCTCATGCACATCGTGAATTGTAGGGAAAATAGTTTGTTGTATTAATAGTCCTCACCACGGCTTACAGAAGAATCTCAGCTCTGATGCTCGGAGCACTTCTTCTTCCTCCCTTTGTACTGACCTTGGTGTTCCCATGTTGTTTTCTTCATGTGTTTTCACCTTTTCCTTTCTCTGACTCGAGAGAGAATTGGTTTTTGTAGGTTTATTTGTTCTGAAGTTTTATCAATTGGAAAGTTTTTATAGAGATCTGTAACATTGAAAAGTTAATTTCATCCGGGCTCAGCATCGAACAGCTACATGCCATGCCGTTCACTGCTGGTCATGTGGTCTCCGCCGGCACCGTGCCGGCTGCCACGGAGTCAGCGCCATTTAGTGCCTCTCTTTATGCAAGGTGCCAGAAAAGAGAAGGCGCTGCCGCCGCTTTTTGTCCCTCTGCTTGCGATATGGCAGGGCAGAAGCAGCCAGGCAGGCAAAGTCTATCACTGGCTGTGCCAAGATGGCGGTGGCTGCATGGTTGCTTTGGCCCTGGCCGCTCCCAGCGCCGACCACGAAGCTGTTCATGATGTCGGGATGGCTCCCCCCACCCCCGGCAGTAGGATCTCGGCAGCCGCGCTGGGAAGGGCCCGGCCGGCCCTGGAAAGGAGCCCGATGGGCCTGGTGGGGCCAGCTGCTCTTTCACCCCCGAGAAGGGCAGGAAGAAAAGAGCTTCCCGCTTTTTTCTTCCTTAAATATGTTATCATAGAGGCGTCATCAGTTGTCTAATTGGTTTAGTAGAATGTCTATCCTCAGGGCCAGCCAGTGATTGGCTTTTTCCAGGCACAGAGGAAGCTTCCAGTAGCTCTTCACAGAGAATCACTTCCATGGCTGCCCTTTTTCTCTCCTCACCAAAAGTCAACCCATACAAAACCATCACAGGGAATCAGTGCATTGCTGGAAGTCTCCACTAGCTTCACAGCATTTTCTCCTTTATCTGTAGCACTTTGCCATATAGGCTTGATCCAACACCCATATGGATGTTTTCCTAGCAGGTTTCTATTTTTGGAGGATCTAGAAGCTTATAATCCTTGTGTGAACCAACATGGCCCAAACCCCTGAATCTGAAGAACCTCAGGCATTTCCTGAGCTTTCTCTGATGCACTCAGCATCAGCTCCTGTTAGAAATTCCCAATAACTCCCAGAAGTTTCCAAACAGTTGCCATATCTGCAGGCAGAACATGGTGGGCAACAGCTTGTTCCTTGGGGCTGCTAGACAAGCAGCTAGCAGTTCCTGTTTGTGGAGCATGTGTACATCTGCATGCTCAAAAGCTTCCCACTCCCATTCTTCCTATGTCACACACCACTTCTTTTCAACTCTGAGAATTCCTGTAGGAATAATGCTTCATTTCAGGAACACCTGAATATCTATTATCACGTTAACTGAGCTTTGATTTATTTTAGCAGTTAAATTAAAACAACAAAGCAAGGCTGAGAGTATGGAAAAACCTCAGCTGCCTGCCTATCTACCTAAGAAACTCTGATAATTTGATTCACTTTACTCATCTGAATCAACAATACCCCGAAGGTCGTTGGGGCAACTGCTGTGCATCAACAGGAAGCACTGTTCATAGTGCTTAAGGCAAATTAGGATCAGGAAATGTGCCACTATTTGTTTTCCTCTCTCTCCTGTACATCCATTACCTCTAAATCAGCAATACTGACATTTTTCCTAGCCTACAGATGCACATTAACAATTATGGAGAGGTTCAGGTGAAAAGAGCTGAAGATGTGAAACCACAGAGGCTGTGTGTAGTTCAGGAGAGCTGGAACCTTGGGAAGCACGGAGGTGCTAAGTGTGCGTGTTGGCTGCAGAATTCCTCTGCGGGCAATGCTGGATGCAAAATAAGCACCAAACCAGGGAAGAGAGATGCTCTGGAAACAAATGAGAAAGGCAAAAATCTACAGCTAGGTACCTCGGAAGGTGTCCCAGACGAATATTCCTTTTTGAATTTATTATGTTGCACAGGTTGTTAGAGATCCATAATGGAGGGCTTTATTTACCCCTCACTGCCTAGAAGTCAGAGTTACTTGGATCATTTCTTCCTGTCACTGGAGTCTGGGACACAAAAAGATGGTGCACATGGCAGATGGAATGGTTTAACTAGGGTTAAACTAGTAAGACTAAATTAAAGCTAAATTATATAAATAACGCTAGGAAATATTGGCTGTAACACAACTGCAAACCCAAAGTGCTAGTCAGGTTTGTTAAATAATCATAATTAAATCAAAATTAAATAATTAAATCTCCATTAGCAACTTACCATGCTTTATTAGCAAGATGGTTCAAATTTTTATGAGTTTATTTCAGAATACCTGGATATCAGAGTAGATTTTTTGGTATACAGTCTAGAAGCCAAAATTATGATTGCTTTTAGGCTACAACTAATCAGCTATGAAGCACTCTGCCCACTTCCTTATGTAAGCACAAGGACAAGCCAAAACTTTCCTGCCTCTCTGGGGGATTTTTAGCAAAAACCTGAGTTTTTGATGAAGCTGTTTACTTGCAGCCATTATTTTCATTTCAGGAGAGTTCCCTTGGTGATATTTTTAATTTTCAGTGAGTTAAACACTGCTGCAGCCTTCTATGAGTAGTAAAATACTTTAGCTTTGCCTTTTTCTGGAACATGGGTACACATTTGTACCTCACTTTGGGCTGAGTTATTTCTTTATCCAGACCACACCAAAACAGTGCCCCCCCTATCCTGATCACCTGTCAGCTCTGCATGTCTCTGCTACTTCACCCTGATCTACAGGAAGCAATATTTTACATTCTGATGACTCAAGGTTCACACAGCACATCATAATTCCCTATTTATGGGACAATGACCCTTCACATGGCTCCTCACCCTGGCAGGTTTAAAGTGATCATGGACACTCAACACACTAACCCTGATCCTCGTGGTTGGGTTTGTTCCTTCAGACTACAAGATTTATTCCCAGGGTATCTCCCTCTTGCTTAACGCAGCCTCTGTAGCCAGCCTTCCCACAGCACAGCTGGTGTGACAACGACAGCATGGGGTTCTGCTGGCCTGCTGTGGTACAGGCACACACAAATATCTCCAGCACCCTGCATACACTGAGTTATTTTTCATTCCCTTATTGCCAGGTTTTCCAAGTTACACTGAAACTATACAGGATTTGATTATGTACTTCAAGATACAGCAGCAGTAACAACCAGATCACAGGAGCAGGAATCAATGACCGAGCAGCAGAAACCCCAGGTTTATCACCTTGCCTGCCTCCTGCCAGCTCTCTGTGCTTTTATCATCATCAAAGTGGTATAAACATGGAATGGTTTGGGTTGAAAGGGATCTTAAAGCTCATCTTGTTCCAACCCCCCTTCCATGGGCAGGAACACCTTCCACTAGACCAGGTTGCTCTAAGCCCCATTCCAGCCTGGCCTGGAGAACTTCCAAGCTTCTCTGAGCAACCTGTGCGAGTGCCTCACTACCCTCTCCAGGAAGTATTTCTTCCCAATATCCAATATAACCCTGCCCTCTGCCAGTTTGAAGCCATTTTCCCCCTCATCCTTTCACTCCAGGCCCTTGTCAGGAGACCCTCTCCAACTTTTACATTTGCTGATCGGCTTCAAACCAGCACTAAAGGCAGCACAGAATACTGCTCCTATTTTTTTAATCCTTGTTTTATCTTTGCTTAGGAGGGTGCGTCCTCCAAGAACACAACACTAACAAAGGAAAGCTTCTGCTAACACAGACTTGGGTCCTCAGGGCTGTCTCTACACTACAATGCAATTTGTCCTTAGTACCAGGAGGAAACCACACACTTTTGCAAATAGGTCCAAATCAAATATGTCAACATTACAAGCCCTAACAAACTCACTTGAAAGCTACGATCCTTCCTGCTCAAGGCCATAATACAGTCATGTTCTTGGGCTCACCTTCATCTGGCTCAAAATAGCCCGAGTCCCCAGCCCAGTGCAGCTGACACCAGCACTGAACCTGCACCAGCAGCACCAGCCTGGCTCCAGTGGTGGGGCCAATACAGCACATTGGGAAGGCAGAACTCATCCCAGACATACCCAGGGTCAGAAACGCAGTTGCAAGGCCTGCGAAGTCATCCAGCCTTGAGTTTGAGTGTATTTACAAGGTGGTCTAGCAAGCCTGGCTCTGTGTCTCCAGTACTCATGAAGACCTGGATGCTCCAGTCCAGCCCAAATGCCCTCTAATGGACAGCAAGGCACAGGGAGAAGGGGGACAGGGTACCTCTGCCTTCACATAGAGACCTAGGACCAGGACTTCTACAGACCACAGTGTAGAGTGAGCAACAGTTACAGACATAACTCCCAATCCAAAAGCTTATCTATACTCTAACTGTATTACTTACATAAAAAATAGTGTTAGCCACCAGGGATTTTTTTTCCTTTTCCCCATGATGTTTCCAAGGCAAAAGAACAGACATTATCGAGCAGGTTTGATGACTATAAAAGAGAAATATCCTATCACTGAACACTCACATAGTCTTTTTTGTCCCTTTCTCCATGTAAGTTCTTAGTTCTAAACAAAGGAAAGCAGACAAGATAAATTACAGAGGAAGATGTACTTCAAAAAAAACCTTCTTTTTTCCTAAAGCTGTCTCAATTCTGTTTATGCTGGCTGGGAAACAGCACCCTCCACTCTCCTCAAACAACAAACCAGCCCTGAGCTAATGATGCAATTCCTGCAATCAAGGTCACGGGCCTGGTTTTGCTGAAGCAGGCATTGAATGCTGTACCCAGAGCAGAACTCAAAACCTCATTTAAAATGGGCTAAGAATCAACAATTTAAGTAACTTGCTAAACAGGAGGAAAAGCACTTAGGCAATGTTTTTCTCTCAAGAGAAAAGAGGAAAGTTGGAAACCTTGTGGGTCATCTTGAGTGCTTCCTGCAGAGGAAGCCACAGAGAGAGCTGTGCTGCAGTGGCAAAGCTCCTCTCCACCTGGGTGAAACCAGGACTTTGCTCCATCTCCTTTAGGCTACACCCAACCACGAAAGAGAGTAGTTGAAAGAGAGAAGAGATGGCTCACTGCTCAAACCCATCTGCAGAAATATAAGTAATATCCCAGCTATGAAACTCACTTGGGGTGTCAGTGCCTTAAAATAGCAGCTGTGACTCTGCATCGCAAACAGCAGCTGCTCCATGTGCCAGATGTGTGGGACGGATGTGCACCGGGGACACAGGCAGGGGCTTGATAGCCCTTTCTGTGAAGACATTTTTCCTAATATCCAACCAAAACCTCCCCAAGTTTGAAGTTATTTCCTCTTGTTCTATCACTTGTTATCTGGGGACAGAGACCAATCCCCACATGGCTCCAACCTCCTGTCAGGGAGTTGTGGATCGTGAGAAGGTCCCCCGTGAGCCTCCTTTTGTCCAGGCTGAGCCCCCCCCAGCTCCCTCAGCTGTTCCTCATCAGACTTGAGCTTCAGACCCTTCCCCAGCTCTCTTGCCCTTCTGTAGACACACTTCAGCCCCTCAATATCTTTCTTGTCACAAGGGGCCCAAAACTGAACCCAGGGTTTGGGGTGTGGCCTCACCAGTGCCCAGCCCAGGGGGACAGTCGCTGCCTTGATTTCTGCACAGCAGGAGCTGGTTTTATTTGCACTGTATGTTTGATATCTGTTGGAGCCAGCTCCTCCAGAGCTCCTTCATGTGCCAAGGGACCTCCCATATTGATGCTTGTTATCACCAGGCTGTCCCAAATGACAATTTTATTAACCACAACACTTGTCCAGAGGAAGATGATGCAACAGCTGCATGAGAAGTGTCAGCTATTTTATGCAATGCTGTTTATTGTTACAGAAAAGCAACTTTCAGAATGGAATGGTTGCTGCCACGTCTACTGACCTCCTCAAGGCGGCTTTTGGCTGTGCTTTTTCTTTCCTCTAAGGGAGGGAAAATTATCAGGATGAGAAAATTGGTGTATGGTAGTGAAGAGGAGAAATCAAGCAAGACTGTTCCTGACTCAAGCTCCTCCTCTGCAACCATTCTGGCTTCTCCTGGAGGCTGAATTCCAAGGGTAGAGCAGATAAGACAATCTGTTCCTCTATCTCATCTCTTGTCCATTGCATTATCTTAGCACAAACATACAGTTGGTTTCTCTACTGCTCAGTTAAACTCCCTCAGAGGGAGCAGCAGCCACAGCATGGCCTGGGATGCAAACAGGGCTGGGGAAACTGGTCCATCCTCCACTAGGATTGCTGGCAGAGTTGGCAACACTCTCTCAGGAAAGGAACATTGCCCCATGTAAATAACTCGTTTGGAATTAAAATTAAAATGTCTGCTTTCTTTTCTAGAGTTTGCAGTTACCCTTTTCTTACAGGGGCATAGAACCAGTTCAGCTTAACCAGCTCCATGTACCTCCATCACCATTGTTATGCCATGACAATATTACATCACCCCTCAACAAAGAAAGGATGGCAGCAGGATTTGGGCTCCTGAGGACACACACTCCTGCAGCTTTTCACAGGCTTGGTCCAGACAGGCAAAGATAGTGATAGTCTAATAAATTAAAGGCACATTGACACCACGTTAAAATCAATTTCGCACTTCAGTTCTTCCCATCAGCAGGTGTCACTGCCTCAATAATGACAAGCACGTTATTAGCAGGCTGCCCAAGCCCACATGCCTGTGCTGGCAGGACCATGCAGCCTGTCCCTCAGCATCACAGCTCAGCAGGATTGTGGCAGGAGGAAGCCCAGGACTGGTGCAATCTTTAATTTCCAAGGCTCACAGCCCACATTCCCCAGGAAGGAGCATTTCAATTGTCCCCAGGAAGGGCATTTTTTAAGTTTGAAGGACATGGAGGTCAACAGGTAAATGCTTTAGGTAGCCAGAATAGAACAAATGCCTTTCAACAGGTCTTACGGGAAACCCAGAGAAAAGGAGGCAGAGGTTTAAAGTTTGTCACCTCCAAATCTTCCTGTTCTGCGCCCTCCACCATCAGATGGTGCAAAGGCAAAAACTGTTTCATCTGTGGAGCCATGAGCAGACAAAGCTACTGAGCCACATCCAGCGGTCGGTAGCCACCTCTGACCCACTCAAAACAGTGCTATGAGAATATGGTATTCAAGAGGACCCCTTCCCTGTAACAGTCTGAGAAAACTGGTTTTGCAGCCCTTCAGTCATGCTAATTTGCTGATTGAAAACAAGGTGTTTGTAAGGGAAAGCCAGTTAAGTGGGCTTTATTCAGCTTAATCACTGTGTTAATTGTATAGCAGATGAGCACCATTTAAGTTGTATAACTAGTGTATAAATCTCCTTAGGTAGGGTTCATTTAGAAGAGAACATCTCACCCATGAAACCACCTCCTCTCCAAGAGTGTCCCTCCCAACAGCTGGCAGAGGTAAAGAGAGAGGAGAGGCTGCCCTGAGGCTCTTCGCCACAAGCACGAAAGTCAATAAAGTCACACAAGGTGTTCCCTTTTCTCCAGGGACACGGTTTCAGCTGGGAGAGGTTTACTTGGGCAGAATAAGTTGTGAACATATTTTGCTAAAATAAATGCAAAGGCTCTATAAGGGAAAGAGGACTGACTCAAACTCCTCTGAAGTAGCGGAGCACTTTTAGCAGCAGCTTAACTGCCCCTCAGGGGAGGACACCTTTGCCTGTTCAATCAAATCCACCAGCAGTTTCTCTACCAGATCCAGCCCACTTCTGCTCTCCTGCAAACCCCTCTTCTACAAATAACTCCCCCTCCAGGTTTCCTCTGGTCTCCAAGGCCCAGTACTTACTACCTGCACTCGGTATACAGTGATTTTCCACAATGGTCCATAACATTCATTGAAAAACCTGGGGCATTTAAAAAAATTACTGTATTTGCTTTTTTAAGCTGTTGTAGATGAGCTGCCTCCAGGATAGGGCTGTGTCTGGCAGATCTCCTTGGCTTCTGTGAAGTGCTAAGTGCAGCGGCCGCAGCAGCTCAATATGGGACAGGAAAGGGTGGGATGGGTGTCAGTGTGAGAACAAGCCATGACAAATGTCAGGAAAATTAATCCACCAACACCAGAGGTTTATGAAAAAAAAGGAGACAGAGGAGTCCCGTTACTTTATTCCAATAAAGGGAGAGGCCATGGGGCATTCCCCTGGGGTCTCTCAAATTTTTGGAGGATGCAGCCTCCTTTTTATCCTAATTTCCCGACCGCATTTTCCCTCTCTCTTTCCCCATTGGCTGAGGTACTTGAGAGGTACAGACTTCCTGGAACGCCTAATTCCTAAGACTCCCTTCTAATGTATACCCCCCCTTGCCTTTTTAAAAATTCCTATGGAATTTATGGTTCTCCTCATTGTTTCTTTCATCTTTTGATATTCAATTTCATTTATTTGCAGACCTACAGTTTACTGATAAAGACAAATCTCTCTTTCCATTCATCAATCAGTGGAACCCTTCCCATTGTTTATCTCTTAGTGCTAGTTTTTATCTACCAGCAGGCCCACAGCTTATTTGTAAAGACAAATCCCTCATTCCTTTCAACAAACATGAGGCAGGAGACTGAAACTCCCGATGAACCAGAACCACTGACAAAGATGTCCACAGACCTCCAGGACCATGAAGGAAAGGAAGCCCCATAGAGCTGCCTGGCACACATCATGGGTCCCAGAGTGACACAGATCCAAAGCCAGTTGTGTTTTTCCTATCTTTATACATCTTCCTTTTCAGCCATGCTGCAGTTCTTTGCTGTCACACCACAGACCTGAAACTGACCTAGAGCCCTGGGGATAAACTCAACACAGAGGTGAATCCAATGGTTTGACTTGCAACCTGTGAAAAGGTCCCAACTTGGGAGATGTGACACCCATCCTACAGCTGCTGGAGGCTGATTTTAGCTTCTAGAGGGAAAAAAAAATGGACAAAACCAAAATGGACCCATGTCCAGGTTTTGGGAACTGAGGGGGTGGGGGGGGGCTGGGGTGGAGGGAAAAGAAGGAGCTGGCACGTAGAGGTTTGGGAGCTCTTCCCAGCTTGCCTGGGGCTGCTTTGAGGCAGCTCCTCCAGCCAGGACCCAGGGCCACCTGCAAGTCCCATGGGTACCACTGCCCTCTGCAGTCCCCAGAGGAATGCACAGCTCACCTCCACACAGGACATTCCTTCCGTGCCCTCCTTTCAGCCTCACCTCACGTGGGCTTCCCTATGAAATTCCAGGCCAGAAGAGAAGTCATTAAAAAAAAAAAAAAAAAAGGCATTCACCTGCAGTGGGAGCACTGGAATCAGCACTGAGGGGAAGGAAGGTCCCTGTCCTGTGTATCGCCATACCTGGGGGCTCCCCAGCAGAGCTGAGGTTCTTTTAGAAGGTGCTGAGGAATGGCCAAAAGCCCCGAGCAGAAAGTGCGTTGTCCTACACTAATCTCTCCCCCCATGTCCTCTTGCAGGAAACCCCACACTTTACACCAGCCCTGAGACCATGGCTAAAGGTGCCCTGCACATCCGAGAGTGGAGCTGTGGCCACACACTGCCTTCAGGCACACAGTTTGGGACACACTTGACTCTGCACAGATATTTCGGGCTAAATAGGATACTTGAAGCTGATTTATAGTCAGTGAAGACTTCTGGAGCATAGCACACTCAGCTGGGGCTTAAAGTGGATGTTGAAGCAGTTGAGGTGAGGAGGCAGAGAGCAGCACCAGGACAGGACATATTACAAGTATAATCACTGAGGATAAACGTTTTGGCAACTCGCATAAAGGTCTTTGTAGTTTTCTAGATCCCTGAGATATGGCTGGGTCAGAATCTGGCAGAGGGCAGGGAGTGACAGCCCAGAGGGAGCCAGCACTTCTGCAGCCACCCATGCAGATGCATTGCTCTAGAGGCAGAGAGCTGTGAGCTATGTGGAGCAATTCCAAAGTCCCTGCTCCTCCCCAGCCTGCACAGAGGGACCAGGAGAAATCCCCATGGAGTCTGCTGGCTGCAAGGGACCTGTTTTGGAGGTGTCCTGGGAACTCCTGCCTGGCCTCTCGCAGGCTGCCAGCCAGGACGGAGGTTGGTCTGAGCATGCTGGCTATGCTGGCGTGCTAGGAGCTGTGGTTTTGAATAAACATTTCTATTCTGAAGGCTTTTCTTAGGAACCCAGTCAGATTATTACACAAAAAATCCACATCTCAATGCAAAAAGCAGAAACAGAGCCAGTTTTATGTGTGTATTAGCACACACATGGAGCAGTATTTGCTTTGAAACAGCAAGTTAATCATAAAAGCAGTCCAGTCTGTGGCACGTTTGCAAAACAGAAAGCAGAAGATAAGAAACAGCATCTGTGGTGAGGGTTCTGGCACCTGGGTGCTGTCAACACAGAGACTAATACCACCCATGACTCCTATGCTCCCCCCCACTGTCTCCAGGGCAATTTTGAAAGCCCTGATAATACAGCAAGGGAAAAAAAGACTGCGTGTCTGGGCTTATTCCCGGGGGAGAAGTGGAGTAAGGATGTTCCCTGACAGAGCTGAAGATTTAGCTATTCACCAGTGTGCCCTGATCCCAGTGCAGCGCAGAGTGCTCAGCTCCCTGTAGCATAAACTGGTGCCAGTGTCCAAGACCTGATAAGCTGAAAAAGCGCCCATGGGCTTAGCCAGCATTTCCTGTGTCAGAGCTCATGCACTTTTCCCAGTGATGAAATTGTATCTTTAGGTACAGAATCATAATGGACTCAGGTAATTTCCCTTGGGAGCAAGGTTTTGACAGAGAAACAACAGAACCATGGTCACAAACTTGGACTCTGAACACTGAAATCCCCCAACGATCATTACAGCAACACCAGTGTGTCTGTGCTGTTCCTTGCCCCATTCCCTGCAGCAGCCAAAGGGTGCTCACTTGATTACACTATTTCTCTGAACTGCCCGACCCTGCTGTTCTCTCTGTGCTGGTAAAACCCTGCTCTGAAGACAAACTGCATCATCTCACCAGCTCTTCCAAGGTACACACTGCCAGAATACTTCTTGTGCGATACCAAGGCTGGGCATGGCAGTCTTGTTTCCTGATCTGAGACAGCACAGTGACAATAATGTTTTCCAGTTCCAGTGACTGACCTACACCACCTAATTTTCAAAAGATATCAACAAGCACTTTATGCACCCAAAGATCAGCTCTGTGGCTGCTCTGAGCACTCAGCAGTTCTAAAAGAGCTTCTCCTCAGTTGCTGCTCCTGCCTGCACCATCTCCACCAAGCACCCTGCCACCAGGCTGGGTTCTGGAGATAGCCAGGTCCTCCAACTGCTGCTTCTAGAGCACCCTCCCTCCCAGCTCCTGAGCACAACACACAAGCCTGGGACAGGGATGCCTGAGCATCTTTCACCCAGCCACTGCCCAAAGTGTTTGTCTGGCCCTATAGCCTGGCTCCAGCCCTCTCAGTGCCTGCAGATTACCTGGGCCAGGTGCACGCTTGAGGCCACCGCACACTCAGTTTAAAAACAAGCAAATGTAAATATAAGAACTCACAGTGGCATGAGTATGGGCTGAACACAGCCTGCCTTTCCAAACACACATGCTGTGGTGGATCTGCTCCCCAGCTGCAGCACCCATTTTTGCCTGCTTCAGCAGCCGTTTGCAGGGGAAGCCGAAGGATGTTACTTGTTCTTCACTAACTTACAGCTGGGCTGGTGGAAAGGCAAGTCCTAAGCATGGCCTCAGCTGTTACATATTGAAGGCTCTGTTCTCAAAAGGAAAACAAAGATCACAGCTGTTGCTAGAGGAACAAACTGAATTTTATCTGCCAAGGCAAAGATAAAGCCTGGGCCACTCAGCTCCACAGCAGCTACCTGTGGGGAGACCTTGTCCTCACTGGTCTTCATCCTCAGCAACTTACAGTGTAGTCTTAGTCCAACCTCAACATTAGCCCCTTATCCCATTACTGTCTGCTAAATCCACATTAATTCCTCACCCTCTTCAGGTTCCTGACCTTTTCTTCACACTCTGGCTCCACCAGCAGCAATGTGTACCAGAGCTACAATCAATACTCGACTTGAGATAGAAGGATTATATAGTTTATTGTAATTTGTGCAAATCAGCTTATACTTGGGTAACAGATCTTTACAAAATCTGTTCTGCCTTCCCAGATATAAATTCCTTGCTCAAGTTAAGAAGCAGGCTGCTCCAAGGAAAGGTCACCAGAACTACAGCCATCTGAGAGCCAAGGGTCAGTCCCTGCCTCCCTCTTGGATGGAAGAAAATAAATGAATACAGAAAGGAAAGCCAAGCTGAGGCAGTCACCCAGGTCAGAACATTTTCAGCTCAAACAACTGAAGTTGGCAGAATTATAAGCAACTGGAAACTCGAAGATAGGAACTTCCTGTGGGATAAACCGAACCATCAGAGCATTAGGCAGCAGCGACATGCTCCCCAGCACTTTGGAGAACACGTGCACCAAAGAAACCCTTCAAACAGAATCACAGTACCACAGAATGGTGTAGGTAGATCAGGACCCAAAAGCTCGTTCAGGGTCCCAAGCCCCTGCCATGGGGACCTACTAGACCAAGCTGCTCCCAGCCCCGTTCAACCTGGCCTTGAACAGGCATCCACAGCTTCTCTCGGATATCTATGCCAGTATTTTACTACCTTCGAGTGATAAATATATGCGAAGGTCAGACTTTCAGAGGCTTCAACGGGAGCTCACAAGACCCAGCCCCTGGGGCGCAGCAGCCGGCGGGCCCAGGCAGCGGCCGGAGCAGTACAGGGGGGTGGGGGTGGAGAGGGGTCATCCCCGAATGGGCGGGTACCGCTCCCGAGCTCGCACCTGCCCTCGGCGGGGAGGAGGAGGATGAGGAGAAGGAGAGCGCCGAGGGGCCGGGAAGGGGCCCGGTGGCAGCAGTTCCCTCCGTCCCTGCTACCAGACCCGCCGGGGTCGGCACCCTTCCCGGGGCGCCCCGGCCCGCTCCGCTCCCGGCCCCACTCACCTCACGCGGGGTCGCCCGTCGCCCCCAGCACCACTTCTGCCGCGGCCCCGCTCCGTGTGAAAGCGCGGCGATTTCACTTTCACTTTCCTGGCGAAGGAGGGGCGGCCCCGGCTGCCGGCCGCCTTCGGGAAAGGGTCCCGGGGAGTAGCGGCGGGGGGAGGCCAGGGGTACTGGCCCGGAGCCGAGGGCGCGCCTGGGCTGTAGGCAAAGCGGCTCCCCCAGCCCACCTCTTGCACAGCGAGTTTGTATCTTCCCTAGACGCCCGATCTCGATATTCCCCTGACCTGGAGTAGGACAGGTGAAGAAGCACTTCAGTTCGTCACCGAAGGGACCAGAGGGGTTTAACAGATGTAGCACTTGGGGACAGGGTTTAGTGGTGGGCTTGGCAATGCTGGGGAAATGTTTGGACTGGATGATTTTAGAGGGCTTTTCCCACCTGAACGATTCTTTGAGTCCCTGTAGATATGGCAGACCCAGCTCCCATTGGGTCATTTACCTCTTGGGACTTGAAGTGGAGGCGCTTGGGATGGTGGAAGCAACTTTCTTCATGGGAAAGCAGCAGTCCCATAACAGGAGAGCTCCCTCTGACGAATACCCCCTCTGCAACTGAGAGCAGGAGCTACGTGAACTTTGGTGTCTTGGATAAAGCTATCAGAGCACTGAAGAGTTCTGATGGCTAAGAACAATTAATGCTTAAATCAAAAGGAAATTAAGTTGGTTCACCCCAGGGGCAAAGAACCCTCCAGATGGTCACAATTAAGATGCTTCAAGACATCTCACTTCTAGCAGAAAGCCAACACCGACACAGCCAAGGGGAGAAAAGCTGGGGCTCTCAGAAGTGCTTAGCACAAACAAGGAACATCCTCCTCAGCTGGTCTGCAATACCTCTCCTGCATAGCTGCTCACTCCAAGAGGCAACAGCTGCTACCAGGAATGCTCACTCAATGACTGCAGGCTTTAAAGGTGTTTTCTTCAGGAATTTAATGAATTACCTCGTATTCTTGGGCAGCTGCTGCTTATCACTCATTATTTACCTTGCCTCGAAGTAAAGCTGATTTAGGAGCCAGTACACTTGTAGTTTGTCAGAAGGCAGGCAAAGAGTCAAGTGAGAGGTAAGACTTGCTGGTCTAAGAGGTCAAAGATCTACAGTGCGAGACAGAAAAACTGTCTCCCTGCAGCTATGAACATCCGTCTCGAAAAACTACTGGCTCTGTACAGTGCAGTCTCTGGTCTGGGGGATATTTTTTTTTCTGTTCTTAGAAGCAGTTGTTTCTGCACAAGAATTTCTGGAATGCTGCTCCCAGGCTCTGCTCAGAAGAATGACCCCAAGTGTAAGAAAAACCACAGTGCACAAGGCTGCTAGAGGCACCAGGGGTTTTACATGAAACCACAGACTGGTTTGGGTTGGAAGAGACATTAAAGCTGATATTCCAACCCCTGCCATGGGCAGGGACACCTTCCACTAGATCAGGTTGCTCTAAGCCCATCCACCCTGGCCTTGAATATTTTCAGACATGCGTCAGCTTCTCTGGGCAACCTGTTCCAGTAGGTACTTGCCCCTCCACAGTCAAGAATTTCTTTTCAGTCTCTAATCTAACCTGCCTTCTTGTCAGTTTGAAGCCATTTCCCCTTATCCTGTCACTCCAGGCCCCTGTCTAAAGCCCCTCTCCAGCTGTCCTGGAGCCCCTTTAGGCACTGGAAGGGGCTCTAAGGTCTTCCCAGAGCCTTCTCTTCTCCAGGCTGAACAGCCCCACCTCTCCCAGTCCAGCTCCAGAGCAGAGGGACTCCAGCCCTCAGAGCATCTCCAGGGCCTCCTCTGGACTCACTCCAGCAGCTCCATGTCTTTTTGATGCTGGAGGCCCCAGAGCTGGACACAGCGTGGCAGGTGGGGTCTCACAAGAGCAGAGCAGAGAGGCAGAATCTCGTCTCTTGACGTGCTGGTTATCCTAAAGGGGCTGGCTATCCTCGTTTTGTTTTGCTCAGATCCCGGGCAGCACATCTGGGTTGCACAGGTGCTGCTGACACCTCTGGCTGGGCTCTGGGCTGATGGGCTCCTGGGCCCTGCAGGACTGTTGCTATTTGGATGTACACCGTGACCTCTTACACAAGGATCCAGGGTACAGACAGTCCAAGATATCTCAGACTGGCTGTTAAACAATGAAACTTCATACCAACAGCCTTTCAATAGATACTAGAGTATATTTCTAAACATGAAGATAAAAAAAAAAGAAAAGAATATGTCATTTTAAAGATAATTCCAGATATTTTATTCTGAATTTTACAAAGAACAAGCATTTCTCTATAAAAAACTAGGGTAAGAATCAATGTAGGTACAGCTAGGAATATTTACATTCTTAGAAGAAATTTATATATCCTTCTATGTACAAGGCTGTGGCCATTACCAGTTTACTGGTAATGTACTCCCAAAGGCATTTCTAAGTAAGGCTTTATGGTTCTACGCCAATTCTATGTTTTAAGAAAATAATTTGTAACTGCCAGGACTAAGGTTCTATTCTACAAATACTGAAGTAGGTATTGCAGTCCAGCTCCCTGGGCAATGCACCCCCTCCCTGTGTACCCACCCACCTCAAATGCTCACTTGGAAAGTGGGGAGGAGTTCACACCTCTTCACAATATAGTATCAGAAATCAGCCGAAGCTGCCTTATTGTGGAAGATGAAATACTAAATGATGCTCATGGGAGCATTACATTCACTGTCAGGAGAGTCAGAGATTCTAACAATTATTGACTGTGGAGCACAAACATCACAAGTTCTTGTGGTACCTTTTGAGTTAATGGCATTTCCACTTGCAAGCAAAGAAACCGAAGTCACAGGATTATCTTACATGCCTGAGATGATGACAGTCAGCCTGAGAGCTGGAAAGGAAGGGATCCTTGTCCCCAACTTGAGGCCATGTGCTGTTTCCCTTGGTGAAGATATTACAGTGTGATTGTTCTCTGGCAACAGGGAATCTCTGGCAACTGACCTTAACCTGGGAAATCCTGCATGGTTTGGGTGCCTATAACCTGTATCACAGCAGGATTTCCCAGGTTAAGGTCAGTCTGAATGTCAAAGTCTGTTTCATCTTCCTCCTCCGCAGCACAAGCTCACAGGTTTATCACAACTCCTCTTCCAAAGGTCGATTCTGTCCTTTCTCCCTATTCTGAGGTATATGTGTAGTCACACTCTATGCTGCAAATCTTACTGTTGCCAGCACGGATGCCACTCTAAGATTTGCTCATGATTGTATCAGGTCCTTTTATCTACATGTTGTTTATTAAAATATTCCCTCAGTTTCTTTTGGAGATGCCTGTTAGCTGGATCCTGCCTATCCGTTAGAACATGATACTTGGCTTAAAGCTAAACTTGAAAAGAGTAGGATAAAACAGTAAGTACAAAATAACCCAGTCTGCTATATCAATTACGTTCCACATTTCTGACTCAGACTTTATGTTTTTAAAAACATAAGCAAGGGAAGAAACCCTTTTTTGAGACACAGTGATTGCCATTGAGTTTTGTAGTATTAGTGACAACTGGGAAATTCTCCAATTTGTCTGGATTAAAAAAAAAGACAAACCAACAATAACAACAGAAAACCTCACAAAGAACTTTAGTAAACATCAAAATATTTAAATATTCAAGAACAAAAGTCTCTCTTTCAAGGCACATACTTTGATAAAACAGTGGGTAAGAAATTACAGCTAAATCAGATATTAAATGGACACTGCACTTTAGGACTGGAATTTCCAGGCTGTCACTGCTGAAAAGCTGTT
>VWPU01000904.1:0-100800 GCA_013398955.1 Callaeas wilsoni
GGGGGGGGGGGCGGCTGCGGCGGCGGCGGGGGCAAGGCGGCGCGGCCCGAGGGGGCCGCCGAGGCGGCCAAGCAGAGCGCGCTGCGCTCCAGCCCGCGGGGCATGTTCCGTCGGCTGCAGAGCTGCTACTGCTGTGACGAGAGGACAGAGGGCGAGGAGGCGGCCGAAAAGCCCCGGCGGCACGAATGTCATAAGGCCGAGTCCCCGCCGCAGGAGCCGGCGGGCGACACGCAGGAGCACTGGCTGCACGAGGCCTGTGCCGTATGGACCGCTGGGGTTTTCCTGGTGGCGGGGAAGCTCTATGGGCTGCAGGAGGCTGTCAAGGCGGCTGCCGACCTGGTAAGAGCTCGGCCGCACGCCCGGGGCCGCATCCCGAGGCGGCATCTCCCGCTGGCCTCCTTCAGCCAACGTCTTTCCCGTTTCTGCGCCTCCGGTCGGGATGAAAATTAATAGTTTTGCCCCGGGAGGGCAGAGCAGGTGCTCAGCGCCACGAGCCCTGCTCGGTCCCTACGAGATTTGTGCTGCTGCATCCCTGATAGCACCTGAACTCTCCCTTTTAGGCACAGAAATACCTATGGTGTTATGTTTTAAGAAAGCGACTGGGCCCCCCGGGATTGTCACATCCCCTGGCGCAGAGGTGTGTTGCACAGGGTGGCTCAGAGCAGGAGAGATGATGCAGGGTGGGAGATGGAAATGGGCACAACGCAGCCTGATGACACCGTGATGGGCAGCAGGGGAAGGGGAGCTGGAAGGAGGGGATAACCCTGCCCTCCTCCTCTCCCACAGTGGTTGGAGCAAGGCCACACTGAGCAAGTAAAGTAGGGAGCTTGCTGAAGGGGATGAGAAAGTCGTGGCTGCCCCATTCCTGGAAGTGTTTAAGGCTGGATGGAGCTTGGAGCAACCTGGTCTAGTGGAAAGTATCCCTGGCTGTGGGAGCGGGGTGGAATGAGATGAGCTTTCTTCAGGTCCCTTCCACACCATTCCGGGATTCTGTGACATGGATTTTTAGTGCTGGGGAGAGGGAAGGGACAGCCTCCCATCAGAGACTGGGCAGGGGGTTTCCAGCAAATCCCCCAGTGACAGGTTTGGGAGCTGGCTGTATTCCCAAGCCTGTGTGCTCATTTCATGGCTGTCGGGAGGCTGCTGCCCTCACCACAGAGCCAGGTGCTCCCATCCCTGCAGCGCCCGCTGGGGACAGGGCAGGCCGGGCACAACCCAGGCCACCTCCCTTCTCCTCCTGCCCCATGGAGCGCGGCTGTGGGCTGAGTGTCATCCGGGGGAGTGGTATGGGGGGTACGAACCTCGTGCATGGCTGCAGACAGCCAAGTGACAGGCATGGTGTGGTTCACGGTGCGCTGGCACGGGAGGAAGGATAATGCCTGGGAGGGGCTGGAGGGGATCAGGGACACCCGCGTAGCCCTCGCTGCTGGGACTGTTGTGGTTCTCCTGCGTGGGGCTCTGACGGGGTCTCTCTGTCTCTCCACATCTCTCCTTCCCTGCTCCGAATTCCCGGGTGCGTGTACAGAAGTGCTCGAGCTGCCAGCAAGCGGGAGCCACCGTGGGCTGCTGCCAGAAGGGGTGTCCCCACACCTACCACTACGCGTGTGCCGTCGACACAGGTGAGCCCGGCCGCAGGGATGGGGCACGGGGTCCTGGGCACTCTCTGACCCAGCTGAACGTGGGACCCATTGCTCCAGGGTCAGGGGTGGGCTCGTGGCTCGCTGGCTTGCCAGAATGGGGATGCCCACTGTGCCGGCAGCACTGGCAGGTGTCACAAGTTTGTCTGGCCTCAGCTGAGCCCTTCACACAAATGCTGTGGCTGGTGGGTGGCCGTGGACCAGGGGGGCACTGCATTTCCCCTACTCGGGGACAGCTGCCTCGCAGCACAGAGTGTCCCCTGACACATCCTTGTCCTCTCCTCGCAGGTTGCTTATTAACTGAGGAGAGCTTCTCTCTGAGATGTCCCAAACATAAGGTAAGCCCTGTGCACCCCTCAATGCTGTGCAGCTCCCTGTGGCAGGAGGACTTGCCTTCAGACCCCAAATTCCTGGGGATACCTGTCCTGGATGCTCAGCTCTATGTGGGCATCACATTCCTGGGGGCATCGGGGGGGCCAGCGACTGTGTGCTGGGTCTTGGACTCCCCAGCCAGGTCTGAGGGGTCTTAACCCCTTCCCTGAGCACAGACGAGCTGGTGAATGATGGTTGAACCCCTTCTCAAAGTGCTGCGTCCCGGGTGGATGCCCGGTTATTGGTGGGGGGATGGCCGATGGGGACAACCCAGGGCCACCCCACTGCCTCCCACGGGATCCCCGGGCTGATACCTCCGTTCTCCCCGCAGAGGCAGCCTGTGTAGCGCCCGCGGGCACCCGCCCCACCGCCAGCGAGGGACCGGCAGGGGAGGCAGCGCCTGGAGCAGAGCGGGGCCGGGCCGGGCCGGGGACCCCCCGCTACCCGTGAGCGCCCCGGGACCCCCCGAGCCCGCTCCGGGCGGGTGGAGCCAGCGCCGGGCTTTCCCTCCCGCCGGGTCCCGGTAAAACCCGGCCTGGACACACGGGGGACAGATCGGGATCCCCCACCCGCGATGGCTGCACGGGGGGCTGGGGGGGTGTCCGTGTACAAGGGGGGGTCCCGGCGATGTTGTCTTACTGTGGGGCCGCCGGACCCTCCGTGGGTCCCGGCTCTCAATATCACACTGATCTGATCTGAGATGTTGCCTTCAGCAAACCTCATGGTGTCTGTATATAGTTCAGCAAAGAAAAGGATAAAAAAAAGACAAAAAAAGACCAAAAAAAAAGGAGAAAAATGAGAAAAATGAGAAAAAAAAAAAAGGCAAACAACAGCCTGCTGTTTGAAACACCACTCTGCTTTTTCCATTTTGTTCTTCCATCTCCCATTTCCTCCACCCAAACCCAGGGTGCTGGGGGTCTGAGGGTGCTTGGCCAGGCTGGTGGGCACCCACCGGGCTGCCCCAGCCCCGCTCCCAAACCCCAAACCCTGACTCATTGCACCCACCACCCTCCCACTCCATGCGGCGCTGGCACTGCTGGGCTGGGGACACCTGTCCTGCTGTCCAGGACCCCCCAAAACCCACCCTCCTGCCTGTGCTTGGCCTCACCAGCACCCCCTCTGTGGCTCCTGTTGTGGGGGCTTTGCTCCCTGTGCTTGTGCTGAACCCCACAGCTCTGCGTGCTGAACTGGAGGAGGAGGAGGAGGCATTTGCTTCCTCCCTCCCCATGGGCCTGGCTCACCCCTCACTGCCCTGGGTTTGCTCAGCTCCCTCGGCTTTTGCTTCTTGGCCACCTCAGTGGAGCTGGGGGACTGTTCAGCATTTCGGTGACCTCTGCCCGTGTCCCCAGGCTCCACAGCCCATCTTTGTGTCACGCATACCTTGACACAGGTAGCAACCAACCCAGGGTGAACCAACCCCAAATCTCATCCTAAAAACAGCTACTGGCTGCCCCAAACCTCTGCAGCATCCTGCAAAGGGAGGCACAATGCTGGTCCCATCCATGTCCCCCGCAGGGCCAGCGCCCCATGTCCCCACCACCTCTTGTGTCCCCTCCATCCCACCCACCCCAAGGTTTGCTGGCCACACAATGTCTGTTGTTTCAGCAGCTGCCTCGGACACAGGAGTGAAAAACAGAAAAGAGGAGGTGAGAAAAATATAAAAAAAGGGAGAAATGATAATAAAAATAATTAATTTAAAGAAGAAAAAAAAAAATTCCCTGTGTCCTTGGCAGTGTTGCCTGAAATCTGGCTATTTTTAGTGACATCTTGTACATATGACTGTAAAATGGTAAACCGTGTGTATTATATATTGCCTCATTATATAGTGTATATATATGTATACATATACATATATATAATATATATGAAGACTGTAAATGTTAAGACTAGTGTTCTTATTAGTATATTGCTTCACACTGAAGATTGTGTGTAACAAGCTGTTTCTAAAAGATGTTTATTTTCCTTAAGAGTAAAAAAACAGGTCATTGCATTCAGAGCGTCAATAAAGATACAACGATTGTTTTGGAAGTACGTGGCGCCCTGCTCGTGGCCTCTCTTTATCCTTGGGGGGCTGCTGGGGTCCCCCCCGGGCTGTGACAGACCCTGGCTGGTCCTTTGTCCCCTCGCTGGAGGGGATGGGGTATGGGACAGGGGGACAGCACCTCCTGAGACACCATGGGGTAAGGAGGGGGTGTTTGGGGTCCCTCAGCACCCGGTGTCCCCATTCCTGCCACCCATGTCCCCCCGTCCCATGCAGCCCTTTGGGGACAAGGCGTCCACAGCTGTGAGGGGTCCCTTGCCCCCCACTTTTGGTGTCAGTCCCCCTCCAATCCAGCACTCACCATTATAAATAATCATCTTTAATTGTCTGTACAAAACTCTCCGACTATGAAAATACCGTTTAAAAAGGGAAAAGGGGAGTGGGGGGAGGCGAGGGGAAGGGTCTATGTACAGGAGGGGGTGAAGCAAGGACACAGGGGCACCCACCAGCCCCCCAGGAGCCCCGTGCCACCCTGCCATCCCTTCTCCCAAAGCCTGTCCATGCTCCGGGGTGGTGGCAGCTCTTAATGGGGGGGATCAGTGCTGCGGGGGAGGGAATAGGGTGGGGGTCTCCTCTTGCGTACCATGGGCATGGCTGGGGAGGGGGCACTTCACCGCTGCCATGGGGCCACGCCTCCATAACCAAGCCCCAAACCCAAGGGGTCCTGCAGCAGTGGCACCCACGGGGGGCCGGGCAGGGACCGCGGGAGGGGCCCGCACCGTGTGCACTGAGGGGTACAGGTGGCACGGCGGGGTTCGGGTGGCACCGGGGGCAGCTGCCGCGCGTGCCGGTGCCCTGCAATGCTGCGCCAGTGTCACTAGAGGTCCCCACGCGCCGTCCCCCACGCGGGCTGGGGACACGGACACGCACACGGCCGTGGGGCGGGGGGGAGCCCACCCAGAGCACCCCGCGTGTGGCTGCCCCACGCTGGGACCTCCACCCCGCGCCCACCTCAGATACCACCCGACCCCTCCCCACCCACCCCTTCAACCTCCAAAACCGCTCCCTAACATCATCCTGCGGGGAAACCGAGGCACGGCCTCCCGCCGCCCCGCATCCCGCACCCACGGGGGTGGCAGGGGGCTGGCGGCCCCTTCCCCACCTATCCCGACGTGACGGTGGTGCCGCTGCCCAGCTTGATGATCATCTGCTGGCAGTCGTGCAGCGTCCGGCGGTCGCCCAGCTTGTCCAGCGTGCGGGCGGCCTCGGCCAGCATCCCCACGCGCTGCCCCGGGCCCGCCAGGAAGCTGGGCGGCAGGTAGCAGCAGGCCAGCAGCAGCGCCTCGGCGTGTTCCCGTGCGGTGGGGTGGCTTTCTGGCTCTCCAGCTGCAGGGGACAGAGCCAAGGTCAGCACCGAGGGCGCCCGTGGAAGTCGCTGAATGAATCTTGGGGGGTTCGGCACGGGGATGTGGTTATTCGCCCACCCCGGAGCTGGTGCCACCACCAAAGGAGGGGCTGGGAGCACACGTGTCCCAGCTCTTGGGGTGCTGAAGGTGGGGTGTCCCACCCCATGATCCACCATCTGTGGTGCTGGAGTGCTGCAGGTGGGAAAGGGGTGTCCCACCCTATGTCTCACCCCATAACCCATCATCCAAAGCTGAGAGGCTGCTGTGGGTGCAGAATGGGGTTTTGCACTCTGTGTCCCACCACCCAAGATTTGTGGGGGCTGTGTAGGTGTGGAGCAGGGTACCCCACCCCATTTCCCATCCTCCACGGTGGTGACAAAGGTATGCCACCCCATGTCCCACCATCCCACGTGCTGGGGTACTGTGGGTGCCGAGCGGTGTGTCCCACCCCTGTCCCACCACATATCCCACCACCCAAGGCTGCTGGGGTGCTGCAGGTGAGGAGGGCGGTGTCCCACCCCGTCTCCCACCCCGTGCCCACCTGTTTTGCTGCCCTGCACCCCTCTCCTCCGCAGGCTGCGGTCCAGCAGCTGGTGGGTGCGCGTGGGGCTGGCCCGGGCCATCAGCCTGGCAGTGGCTTCGTGCAGGAACACCTGGATTGGGGGGGACAGTGAGCACAGCCAGGTGCGGGGCACCAGGGGACCCAGCAGGTGACAGGTCGGGGGGCTCACCCGGCGCATGGCGGGGCGGAGGGTCTGTGCCAGGCGCCGCAGGCTGCTGAGGTCCTGCTGGAAGCCGCGCAGCTCCAGGGCGGATGCCTGGTAGAGGCAGCTGCGCTGCTGGCTGGCCCCCATCTGCTGCTGCCACAGGTTGGTGCGGGTGACCAGGAGCAGGTCGCAGAGCAGGAGCTGGACTGCCTGGAGGGACAAGGGGGTCGGGGTGAGCAGGGGGTCGGACAGACGGACAGGGGCGCCGAGGAGGTCGCTGCGGGCAGGCGCTGCTGCGCGGGACCCCCGCCGGGCTGCATGGCAGGGGCATTGCACTCCCAGTCTGACACATGCAATGCAACTACAATGCACCCCCGCGAGGGTCGGGGGCACCTCCCGCCGGGGCTGGGGGCTCGCAGCCACCTCGTGCCTCCCCAGCCCAGCTCACCTTGTCGATGGTGCCTTTGGGGGGGCTGCCCAGCTCCAGGCTCTCCCGCAGGCAGCTGCTGGCCTTCTCACAGTGGCTCAAGGTGGCCTGGCTCCCATCCTGTTTGCTCAGCAAGGCACGGACAGCTCGGAAAGAGTGCAGGGCAGCACGGGAAAGGGGCTTCCTGCAAGGTGGGTGGGACATGGTCACTGCAGACCCCTCGCTGGACACGGCTGTGCCCTCCTTCAACACACACCAGGTACTCCAAGTGTGTTCAGAGAGGCCGTGCAACCCAAGGGGGAGGGGAGGCATACGATGAGGTGCCACCCCTGTCCCCGATGTCCCCAGCACTCACTCAGAGGTCTGCAGTGCCCGGGGCATGGTCTCCACCAGTGGGTAGAGGCGCTCAGCCCCCTCCTCATCTCCCTGCAGCCAGTGGATAACGATGCCGATGAAGGACGCCCACCACTTGGACACGGGGTCGGTGCCTGTGGGGTGGGAGGGACACAGGAGCAGGGTGTTCCCACTTCCGTGGCCCCCCACATGAAGTGACCCCAATGGGAGACACGCCAGCCTCACCTGTGACCGCCGCCAAGCCGGAGGTGATGGAGGGCGTGGGGCCAGGTGTGCCACTGACATCCGAGCAGCCGTTGAGCAGCTGGAGGTACTCGAGGGCATCGGAGAACTGCCTGTGGAGAGGGGCTGTGAGGGGGCTGGCCCTGCACCAGGCAGGGGAAGAGGGTGCCCACCCCAGCACTCACCCCTCTCCCTGGGCAGTGGGACGGCCGGGCTCAGGCATGGCCACGCAGCACAGCGCCTTCTCCAGCAGGTGCTCACGGAAGAGCTGGGTCACCTGCGCCAGCGGGTCCACTGGGGCACAGAGATGGGGTCAGCGGGTACACCACACCCCAAACCGGGGGGGTGTGGGGTTTTGGAGCTTGAGGTCACCTGGGTTGCCGGCAGAGCTGTAAATGGTCTCCCTGGGGACACCCTTGACTGCCCAGTCCCCGTCAACGAAGAAGCGGTGGCCCAAGGGGTGGCAGAGCCACTGCATGGCGGGGGGCACGGCCCCGCCATGGGACAGGGCCACGCGCCGAGCGCTGCAGAGGAAGGGACGCTGCAGGGAGAGCAAGGGGTCAGGGGGGACGTGGGACCCCAGTCCCAGGGGACACAGGGGACACCCCAGTGCCCCACACTCACCGCCAAGAAGTGGAAGCAGCGGTGCAGGCTGGCCTTGATCCGCAGGGCAGCCGCCACGTAGATCTCGGCCAGCGCTGCCACGGAGATGGCGTCACCGGCGCACTCCGCCAAGTTGACAGCGCTCAGCGCCAGGTTGATGGCCAGCAGGTGCCCTCCGGCCTGCTTCCCTGTGGGAATGGGGACGGGAGGCTCAGGCATGGGGTCAGGGGGCTGTGGGGATAGGTGGGGCACAGGGGTCCTGTCCCTCAGCCCCTGTGGCGCGTACCTGCGAGGTGGAGCTGGTGCAGGCGGTGATAAGCCATGGCAGCGTCGCGGGCGCTCTGGCGGACGTGGGCAGGGGGTGGGGGGTCCGGGCGCAGCCCCCCGGCGCGGGCAGCCAGCCAGCGACCCACCCAGAGGCGCTGGAGCAGGTGGCGCAGGAGGGTCCAGAGCAGGCTGCAGGCCAGGTCCCCGTGGGAGGCCGGCAGCGGCCGCCCCAGCGCCCCGAGCGCCGTCCGCAGGTGCTGGGCCCCCTGCGCGAAGTCTCCCTGTGCCCCGGAGAGAGAGGGTCAGTGCGGGCAGGGTAAGGGGACAGGGCAGGTGGGGCACAGGACATCGTGCACGGTGGGACATACCCGGTCGAGGTCGAGGTCGGCCTGCCGCCGGTGCCGCCAGAAGAGGATGGAGGGCTCGGAGTGGGGGCGAGTGACGGGCTCCCCGCAGACGAAGAGCCGCACCACCGCGCCCAGCACCAGCGCCGCGTTCAGTGCCCAGAAGGCCAGCGTGGGCCACAGCCACTGCGTCCACCCCCACGGCTCCTCTGTGAGGGGATGGGGTCAGCAACACCGCACCAACGCTGCCCTGTGCTCACCCCAGGGTCTCCACCCCAGTGGCCTTCACCCCGTGTCCACCAAAGAGCCTCCACCCAATCGTGTCCACCCCAACAGATGCCACCCCAATGGTCTCTGCCTCACACACAACCCAGGATATCCATTCTGGTGGCCTGTGCTCATCCCAGCAGCATCCACCCAATGGCTTCTGCCCCATGGCCACCCCAGTGGTCTCCCATCTCAGACCTACCCTGAGACGCCCCTCCTGGTGGCCTTCACCCCATGTCCACCATGACCACCTCCAATCTGATGGTCACCACTCTGATGCCCTCCATCCCAACAGTCTTCACCTCATGCCAACCCCAACAGCCTCGAGCCAGGTAGCTCCTACCCTACACCCACCCCAACATCCTGCACCTTGGTGGTCTTCACCTCAACAGCCTCTAGCCCGTGCCCACCCTGACAGCCTCCATCCCACACCCATCCCAACAATCTCCATTCCAATGGCCTCCACCTTGTGCTCACCCCAACAACCTCCATCCAAATGTCCCCCACCTCACACCAGAGCTTACCCAAAGTGCCAGACTCAGCCATGATGCTCCTGCCGGGACCAGCAGCGTCCTGGCTCCCCAGAGGGGCTGGGGAGCCAGAACCCCGGAGGAGGGAGGCCAGGGGGTTAAAGGAGAGGCAGAGGAAGACGAAGGTGCAGAGAGCCATGCGGGAGCGGTCCAGCATTCCCTGGCTGCTGGGCGAGGGCGGCGGGCGCTCCTGCTTCACCTGCACAGGCAGAGCTGCTGTGAGCCTGGGACACAGGCATGGACACGGGGTGATGTGGCACAGTCATGGGATACAGGGCACGGGATATAGGGCATGGCATCCAGAGCATGGGGTACACGGCATGGAATATAGGGCGTGATGATGGGGGATGGGCACGGGATATAGGCAACGGGATATAGGGCGCAGGGTACAGGGCATGGTGAATGAGGCACAGGTTGGAATACAGGGGCACGGACTTCAGGGCATAGGCATGGGGCATAGAGCACATTCTAGGGCAGAACAAAATTGCCACCACACCCAGCCTCAAATCATGTGAGGAACAGCCTCAGAGAACAAGACCAGGGCTCTCAGCTCTTTCCCCATTTGGTACACTTTGCCCTTGGCACCTCCTACATGAAGTAGCAGATCCCCCGCCCCACTCAGGGCAGGGAGATCCCCCCCCCAGCCCTCCCTCACCTTGCCATGGTCACAGAGGGGGCTGTCAGGCTCCGAGTCACTGCTGCTGTTGCTGCTGCCACCGCTGAGTGACAGCGGGCTGCTGTGGGACGGCGAGCCCACGTCTGAGGGCGGCGGTGTCAGCATCTCCATCACTTCTGCCTTCACCACCTCCATGGGAGCCTCTGCCTTGGGCCCCCGGCTGCAGTGGGTCCCCAGGTTCTTCGTGGGCTCTGCAGGAAGCAGAGTAAGCTGATGGCTGCTGGGGGCATGGAGCTGAGCCCCCCACCCCAAGAGCTGCTCTTCCACTCACGGTTCTTCTGCATGGCCATCTTCAGGGCAAGGTTCTCCTGCTTCAGCTTCTGGTTGCTCTGCTGCAGGAAGCGGATGTACTCGATGGCCTTCCTCAGGATCGCCGACTTGTTGAGCTACCGGTGGGCAGGGACGGTTCAGCCCAAATGCTGGGCAAAGCCCCCCGATTGCCCAGCCCTGCCCCAGCACCCCCCGCTCCCACCTTGGCCTCGGTGCCCACCACCAGGTCCTTGAGCTCCACGATCTTGTCGTTGATGGAGGAGCGGTAGCGCTTCTCGATGGCGTTGTGGGCCGTGCGCTTCTCGCCCCGGCTCTGCACCAGCGCCGGCTTCCCGCTGGGCGCCAGCCGGTTGATGGGCAGCTTCTCCGCGTCCACCACCAGCGGCACCGTGGCCAGGATGGCCCCTCCGCTCACCAGCGCCTGCGGGGGTGGATGGGGTTGGGTCAGGGACGGTCCTGAAGCATCCCCCCACCCCGCAGCTCCCAGTGGTGGGACCTACCGGCACCTGGAGCGGGGCGGCAGAGCCGCTGGCACTGGTGGCCAGGGAGGCGATGGTGGAAGTCTTGGCGCTGCTGGCATCTGTCTTGACGGCTGTCAGCAGCAGGGAGTCAGCCTTGATGAAATGCGGCTGCAGGAGAACCTGAGGGGCAGTGGGGGTCAGGGGGGCTGTGGGGGTCATCGGGACCCCCCCCACCCCTGGCCCTGGACTTACCGGCACTGGCTGGATCTGTGTCGAGACGGACTGGGTGGTGGGGGTGGCGGGGGCCAGGAGCTGCTGGGGTGCCACATTCTGCACGGGGCTGGGCAGTGTCACAGGCTGGCTGGGTTGTGGGGTGGGCAGGGGGCTGGGCAGGGTCTGCCCCGCACTCCCAGGCTGCACAGCTGGGTATGGAGCAGAGGACGGCATTAAGGGAGCCCCTGGCACCAGCCCATCCCACACAGCCCCATCCTGCACGAACACATCCCCCCTCCAGCAAGACCCCTGACCACAACAACCCCCCACCCCGGGAGCCCCGATTCCCTCCTGCAGCCCCAAATCCTCACCGGAGAAGCTGTGCTGGTTCTGGTAGCCCACCAAGGGCTGGGGAGTGAACGGGCTGGGGGACGCAGGGACGAAGCTGGGGGCCAGCATGACGCCGGGCTGGGGCTGGGGCTGGGGCTGGGGCTGGCTGCTGGGCACCACGGATGGCTCCTCCTTGACACCCAGGGACGGCGCCGGCAGGAGCGGGGCCGGGGGCTGCGGGGCGAAAGCGGCCATCCCGGGGGGCCCCGCGAAAGCGCTGCCGGTGGGGGCGGCGGGGGGCGGCTTGCTGGGACCCAGGAAGGTGTTGAGGGTGCCCGGCGTGGAGGGGAGCCCCGGGGGCACGGCGCTGTCCGGGGCACTGAACGGTGAGTCAAACAGCCCCGAGAAGTCATTGTCCGGCGTGTTGATCAGCTGCAGCATGTCTGTAAAACACGCCCCCCGTGCCGTCAGCTGCTGCCCCGCACCTCCCAAGGTGGGCCTGGGCTGGCCCCGTGCTGCCCTCCCCACAGCGTAGCATTTTAGGGGCAGATCCCCATTATCCAGGAGTAAAATTCCCTGAGAGCCCATGAATCTGCTGTGCCCTGTTCCTCGCAGCCTCCCAGCCATCCTGACATTGGGGAAACTGGAGCACAGTGCTCAAAACAGGGGTGTTAGGGCTTGGCCAACAGCAACCAGTGGTTTTCAGCCTGGTCTGGGAATGGCAGGGCACATCTCAGCTTGTCTCTGATATTGAGGGGGGCTTGTGCCAGCTCATTCATTCATTTGTTCTGTACTGGGAATCCCGACAATCCCCAAATCAGCCCATGTATCAAGGGGAGGGGGTGCTCAGACTGGCACAGCCGGGTGGCACCCCCGGGATGTGCCAGACCCCAGTGCCAGGTGTGTTTGATCACAACAGACCTCAGGAGGGCTCCTGGGCAAGCACAGGGCTAAAACAGCCTGAGCGGGGGTCTGTCCCACTCAGTGTCACCTGGGCACCCTGGGGTGCCCCCACAGACACATCGGGGTCTCTGCGACACCTCCACTGAGGTGTCCTGCAATGCTCCCACCATGCAGGGATGTCCTCATCCCGGTACCCCCAAGCGCACCCCCCAGCACGCACAGATCCCGGGATACCCCCAGGGCACCCCGCCCCACGGGCACACCCCCGGGATGTCCCCACCGAGCCACACAGCCCCCGG
The DNA here is from genome assembly GCA_013398955.1 of Callaeas wilsoni. Classification (NCBI taxonomy): domain Eukaryota; kingdom Metazoa; phylum Chordata; class Aves; order Passeriformes; family Callaeidae; genus Callaeas; species Callaeas wilsoni. Next base: position 12,270 of record VWPU01000904.1, read on the forward strand.
ACACCGCCCTTCCCATGGGGTGCAGCACTCCGAGAGGAAGCACGACGGTGACCCCGCCGGACGAGGAGGAGGCGGCTGGCGAGGTGGGGGTACCTTTAAAGGTGCACTCCATGCAGGTGGGAGTGGGGGGGGTCCCCAGGAGGAGGCTGCAGCCCCCGCTCAGCCCCTTTCCGGGCAGCGACGAGGGCCCGGGATATTTTAAAGCCATGTTCTCGCCTCCTCCACGGCGCCCTCCCCGCGCTGCCCGCGCCAGGGCTGGAGCGCGGCCGGCGATGGGGTGATGCGACTCCGCCAATCGCCGCCTGCGCGCCCGCCGGCCGCCCCCGGACAGCCCCCGGCGCCCAAGGTGAGCCCGGCACCGGGTTACTCGCGGGCACCCGCCGCAAGCCGCCCGCGGTTACTCGGGGTCACACTCCGTTCACCCCTTTGCCTGCGCCCCATCGCCCCCCGGGGCCCCCCAGCCCGGTGTGACCCCCCGCACTCATTGCCCAGGAGTCACCCCGCAACGATCGGCGTCTGCACGCAGCTCTGTTACACCCCAAAAACCACCCAGCCCTCGGCATCCTGCCCTGTGCAGGTGGGTGTCCTTCCAGGGGGGCTCCCAGCCCCCTTCTTCCACTCAAGAGACACCTCCCCCGCCTAAGGCTCCCTCGTGGTCCAGAGCAAAGTCTGGGGTTGCAGAGAGGGAGTGCTCCCTCCTGTCTCTCCCTGCTTCCTGCCCAGCCTGGGAGTGGGCACGGCTGTCCCACCCTCCTGGCACCTTCCAGGTGTTTCTATCACCCCACGCCATCAGCAGGACATGGGCACGCACCAGTGCCACCTCCACCCCTACTGTGGGAACCTGTGGGGCAGACCCACATGTCTGTGGGTCCTGGCAGGTCCCAGCAGGCTCAGGGCACCCACACCCCTGGGCACACATCCCGCACCACCCTAGGGTTGGCACAGGAATGAGGAACAACCCGTGGCCAACCACGGACGGGTGACAAACCCACTCTGGGGACCTGTGGGGTACAAGGTGGCCCAGCTGGCTGTGATACAAAGGAGCATGGCAAAACCCCACAGCAGGAAAACCTCATCCCATACGGCAGCCCTGGCACAGCTCCTGCTTCCCTGCCCACGCCAAAACCTCGCCAAGAAAAGCAGGTGGCACCTGGATCTGCTTTGATCCACCCCGATTGCCACTGGGATGAACCTGCAGACTTGGGATGCCATCTCCATCCCAGATCTCGGAGGAGAGACCTCCATGGACCACACAGTGGGGCAGGTGTTGGAAGGTTCAGCAAATCCCGCGCCCGCCTTGCCGCGTGTTCCACCGGCTATGCCGGATGGCGCGGAGCGACAGAGCTGGCAGAGCACGTGGCAAGGTGGGTGCGGGGCTTTCCGAGAGATGGAATCCCCAAATTTTTGGGATCCCAAATTTTTTGAGATCCCCAATTTTTTGCTAAAGCTTTGGAAACACTGAACTCGGCACACGTGGTGCTGTGGTGGTGGGAAGTGGGTCCCCCTGAGGAATGTGTCCCTTTGGGAAGTGGGATCCGTCCGGGAACGGGTCCCCTTGGAGCATCCCCATGCCACGGACCTCCAGACGGGCGGGGAGGTGGGTGTTGGCGGGTGCCAGCCCCGGGGCTGGAGCAGAGCCGCCCCATCTCACCACATGCCGGTTGGATGGGTTGGGAGAACCCAGGCGTCCTGGAGGGAATGACCGAGAGTAACCCCCGCCGGTGACGTCACGGAGGAGGCGGGGCTACCGGCGACACGATGCTGTGACCGGGAATGGGGGGGGGATCGTCGGGGCTGTCCCGGTATCGGCACCTCCAGCCCGGGGATCCCGGTGTCCTGTGATCCCAGAGCCCGAGCCCCCCGCTATGGACCGGTCCCCGGTAACGGAGCCAGCGCGGTTCTGCACCGACTCCGCGCTCCAGCAGCTCGGTGTCCCCCTTCCCACGCCGGGCCCGGCACTGAGCCCGGTCCGCCGGCCATGCACCAAGTCCTGATTGTGCACCGATCCCGCTGCTCCGGCCATATGCCGGTACCAACTTCCCTGACCTCGCACCGAGCCTGGACTCCCCGGCCATGGCCATGCACCGAGCGCACCCGACCATTCACCGAGCCCCGGTTATAGCCCCAGCCCGGTCCCGGCCACGCACCGAGACTCGGTTATGTCCCCAGCCCGGTCCTGACCATGCACCAAAGCTGGTTATACCCCCAGCCCGGTCCCGGTGGTGCCCCAAGCCCCGGTCAAACCCCCAGCCGTGTCCCGACCATGCACCAAGACCCGGTACCGCACCGTGCCCAGCCCCCGGCCATGCACCGAGCCTGGTTTTCCCCCGGCCCGCTACCGGCCGTGCCACAGGCCGGTCCCGGTCATGTACCGAGCCCCAAGACTGCACCGAGCTCAGAGCTCCGCCGTGCACCGAGCCTCTGTTATACCCCCAGCCCGGTCCCGGTCATGCCCCGAGCCCCGGCCATGCCCCATCGCGTCCCCGCCGGGACGCACCGTCTATGTCGCTGAGCAGGGCCGTGTCGATGTCGGTGGCCCCGGAGAGGCCGAGGGACGGTGCCAGCCCCTCCAGGGCCGCGTCGTCGAAGGCGAGAGCGCTCATCCCGGCGGCTCCGGTGGCTCCCGGCGGTTCTCGGTATCTCCGGTGGCTCCGGCAGCTCGGGCGGCTCTAGGGGCAGCGGGGCCGCCCGCCCGCCATGGCCGCGCTGGCCTGGGCACAGGCACCACGGGGACGAGCCGCCAAGTTGCTCCCGCGAACCGTGCCCGGAGCTGCCACCGGGCGGGGAGGGCGGAGGGGATGGATGGAGGCGGGTCCGCCGCCGCGTCCCGCCCCGCGCCGCCTCCCCGCGCCGCCCCGCCGCACCGGGACCCTCGGCGGCACCGAGCGGGGACCTTCAGAGGCACCGGGCGGGGATCCTGCGACACCGGGCAGGACCCCGCGGCACCAGACAGAGAGCTGGTGCGCCAGGAGCTGAGCAGGGAGAAGCGCAGGCTGCAACCCCTGAGCAGGACACTGTCCTCTGTGGATGTCACCGACTCCAGGGGATGTCACCAACCCCTCGGGATGTCACTGACCCCAGGGGATGGGCACCGAGCCCTGGGAGCAGACACCGAGCCCAGGAAAAGTCATCGATCCCTGGGGATGTCACCGAACCCTGGAGATGTCATTCACTCCTGGGGACAGGCACCCACCCCTGGGGACAGACACCCACCCCTGGGGACAGGCACCAAATCCCTGGGCTGGGCTCTAAACACCTGAGCTGGGCATTGAGCCCCCTCGGTCTCAGACGGGGCACACAGGGAGCAGGTGGGGGGTGTGGGCACGAGGTGGTGGCCATGGCTGCAGAAGCCTCTGCACCTCGTGGAGGCCTCGTGCCAGGGTGAGGTTGGGCCACTGAACCAACCCTCTCAGTGTCCCTGGGCCTTCCCTGTCCCAGCTCCACGGTTCAGAGCACGTCCCACCTGTGCTGCCTGCCCGTGGCATAGCCCAGGGTGGGAGAAGCTCTCACCCCCCTGGTTAGGGACCCACCAATGCTGCCCTGTGAGCCTCAGCTGAGCCCATGCACCCTCCTGGGGGCCATCAGTTGTGGGATCCAGGAAAAATGCTGGTGCCATTTGATCAGTGCTGTGGCTGCTGCCCAAGCGTGGTGGGTCTCAGTGTGGGAGCCTCATGCCAGGACAATGCCATGCCCTGTGCCCTGCGGAGCTCCATGGTCTGTTCTGCTGCTGGGATTCATTTAGGACAAGAAAATGCACTGCAACAAAAGCTCTCTGGAAGTTTTCCCTCTCCTCTTCTGTGCCACCAAGCACAATCTGAGGCTACCTGGGAATTCATTAAACCCGGCTGCACCTTAAAAACTTCCCTTTGGCCTCACTGGCTCCCATGTGGCAGCACAGCAGGCACCCCCCTGCAATACAGGGATCCCCTGTGTGGCACAGAGCACCCCAGGGCTCACTGGGGACCACGCAGAGCACCCTGTGTGTGCATGTGGTGGCAGCAGAGCTGGGGGTGCGCAGCCCTGCTTGTCCTCTTTGCACCCTCACCCCCACTCCAGCTTCCTCAATCTGGGGACATTGACCTGTGCCCGAGCTGGGAACGAGCCCAGGGAATCCTGGCTCAGTCATGCGCCAGCAGCTGGGGCAGCGTCATGGTGCCACACATGGTGCCACACATGGTGCCACACATCGGGCACCATGAGCTGCTCGGACATCCGTCACCCACAGCAAACATCACAGAGGGAAAGCCCTTGGGAGATCCATGACCTGCCATGGGACAGGCAGGGAACCATGTGCTTCCCCACCTTTTTTATTGGGGTCACTGGGGAAAAGCCAGGCTCCCTGGTGGTGGGGTTTCCCTTTCCTTGGTGCAGTCCATGTGCTGCGGGAGGAGAGGGTGGGTTTCCAGGGCTGGGGAGTCGGATGTGCCGTGGCCCCCATGGATTTAGAGCAGCCTCGTGCAAGCATGGGGGTCACAGACCTTTAATAACCCACGCAAGATCCGGGGCACAGCCTTCCCTGAGGGAGACAGAGAGACAGAACCACACAAACACAGAAGGGGAAAATCACACATAAACATGGAGGGGGGAAAAAACACTCGTAAACACAGCTTAATTTTTGCACAAGCTGTGTGCAAAGCTGGATTTTGCCAGGCCCCTTCCCCGATCCCGATCCAGAGGGTCCGAGGACGCCGGGAGCCCACACATGATGCTTCTCCTTCTCCGGGGTCGGGGGGACTCCCCAGCAAACAGCGGCATCCTCCATGCACCGGGGAAGGACGAAGCAGCGCGGTGGCTCCGTGGGCCGGCTTTGGGGGCGATGGATTCCACGCGGGGTGGGGCTCCCGGGAGTGCGCTGGGTTGCGGAGTAGGGAAAACCCCGCCCGTAGGACCAGGGCCACGCAGCCAATAAGCGCGGCTGCCCTGAGTGGAGTGATTCTACATCACGGCTCGGGGCCCGCGATTACATCATGTCAGTCCTGCGGGGACGGCGAGCGGGCCACGTGGTCGCTCCGGAGTCGCTGAGACGTTTTCCTGAGCGCAGTCTGGGAGGAAACCGCAGGATGAGACAGAAAACAAACCGGCCCCGGGATGCTTGGGCTCTGGCCACCGAGCCGGCCGGGCAGGCTGGTGCGGCTCCGCGGGACTCAGGCGGTGGAGCATCTCCCCGAGCGGCACCGGCGGCAGCCGCAGCTCCGGGACGTGCTGTGCCTGAACGCGGCAGCCGCAGAACGGAGCATCCCCCGTCCTGCTGCCCCCTCCCTCGCTCAGCCAGCTGGGCTCTCCCAGAGTGAGCCCCCGGGTGTTTGCCACCTGCCAGCACGCCTTAGCCCTGCGCTGGGAGCAGCGTGCCATGCTCCATGCCCAGCCTCTGGCATCCTGCCTGCCCCGGGGGTTGTTTTGCTCTGGCAGAACGCGGCGTTAATCATTACAATTTGTGTCGCAAACAGATTCAAAAGCCTCTTCTCTCTTTCGCTGCGTGTAACTCGGCTTTGCCAACTGTCCCTTCCTGAACCACAGCTTGGGGAAACGCAGCCAGGTTTGGTGGCACTCCAGTGCAGCCCCCGCTCCGGGTTTATTTACCCTCAGGTGAAATAGGAAAAGGTAAATGCACCTTTGGTCATTTCCCATTTGCACTGGCATCCGAACCTGCTGCCCAGTGCCAGAAAGCAGCGACACTCAGCCTGCCCGAGGCTCTGGCCATATGGGGCTCAGTGCCGTGCTCTGTGCCTGGGCTTGGCAGCCCACGGTGGAGGGCAGTGATGTGTGGAAGCCCCCGGCCCACGCTGGGAGTTTGCACGGTCACTGTGGGAGCAGGTTTGGAGAAGAGAAATCCATCAGGGTTCACAAACTTGGGGATGCCATGCTCAGTTTGGGGAGTTGGATCACCAGTGGCTGGAGGGGCACACATGGGAAAAGCAAGTCCCCATGTGCTTGTCCTGCTCTTGCACTCTTCCCTTTGCACCCACTCTGGTCCCTGCTGGAGGCAGAATTTGGGGTTAGAGGGATCTTTCCCTCACGAGTGTAACTGTGGGGCTGCAGAGGACAGTGTGGTGAAGCCCCTGGAAGGAGCAGCCCCCTGCTCCAGCAGCCCCTCACTCCCACATCCCCCATTCCTGCAGTCCCTGCTCCCCCCGCCCCCCCCCCCCCGCTCCCCCCCCCCTTCCCCCCGTCCCCCCTCCCCCAGCCCCCCCCCCCCCGCTCCCCCCCCCCTTCCCCCCGTCCCCCCTCCCCCAGCCCCCCCCCCCCCGCTCCCCCCCCCCTTCCCCCCGTCCCCCCTCCCCCAGCCCCCCCCCCCCCGCTCCCCCCCCCCTTCCCCCCGTCCCCCCTCCCCCAGCCCCCCCCCCCCCGCTCCCCCCCCCCTTCCCCCCGTCCCCCCTCCCCCAGCCCCCCCCCCCCCGCTCCCCCCCCCCTTCCCCCCGTCCCCCCTCCCCCAGCCCCCCCCCCCCCAGTCCCTGCTCCCACAGCCCCTCCTGCACAGCGCTGGACATTTCTGACCCCGTGCTTTTTGTGTGATTCTGCCCTGTCAGGGCAGTAGCAGCTCCACACCTTTGCCAACGGATCCAGGCCAGGAACCTCCCTGAATGTATCCGACATTGAGCCAGGCACATGATCACTGCAGGGTAAACAAGCTGGGGCAGGGCTGTTTAATGCTAATATGTGGCTACAGGGAGGGGAAACCCATCTTTCCAGCTATTCCACACCCCCCTTCCCCAGCTTTAAACAACCAGCATGGATCTGCACGTGCAGGATGGAGGGCACTGTTCTCCCAGACTGGTTCGGTTTTGGCCAATGCCATTTCTCCGGGGTTCCCAAGCTGGTTCTCTTCCTTCTCTGCCCATCAAACCCACCATCGCAATGCGGATGTTGGAACAAATTCCTGGCTGATGCGTCAGGAAAGCGGCCGTTGGATGGGCTGGGAACATCACCCACCACTTTCTAGGTCACCAGGGTGATGATCGACAGTTGCCCTCCAAGGACTATCAGTTAAGCCCTGCCACGTGGGCAGGTGTCCCACTCAACACCCAGGTTGTCACCGTGCGTCTGCCTGACGTCAGCCTCAAAAGATGTGCCAAAATTTACTGGGCCATGAATTTAGCAGCACTGACAACACAGCACCAAGGACAGCACGAGCCAGGCAGACACAAACAGCAGCTGCTGGGGACAAGCCTTCTCCCAGTGGGAATACCCAGGTTCTGTCACCTGGAGGAGACCGAGGACTCCCAGTTTTGACACCTGGTGGGTACCCAAGTGCCACGCATGTCCCCCTGTGCTCAGGTCAGGCAGTGGAGCCAAGCGAGTCCCCAGCTGAGAGACAGACAATAGCACCCCCAGCTCACACTAACAGTGTATTTATTGGAATATCTCACATGCAGGAACCAAGGAGATGATTTCTGGAGCAAGTTAAACAATGGCAGATTAATACAGTTGTCTCGTCCTTAACGGAAACACTTCCTACTTGAATACAGCGATGTTTTAGTGTTGGGTTTCTCTGCGTTTTGTGTATTTTGTTTCTCTTTACATAGTCGATCTCTTTAAACAGTTATGTCCCCTTTCTCCCCCTACCCCATTCCCAAACAAAAAAATATCCAGTATCTTCAGTAAATAAATATTATCCACTTTTATCTGGAAAGCCTACAGCTGTAATATACAGAGAAGCTATTACACAGGTTACGTTTGTAGGGTTAATGGCAGCTCATAGGAACATGTAGGGAATGAGGAGCTCGTACTCATAAAAACACGGAGCAGGGTGGGAATTTTGGAGTACTGGGTTTGCCACGGGCTAAAGAGAACCAGCACCAGAGCTCGGCGCTGCTCGAGGTCAGCTGGCTCTTGGTGATACACAGCCTCACCTCTCTCCAGGTGAGGAGGAGGTGTGGGGAACCTGGGGCTGGAGCAGGCAGGCACAGCCTGCTCTGGAGGCTGCAGTTTGGGATGGACGGATGGAAGGTGCTGTGTGGGCACCTCGTCTCCTTGGCTGGTGAGAGCCCACAGCAGCGGAAGGGTTACCTCCAACACAGCTCTAAATCCACTCACTGCTTCATTATTTCCATAAAAATAACTGTTCTGAGCTGTTTTTTTCCAGGGGAGGCTCTGCAAGGCTTGTGGTCAGCCCTGAGGAGGTAAACAATGACGGAGCTGGATGGGGATGGACGGGGATGGAGATAGCACAAGCAGTTCCCACTCCAGGGCTCCCGGCAGCCGCAGGAGACTCAACAACTCATCAGATGAAACAAAGTGTTGGAAATCCATCTTGTTTGCTCTCCTGGGCTGCACATCCTGTCCCTGTAGGTGACATCAGGAGAGCAGGGAATTGAGGAGCAGGGACAGGTTGTGCTGGCCGGGGTGTGGAGCTCCTGCACGGAGGGACCATCACCCCTGCCCTGGGCCTGAAGCCACGGCCCGGATCTGTTCTTCCACCACTGGAGGGAAACATCTCGCCACCACAGCCAGCTCCCAGTCCTCCATTTCAAAGTGGAAAAAGCCAATATAGTCCATCCAAAAACGCTGAACGAAGTCAAACAAACAGAAATCCTCACTAAAAACATCCTTCAGCTTGGAGGTGCAAGACCAGCCCTGGGGATGGCAGAGCTGGTTTGACCAGCACATCCCAGAGACAGAGGCTGTGGTAATCAGAAGGGAAAAGGTATGTTGGAGGCTACGTGAGGGTCCCAGTATGGACCAGTCTCAGCGTTTATGCTGTTCCCTTTAAGAGACACCGTGCTACGTTTTTATGAGCAGTTCTCCTATGAGCCTTACCTACATCCTAAACACCCTAAATGTCTGTACAGCACATTGTTATCTATTACACCTGCCGAAGATGCAGCTGAAATCTACACAGAACAATTTAAAAAAAACCCAAAGGATATATTTAAATAGAAACCATTGATTCCTTACATCTCAGCACATGAAGAGTTAACAGAAGAGGTTAAAAAACACACCGGAAAGAAAATATATAGACAAAATAAATATTTTAACCTAGAACAGGGCGCGATTAGAACTTACAAAGGACCCCAAGAATAATTTAGTGTCATTGAGTGTCAAGCTGTGATTCCTAATATGCCTAGAAAGCGCTGGGATGTTATTTCTTATGGAAAGTGGATCAGGCTGCAGCTCCATCCCTGTTCTCGCAAGCGTCGGAGCCACGCGAGTCCTCTGCCCACTTGCACAGAGGAAGCACTTAAGGGTGAAAGCGGAGGAAGGATAAATCGAGAAGTTGGTCTCCTGAAGTGAAAAACCCCTTCCCTTTCCCTCAAACAGTTCCCACTGCTCCGGTTTTCTGCAGACCACAAGAGGACAGGGAAGATGAGAGATCCTGATACAGGACATTTGGGAAGCTCTAGCGTAGCTCTTGTATTTGTTAAAGAGGGTTTGGGCTGAACCACCTCTGTTCTGCCACACTCTGTTCCCTTTGGTGCTTCCAGCCCCGAGAGCCAAGTGTGCTGGATTTGGGCTCCAGATCCATCCCGGGTCTTTCCAAAAGTACGTTTCCTCCCAAGGAAGGCATCTCCTGGGAGCTGCCCTACTTCCAGCAAAGCCACCACTTGTGCCGGTGGCACCTGCCACCCCCTGCAAGCAGTGCCACGGCTTTCCAGAGGATAATGCGGAATGTCAGCAGGGACCACAGGTTGCCTGGGGCTGCACGCACCAAAAGAGCCCCCTGAGCTCTGCCAACACACACTCTGTATTTTCCCCCCAGCCCCAGCCTTCTCATTCCATCTCTTTTCCTCCCAGCTGGAGAGAGCAATCACCGACAGACAGCTCTGCAGAATCTTCCAGAAAGGGACCAGATTCTCCCTAAAGCAAGACCTTGGAGGTCTCAGGACAGGTTCAGCATGACAGAAAAAGGCATTAAAAGCACAGTCCCCCAGCACCTTTTGGCTGAGGGGTGGGGGATGAAGGGCCAGCACAGCTGCAGCAGTAGGACGCTGCGGGGGCTCGGTGACAGTGACATCCGTGCCACTCTGCACCATCTGACAGTGTCCCCATGCCTGCGCAATGCGATTATCTCCTCCGGCTTGGCAGGGAAGCTGGATTAACATGCTTAGAATCACCTGATGTGGCCATTTACAGGGTCAATGTGTTTCAAGGATTTAGAAGAGAAAATACACACTTAAAACACCCACGGAGCTTTCTGCATTGACAGGAATACCAGCAATTCATTCTGTGCTGGCGAGACTGCTCAGGCGATCACCAGACGCCGTCTGAAATCAAATCAGCGTCGCCACAGAAGTTTCCTCAGGTTTCTGGGAGCTGGTGGCCACATCTGACGCGTTGCAGCAAGCTGGCAGTGCCAATCCCTGAGCGTTGGGCTCACCTCGTGTTGAGCAGTGAGGGCAGTGGTGAGAGCAGGAGCAATGCAGCCAAGGCAGACTGTCCTGGCACATTCTGTTAGCCACGGAGAAGATGGAATGGGAGAAAGCCTCTGCAGACCCACACAGAAGGGCTTCAACTGGAGAGAGGGCCAACAAGTGGGGAGAAAAGCTTGATCCCCAAGTTATCTCCATCCTTAAACTGGTTTTCCCTGTCCACTTGTAAGCCGTGCTACACGGAGCAGTGATGAGGTGTCACGTCAGCGCAGAGGGGTGGCAGGACAGCCCTGCCTGGGCCCAGCTACATACAGAGGGATCCTGGAAGAGGCTACAGGCAGGGCAGGACAGAGGAGACGATGAGCAGGGAGAGCAGAGAGTGAAACCTGACCTGGGACAGCCTGGAAATCCTGCACCAAACAATGTTTCCCTTCAAAGATTAATGTGTCTGCTGTCAAAGTCCATCAGTGCTGCAATCAGGCATTTGGTAACAGGCTTTGTGTGTCACAACGTCCCAAAGGGGGTGGCCCTCAGAGAGTGTGGTATGGGCTGATAAAATGCTGTGCTCAGATAAAAGCTTCTATCACTTGGCCTAGAACAACTTTCCAGAGAGCTTGACACACATCAGCATCCTGGGAAGCTCAGACATGTCAGGTCAGAAGGAGGTGGCTGGTTGCCTAAGCCAAGGAACACCCTGAGGAAGAGGGGCTGGAGCCTGCTGCCTGCACGGGCGTTTAGCTGATAAAGTGCCTCTCTGTCAGGATGGGAGATTCTCCTGCCACGCACTGCTCAGCTCTCTCTTTGATCCTGCCATCCTGCACCACTGGCTTCCTCCCAAGGAACACACTGGGGGATGCGGCGATGGCTGGAGCTGCCTGCTCCAGCTCTGCCTGTCAGCCCAGCAAGGCAGGCACACATGCTGGAATCCCTTCTGGCAGCCCCAGAGGAGCAGGAATCCTGGCCATGCCTCTGGCAAGCAAAGGAATAAGCTTGTTTGCACAGAGACTGCAGCCCCGTAGGAGCCGGGAGTTATTGAAGGGTAGAGAGATCAAAGAACATTCCAAAAATTACAAATAGCACGGTCACAATCATTTCAACACTTTCTCAGGCCTAGAACTAGAAGGAAATGAGGAGTTTCACCTCCAGCACAAGCTAGCATGGCTAATCCCTCCATGGTAACCATCTCCCTCAGCGTTCCATACAAACCTCTGAGGTTTGCCTCTTTTCCTCATCCCTACCCCGAAGAACCAGCATGTCTATCCTACCAGGCACGGCAGGGAATCCAGGAAGCTCAGTTCACACCCAGTCCATGAGCAATTCCCATCCATCTGCATGGATGTTTACACCAAATGCGGAGCTCTACAGTCACCAAAGAAGGAATCTAAGGTAAGGAGAAAATAACCAAGCTATTTTAAAAGGCAAACACACCAGGAAAATTCCTGTGTGAGAATGGTCTCCCAGAGAACGAGGTGCTTCCTGTGCCATCGTTACAGCATTCATTTAGCCCAGCATTTTCCATCCTTATCAACTGCCAGAGCTACTGGACATGGCCAACAGACTGCTTCAAATTAGAGCAAGCCCAGATAAAACACAAGGCAAAAAATACCCTGTGAGATTTAGAAATGAAACGCCACAGAAAGTGGGGAAAAGCGACCACCATATGGTATCAGGAGATGTGTGAGTGGGAGAGTAAAGGATTTTAACTTGTGAAGCACATGTTGAAAGGGGAACAGTTGTTCCTTGCTGTCGAATCCAACACGAAAGCCAATACATTAACATTTTATCTAAAAATAAAGACACGCTCCTCCTGAACATTCCAGCTCAGTCAATTACATGCTGATTGACAGAGCCGTCTACTTGGCAGGACCTGCCTACAGAAGAGGATGATCCCTACATAAACTGAAGGGCAAGGCTGCTCTCTCCCCCCTGGGCTTTTGTTTCAGCCCAGTGTGACGTACTCGTGCATTCTGAAGGGGTTTTCAGCATCAAGAGCTGGTTTTGTGCAGCTGGGACAGGAAGGAGGGGATTAAGCGAGTGCTGGAGAATCGTGGTCTGGCAGGAATAGTGTTGGATTTAAATAGAAAGAGTCAGCTGTGGGGGTGGATCGTTTGGGGAGGGAGGGAAGGAGAAGCAAACTATGGAATGGGGAGGACAGGGGTCGTTGTTAGCCAAGGACTGTGGGAGGACAAAGTGGCCGTGCGGCGACATTCGCCGGCGGAGCACGGGGTGGGAGGGCGGCTCCGCGCCACCTTCACAGTGCAAAGAGGGCGTCCTCCGAGCGCTCCTGCTTTTTCCTGCTGGAAGGATTTGTCGGAGGGGTGGGGGCTTCCAGGGGAGGGGATGGCAGATTGGGAACCATCTCCGCCGCTTTGGCTCGCTCTTCTAAAAATTTGTCGAACTCTGCAATGCAAAAAAAGAAGGAAGATAGGTAAGAACGGGGGCCGTGGGTTTGGCCTCAGAGACAGAGGTTGGCAGGGGCTGAAATTCCAGGGCCTGGCATCTTGTCGGGCTGTGTTTGCAGGCACTAATACTGGTACAGCCTGACTTCCTCAGGAAAGGGTACAGCCGTCCTTGGAGACACCCGAGCTCAGGCAGCAGCTGGAATCAAACCCACACTATGCCACCGGCTCTGACAGAAGCAGGGAAACATCATTCCAAAGGGCTGAGCAGCTCGGGGACACATTCCTGCTGGCACAAACACAGAGCACAGCCAAGGAAAATGGCAGGGAAGCACTTACAGCCAGGAGGGCTCCCCACACCATAAATATGAACCTTTTGCTGTGAAACGCTCTCCTCCCGCCTTTCTGAGCGTGGAAGCATTTGCTGGGGGACATCAGGCTGGGAGAAGGCAGCATCTCAGCAGGGATCAAAGCAAATTCCATCTGAGCACTAACCTGAGAATGGCTCATAGCCACGGGCATCTCTGCTTACCTTCACTGGTCACTCCTTCTTCCAGTTCGTTGCCTTTCTGCAATGGGAACAAAAAGGCACGTGAGCACAGGCAGTGCTTCCCCTTCCCTGTCATCCCCTCCACCTCTAACACAACCGGACAGTTTCCACCACTTGTTTCCACATATTAACCATCGGAGCAGGGCGACCTGGGGAAATCACAGGGCTCCCACGTCGGGAGGCCAGTGGGGACTGACATTTCACTGCACTGCAGAGCAGGAGGACGAATACTGAGGTGCTTCTGAAGAGAGCTGGTGGATAGCTAAGCTTACCCTGTTGGGTCTGAATGTCAGTCCAGCGCTGTTTCCCCTTCAGACCGTGATTCTGGTCCAAATCTGAGCTGTGTGAGTCACACACACACGGTACCAGATGGCATCTTTTCTGTCACACAGTCCTTAAAAAAGTCAGGACTGCGGTTTGCATTGTGTCTTCAAGTAAAATGCACTTTTAGCTGACAAAGGACACGTGCAAAATTGCTGGGGGTCAACATTCCTCCTTTGAAAGTTCATTTTAGGTTTCATACAAAAATATAGCAGCTTTCCTGTGTCCATGCTGCACAAAGATAAGACCAGGGAGAGCTGGCTGAAGGATACTGACAGCAGTTAGTGTCTGTCCATGAGAATCAAAGGCTGGGAATGCCACAGGGTCCCTGCATTTCCACCAGTTTGTGCATTTCAATGTGCATTTCAAATAATGAAATTAAAAGTTCACGGATAGGCATCCTTGTCAATCTGTCAGGATGTTAAAGATGGTCAAAAATACTAGTTGAAACCCTCATGTTGAAACTGCTTTGAGAAAGTAAAGCATTTGCCTATACTTGGCTTCTCTACCAGGAGCGGGATCATACTGACTGGCCTCACAAAGGTTTTTAGAGCCTGAGCATCTCCTGGCTTCCTACTGCCCTGAGGTTTCCAAAAGTTCACACAGCAGCCTCTTCACAGGCAGAGCTGCTGTTTGTCTCAGTGTACCTCAAAACGGGTAAAGAAATAACAATTATCTAACCTAATCTGCAACTTCCTCACCTGGGAAGTACAGAATTGAAACGAGCTGTTAACAAAACAAGGAAGAGGGGACCCAGAGTGAAAAACAAAAATCCAGTCCAAATTTTCAAAGGCATCTCTCTGCTGCACCCACATAGGATTGGGATGGGGACCCAGGGATATCCCCAGGCTTGCTCAGGCATTTCCAGGACACTTCTCTGCTTTGCTCCTTTTGAGCAAGTGTATCCTGGGGATGACATATGCACAGAGCTACCTCCACATCTCTCCATCAGATTTTCTCTCCCTCTAAATTAATTTAAATGGCAAAGACAAAAGTTTATTGGTTAAGCAGAGTGGACATGCTACATTTACTGAATTTCTTTAACAAAATGAGGCCAGTTTGTAATTCAATTTGAAAGCGACTCCTGTACCAAGGCCTGACAAACCCACCTGCAGCTGGAACCCAGTGACATTTCAGAGACAGCCAGTCAGTCTGCCAAAATCAAACAGTGAACCTGGAATCTGTTTAAGCACTTTAGGCACCTCTGGAGAGCAGGAGAATTTTCCTTCTTCCAGTACAGCCAGCTCCTCCAGTGCCAGAGCACAGGGCTGACGTGCCAGAGCGTGCCTGCAGCTCTGCTCCAGAACTGGGGAATGGAGCCTGAATCCCACAGCTCCCAGCTGGGAGCTGAGCAGGCAGCAGCAAGGAGCTGGGGGAGACCCTAAGGAACTGGGAGTTTTCTGTCTGAAGCTGGAAAAATGGAAGGAGATGATCCTTGGGGATATGGTGAGTGCAAGTTCAGTTCACTAAAACCACGTTTAAAAGAACAGTGTGAACACAACCCACTGCCCACCCTCCAAAATGCATTTGGCTGATTTGAGTCGGATGCTTACCTTGAAAAAAACCAAAACAGAATAAATGTGTACTACTTGTATCCTGCTTAAACCAAATATGTGTTGGGACAGCAAAACAAACTCCAGGGTGAAGGCAAAGCTACTTTTAGTTCTGCTTTTTGTTTGTTTAATAATTACCAGACAATAATCATTTAGGAGAAACTGAAAGTTATAAACATTGAAGAGAGACTGTTATAAATTTTTATTGTTACTGTTATGAAACATGTCGAGATTGCCTGCCAGTTTAACAAAGACATCTTGATTTGAAAGGAATCTAAGCCCTGATCCAGCATCTCTTAAAAGCATGCCTCAACATAAGCATGAACTTAGATCCTGTCTAAATAATGCAGCTTTAAACATGGACCTTAAGTCTGGTGCAGAAAAACTCAGCCCATATTTAATGCTTCCCTATTTGAGGAGCAGAATCCCACGTTTTCTGGAACACATGCTATTCTGTGATGTTCACATGGAGAAGAGAAAATAAAACAGCTCAGAAAAGACGTGTTTTGATTGAATTGCTGAACACGACCCCGACTCCTCCTGCTTAGATATTCCCTTCAAAGGGAACCGAACTCTCTGCTTGGGAAGTTTCACTGCTTCCTGCTATGAGAAGTACCAGGAACTCAGCAATGCATTGAAAGTTACCCGTGCAAGTGAAAAATGAAAATATAAAGAGTCTCACCAAGTCGGTACTGAGCCACTCCTCAATGTCATCCATGACAGAGGACTGTGCAACAGGGATCTAGGGAGTGCAGCGAGAGAACAGCAAGGCAGGCAAAAACCAAAACACATCCACAATCATGGCCACAGAGCGATGGAAAACGCCAGAAATAAGATTAAAAACAAAACAAAAACAAAGATGTAAGATGTGCTGGAAAAAAAAAAAAGGCAACAAAATATAAATGGCATTTCAAATAAAGAAACAACTTGGAAAGGAAATTATGAACAACAAGGCTAAAAAAAACAAGAGAAAGATTATGGGGAATGATGTGACTGGATGCCAGCGTAAGACAAGTAACTTCTCGACCACATATTAAAACCATCAAGATGGACTGATGATTCTAATCTTGATCGTGAAATGCTTTTAAGGGTAGAATACTGGATATCAGTTATGTTTTGAAATGTTAAATTTACACCTTTTGGTTTTTTTTTAAATGGGTATTAGCCACAGTGAAGGGTTAGAAAAAAGAGGGGCTCAAAGTCTTCAGGCAACATTCCTATGAAAACAATTTCATTTTGCCTGCAGGTGGAAAAGTCAGAGCCCAGGGTACAGTCATGCTTCCTCCCAGATCCTCCTCCCACTACACCACAAAGCCCTGGCAAGCCTTGGCACAAGGGTTTAAAGCAAAACTGTCCCAGCTCCCAGTTCCCACTTCTGTGCCAAAGGTGACCCTCAGCAGCAGAGCCCAATGTGTGCCAGTGCGAAGTGCAGAGTCTCAAAGGTGAGGGAGGAGGAGGAGGATGGGGCAGAGGAGGAGAGCACAGCACCAGGGCTGCAGCAGGGCTCTCCAGAGCAGCTCAGGCTGCAGGGACAGTTTAACACCCAGGGATGGAAGGCTTGCCTCTGCCCCTGCAGAGGAACTGGCCACGATACCGATGTGGTTGCAAGGGGCAGCGCAGAGGCAGCTGAAGGGCAGCAACTTCACACAGTGCTGAGGGTAACTGGGTCAGCAAAGGGAAATTACTGAGTATTAGGTGTAGAATTTCCTGACTTAACTACACTGCTTAAATACAACAGAGGCCTGTTGAGGTAAACAGGAAAACACCACAATAGATCTGGTAAGGACAGCCTGAAAAATAGTTGGAAAACAATGTCAGACATGCGAGTTCCAGGGCAGGGCAGGGCAGCTGAGCAGTGGGGCTGGCAGACAGGAGACCTGGCACTGTTAGAGGGACTCTCCTAGGCAGAAAAGGTGCCAGGGGTTCTCCACAGCTTTGCCTGAAACCTCTCACGGGAATCACCCTCCCTGGAAGTGATTAAAAAACCCCCGAGGATGTGGTGCTTAGGGACATGGCTTAGCTGTGGCCTTGGCAGTGGTGGGTTAATGGCTGGACGTGATGGTCTTGGAGGTCTTTTCCAACCTTCGTGACTCTGTGATTCAATAAGAAGAGCTGGAGGAGGCTGTGCAGATGCATTTCCTGGGAGATGTTGTTTTCTCAGACACTTCTAGCAGAGGAAGACAGACATGATGGATCACAGAAGCTGAAGCTGTTTAGCAAAGCTCCTCAGGAATTTTTTTACAAAATCAAGTGGCCCTTTGTACTGAGGAGGCCGGTTAAGCCCTTGCTTGAGGTGAGGTGTGCTCAAGTGGGTCAGTTGTGTCAAAGAACTGGAAATCCAGAAGTCAGTCCAAATCTCCCCCAAAAAGCAGCACCAGGAAGGTGGCTGGGCTCTGACTTGACAGGTTGCTGGACAAAGTGACAGTTCCCGAGGTCAGAGGTACAAGGTGCCATTTTGCTTCCAGCGAACTCATAAAGATCCCAAACAGAAGATAAATTCCTGCAGTTTCCTTTGGAATGGGCTGGATTTAGGGTTAACTGTCCCTTTCTGATTTCCTGAATCATGCACACATCACGCTATCACAGTGGGCTGAAGCTGCTGCGAGCTGGCCCAGATGGCTGCTCACAAGGGAAGAGCTCTGTCGGCATCTCCCAACACGTTCCTTCCCAAGGACAAGCTGCATCTTGTAGAACTGTCTCCTTGGTTTAACAGCTTTGTAAAATATTGGCTTCAGAGATATAAAGTAATTAATTTCTTCAGCCTACAGCAACCTAAAATCTACTGCAGAAGTTGCACTGCTGCCTCTCTCCTGTGTTGCTTAACCTGCATGCAGTAGGTAACACTGTGGAGGGTGCAGCCTCAGAGCTGTTGGCTGGTTTGCAGCTCAGAAAGGTGCTTATGTTTCTCTAAGGATAAGAAAATGTGCATGGAAGGGAGGAGGAAAATAGCTGGTTTATTTTTCCTTTTCTGTGAATAAAATTAAGGGGAACACAGTGCCTTAAGGGGCTCCAAGAGAGCTGGAGAGGGATTTTGGATAAGGGCCTGGAGTGACAGGACAAGGGGGAATGGCTTTAAGCTGAAAGAGGGGAGATTTAGATTAGATATTAGGAAGAAATTATTCCCTATGAGGGTGGGGAGGCCCTGGCACAGGTTGCCAGAGAAGCTGTGGCTGCCTCTGGATCCCTGGAAGTGTCCAAGGCCAGGATGGGCAGGGCTTGGAACAACCTGGGATAGCGGAAGGTGTCTCTGCCCATGGCAGGGGTTGGAATGCGATGACCTTTTTTCCCAGCCCAAACCATTCCAGGATTTTATGGTTTTATGAATGTGAGAGCAGCGTGGCAGTACTGTGTCCCTGTATTAGAAGGAACAGGAGCTCAAATCTTGATTATCCTGAAAACATGATGGATGACTGATGGATTCCTGAAAATGACAGGACTCTCAAATTTGCAGAAGTCCTTGAAGAACAGCTCAGCAGCACAAGAGTTTGTGCTGTGGTGTTTTGTAAGAATTTTTTTAAAAGTAAGAAAAAAAAGGAATTCTACTTTCAGCTAGAGCTACTTATAACAAACAAACAAAACCCTCAGAAGTGCAAGAGCACTTCTTGCAGAGAAGCAGACAAAGCTGTAAGATAAACATCTGAGTGTGTCAGCTGTTTGCTATTCAGCACTGACCTTTTAAAAAGCTTCCCCTGTCTCCCAGCACACCCACAGAAGTGCTGAGGGTTTGTATCCATTGCTCCTTCCATGCTCAAACTTCCAGTTTACTTTCCTCAGACTCTGAGCCCCATTTCCTCATAAAACATGGGTTACATGTGTCAGGTTTCATTTGTTCAAGAATAAAGATGGAGGAAACTCTCAAAGAGCAACTGGAAGTTTTAAATTATTTTAATGATAACATTGTACCATTTATATTTCATTTTAAACTGACCACACAGAGAAGCTCAATTTTTGCCAGTCAGTTGGGTACTTGGCAAGTCTTCCCCTTTCAGAAGCCCTAAACTGAAAAATGTGCAGGGAAATTTTGTTATAACTAATCCCCAAATCACAACAGAGGCAATGTAAAAATAAATTAACTAGTTTACACATTAAAAAAAGACAACAGTTTCTGGGAACAAGCAGCAGTGGCAGCCACAGACTACATGGAAAAAACTCTGGAATGGGACCCTGTCTCGTTAATACTTTGATTATGCAAACTTCCATGGTCTAGTGAAGCTCTCAGTCTTGGCAAGGAAGTTCCCCAGATAGTCAGTGCTGGCTGCAAGAGCTGTTTGTATAACGATATTGTGATTTATTTTTTTTTAAGTCTATACTCAAAGTAAATGGAAATTAAGTCACAAATTTTTTTTGGGTACTTCAAGTAACCGGCTTTAATTAAAAGTTGGGCTGATTGTTTAAATTCCTTTTTTACTTAGTCTTTGGAAAATCCTACAAATGGGATCATCTCAACAGCCCTGAAAGGGAAATGGAAAAGGAGGACTGGAAGAACAAAAGTGAGTGTTCAATCCCACAAAACCCACAGGAACCTGGAATTCAAGTTCCTACTTATCTAAGTTAGATTGTGTTGATGTTCTCACTAGCAATCAAAAGCCGAAGAGTATTGCCAATATATTTCCTCAGAAGTCATAAAATCCAATATTCTACCCTTAAAACGACAGTTTAAGGTTATTATTATCACATTTTATTTCTATTAAAAATGATCCCACTGGAAAAGAAGCAGGTATGAAATGACAATTCAGGTCTCTAGGTGAGCTCATTAATGTTCTTAAAATGTTTAACAAGGTTTATGCTAATTGTTGCTAGACTACTGCCTTGTAATAGCTTAGTTAATCCCACTTCTTTCTAGATGTTTAACAAAGCTGACACCAGTCCTCGGTTAGTTGCTACTCACTCCCCTCGTTGGTTAGCAGCAGTAAAGGTCTGCCATTCCTACAGCAGCACTAGGAGCACACTAGCAGGCTACTCCAGCTTCCTACTACAGCCTTACCATCTATTTAAAGCTGTTGTGATCTTGAAATAGCTGCTTGGCCTCAATATTAGAACACGCCTGACCTTCTGTGTAAGGATTAAATTAACTCCTCGTTTACTCGTGGCTGTGTTCACGCGTGGCACGGCCGGGCCAGGCGGGAGCTGGGGCGCAGCGTGCTCCCCAGCAGAGCCTGCTGTGCCCCCAACAACCAGCCCACCTGGGGCTGACAGGAGCGTCCAGACAGCGGCAGCCCTCACTGACACAGGGCATTGGGCTGTCCTTGCACAGCGCTCTGCAAAAACTCCACGGCTGGACAGGTAAGGAGACCCCCGAGGTCTTCGGCTAAGGGAAAACACCTGCTTGCCTTCAACAGGGAGAGGGGTCCCACCACACGGAAGAAATGGGATCTTCACGTGTCTGTTTTTGGGCTTAGCCACAATTCAAGCACTTCAGTCTCCAAGAAGATGATGTTATTCAACAGTCTCACATTACCCAAGTCATTTCCACATCCCAGATCCTATCTCTCTCTTGAAGGCACATAGCGGTATCCCACTTGGTTACTAATTAACAGAGGTTTCACTTAATCTTTACTCACCTATCTTCCCTACAAAGAGGGCTCTCCTCTCTAGCCAGGCATGCTGCTGGCGGTCAAGACAGAATGCTGAGTGCTGTTCATATCACTTTCTGTGAATTCTGGTTCAGTTTCATCCTTCCCCTGCCACTGTCCCAATTAATGTCCTGACGTGGACGCTTAAGCAACACCTACTTCTCACTTTCATAACAAATAACCCATCTGGCATGTGAGTGGGTCGACAGATTATTCTAAGAAAGGAATATATTAATGCAAATCTCAATAGCTGCCCAATCTCATGAGAAGGGAACTGAGACTACCTGCACTGAAACGTGGCTTCGTGGTGAAGTCTGTGCCTAATTGCTGCTGATACGGACCCCTGTGTGAGACCTGCATAGCAAAACACCGACCTCACACTGCAGACAGATCTGTCACTGGAACAGCTCACCTCCCGTCCCTCAGTCACATAAAAACCAGAGACATTTTCTGCCAGTATCATTTTGTCTACTTTAGTTTTGGAGGTACAGCTGGGACGGATAATTGTGTGGCTTGTGTCTGTCTCCATGGTTCTGGCATCATCTCGACGGCAGAACTGAGCCACAGGCTAACTTGAAACAAGAACAACACTGCCAAATTCTCTGGGAGAGGAGAGCCAGAGACTGCAAAGGTGTGTGGTGAACTGGGATGCACAGAAATGGAGTGGGAAGGACTCAACCCAAAGCTGAAATGTATCACAGTTTAGACAGACCAGCGTCAGGTCGTGAGGGATGTGAGAACCACTCTGGCAGGTGGAGAATTCCCTTCGAGTGGTCTCAGTGTTGTACAGGCACAGGGAACAGCACTGTCAGCTCACCCCTTTCCTCCTAATCACAGTACAAAAAGTACCCCACAGAGTGGGCACATCAAGTTCATACCTGGAATTCTAGTTATCCACTGGCATTGTACATGCTACAGGTCATATTAATAAACACTGTTAAGAACTACAGCCAGTTAAGAGAGAAACGGAGTTAATGATTAGTTTAGTTTTATTTTAGGTATTTCTCTCTCGTATTTAGCATACAAACAAGGTGACAGGTTTGTAAGAGCAGTGACTGGTTGGACAGCCAGGCCCCATTCCCTCCCCAAATCCATATGCCTCCATGAATGCTGCAGTATCCTTTTTTCCAGACTGAATAACCACAAGCCAATGAAGGAATATGCTGTTTGCTTTTTTAATAAAGCAGTGGTGTGAACAGCAGGGGTGCTGATTTCATGCTTCCCCGCTCTTGTAAACAGTGGAAAGGCAAAGAAGAGGAACTAACTCAATCACTGGATTATTCATTATGGATGAACATCTAACAGAGGCACAGCACATCCCCGGCTGCAACAGAGCCACTCAACAGCGAGAGCCTCTGCGAGCCACGGTCAACAGCATGAGAGGCAAAGCTGATACTGCTGCTCATTTTACAGCTTTTCACTCTCACCTTTTGAGCTGTGGGTGTCTGACAGCACCAAAATGACACTCTGACTCCCAGGGACAGGTACCCACTGTGGGCTTATCCACGTGCGTGAGCAGGCATGGAACTGCTTTTGGGCAGGCAGACACAAGAGCTGTCCCATCACTGGGTGTGCACCAGCCTTGCAAACTTCTGCCAAATTTCCAAGCTGGCCCTGAGAAATAATCTGGATTAGCCCTAAATCCAGAAGAATAAATGCAAGTGTTTCACAGAGTAGATACTGCACCACACTCTGCATTTTCTAAACTTTAAACTTTCTGGGATGTTTCTCTTTTTAAGCACTGGGCAGCTTAGTCTGGGACATTCAGGGCTCTCCCTGCTCCACGGGCTTCCTGGTGCCCAGCCCCACATGCTGCACTGCCAGCACAGCCCAGAGCTAAGGGAATTCTCCCTGCACCTCTCTGAACTCGGCTGCAGCCAGGACTGTCTCGGGAGGATTTTCTACAGTTAGGTCACATTATTGGTACTAATCTCAAACACTTAAAGTTATGGATTACATCGTCCAAAAAAAATGGTCTTAGAACTTGGCTTTAAGGCATAGCTCAGGCTATTTTTTCACTTCCTCTGGCTTGTGCACCTAAAGCAGGCTTTGAACTTCTCTCTGCAAGCACACTGATGAGGGACAACTTCAAACAAGGCCAGAATGTGCACAGGTTCAGTGATCTTCAGAAGCCTGATTTTATCAAGGCACTGGCATCACCAGACATAGGAATTAAATCCTTAAAGCCAGAAACACTATTGTACCTTTTGGAGTCTGATTCCTAATGCCAGTGGGGTTGAAGATGTCAATCTGGGTAGCAGTTCTCCCATTCTCTTCCTTGCATAAAGAACTATCCCTACATTATTCCATTCAACTACATATGATCCTACAACTTCCCTATGTTTATTCCAGACCATGAAGTTAAGCACTACCAGAAAAGGCTGCTTTAAAGACAGATAGCAAGTGTCCTCTTTATGAATAGGATCCATGAGACTTGTGTTTATCCCTCGAAAAGTGGATACTGCATAAATAAATCAAGACAGTAGAAGGAACCAATTGGATCCCCAGGCCTCTTCTGAAGGTGACGTGGGATCCTACAAATGATTCAGTTGTTTACAGGTCTTTGTGCTGTATAAACCAGAAATTAGTGCAAATCTTTCCCTTTGCCCCGGGCAATGATGTAGGTGGAAATAAACTCCTTGTACTGTCCGATTTCAAGCGGTTCAACAGGGCAGGACGAGAGGTGAACAGAGGATGGTTATTCTAGGTCAGGGACTGGGGTGGGCAGTAGGAATCGCTTCACTGGTGAAGTCCTCACCATTCCTTGTGTAATTAGCCACTTGTCTATGGGCTCCATGTCTGAGTTCCCACCTTTACCTCTCCTCTGTGTTGAGAACAGGAAGGTCCATAAAGAGAGAAACCACAGCAACAACCCGTGATAAAGTAATAAAACAGTTAAAAACTTCGCATACACAGACACACACATACACACAGAGTTGCCTACAGTAGCTTCTGGCAGCAGCTGTCCCCCTCTGCCTGTCAGCTGTCCATTGGGGGACAGACCTCACCCCAAACTCTGCACTTCCTACAGACAGTTCACAGCGTTTTAGCACTCCCTCCATGATGTCCTTAAAAATAAAAATAATAATAAAATAAACCAATGACTGGCTAGTAGTGAGGCTGATGTTTGTCATCTTCTTAGAAGAAGGAAAAGTGAGGCTGTACAAGCTACTGCAGTCAGTGAGACTGCACTGGCAATTCTCGTGTCACACTCTGTGGAGTCTCCCTTGTTTCTGAAGCCGTGGGTTGCAGCACACCCTGCTCATGTCCTTGACCTCAGCAGACAGACTGTGCCCCACACTAACAGCACAGCAGCTCTGCGATGGTGTTGAGTGGAGGGGAAGACAGGGCAGTTTGCTGCAGTGTCCTGGCAGCCTTTCAAACTGCCCCTCTTGAAAAGCGCGGAGGTTAAAGGACTGCTGATGCATCCAGCTCCCCTGAGCAGGCTGCAGACTGCATGGCACAGCACCACAAACACTCTAAGATGGTTTCGTGTCCTTCAGCATCTCCTTCCTGAGCCAGGGTGGGATGCAGAGTCATTTCCAGCTCTGGAGGGGCTTGCTCAGGCTCGGCAGAGCGCAGTGGCTCCAGCCCAGAACTGGGTGAGCTCAGCAGACAGCCACTGGTGTGTTATGTACATCCACCCAGCCACCTGCACTCAGGGGACACCTCTCCTGTCCCCATTAACACAGGTAATGGAGAATCAGCTGCAATCTTTTATGTCTCATTTCTTGAGGTGGAAAAAAAAAGGGGGGGGAAATCATTCCAATTTCATCTACCCTCTGTGTAACACCAGAGAATTGTTTCTTGGACACCTCTCCTCCCAGTTGTGATCATGCAACAACTCTGTGGCAACAAAAGAAATTCCCAACATGGAAAAGCAATATTAAGAAAACAGTGTATTTTTAGCTCATCTTGTTTCCAGCTGCTAAATCACATTAAAAGACAGCTAATGCCACGTGATCAGCCTCCTCTCCGCAGACCATTCCGAGAATGACTACATTAGAAACGTCGGATGTGCTGAATTCTACCACTGGACAACTGTGCTGGAACGAGACGTGTGTGAAGAATGTGTTGCAAAAGCTTTTGGCTCCTCCCTAGAGCTGTTCTTAAATTAGCTCTACCCAAATTAAAGCCTGTCTTTTCGTTTACTGAGCGCTGCCAGTTTTTTGCTACACATACTGGGCCTGGTAACTTTAGGAGAGTTTAATTTTTATTTCCTTTAAGAAGAGACACCCACAAGCCTCACAACAGTTGAGAAAAAGTTGACCAATTGCAGAGTGACTGCATTTCAAAACAAGCTCTTCTGTTACGTGATACAGTCTCTAGGACCTTTGAAAAGAGGCTGAAAGTCTCAACAACATCTCAGAGCCCCAAGTTCCACAACCCGTAAGGCATTTGTCCCAAAAAACTTTGACCCTCAGATGAGCTTAGCCACAGCCCTTTGAACTGACAACACTTGGGGCAGAGCAGCAGCTCTGCTGGTGTGAATGACACGTTGTGCTGGTGCCTAAAGCAGAACTGGCTGGGAAGAAAAGTGTTAATAAATAAGGACATGACCCCGAGGCCACTGAGGGAATACAGCCCCCCCTTGACCAGCTAAATGCAAGCCCCTTGCATCTGTTTAGCCAGGAACAAAGAGCAGAATCTCAAATCCTTCCCCAGGTCCTGCCAATAACAGCTCAGTGATACTGGAGGCTTGGGATGTCACACTGGATTCAGGAATTCCTGTGAAGGAATATTTCTGCTCCCGCCTCCTCATGCTTCCCCTTTCCTCTCAGTACTGCTGCCATGAGCTTTCGTGGGGCTGAGCTCCAGCTGGTCACGGGGCTGACCTGAGTTATAAATTACCATTTGTGCAGGAGGACAGGGACAGGAAGAAGCAGGTAGGTGGGGGATGCTCTGTAAGAGCTGAGGCCCTGCTCCCACTGAACGATGGCCTGGGCAGGCAGGCAGCTGTGATCTGACCCCAGCTGGCTCCCAACACAAATTCTCCCCAGCTTGAAGCACAAGCTGCCAGGCATGCCAGCTGCCCAGAGCACTCCCACTTCATGTCATGAAAGAACCAGGGCGGGATCAGCCAAGGCATGAGGAGGCAATTCTCCCCGGTGAGAGGCACTGCACTGGCTCTCCCAGGCTATGCTGGCTCTGCCGTGCTCCCTAGTGGTCATCACAGCCCAAAATTGGACTGGGAAAGGCTCTGAACTGTAAAAACTTACACACAGCTGCGTACAAAAGAGCAGCACAGTTTTAAAAAGCAGGGTGGTAGAAAGGGGTCGAGGGATGATCTGAAAGCTCCTTCACTTCTGCCTTCACCAAGGGATGCAGACAAAGCTGGCCAAGCTCTCTCACCCGTGTTTTTAGTGTCAGCTGCTGCGAGGTGACAGCACGTGGGGCTCTTCTGCCCACACAAGAGAGCAGGAGCCTGCCCTGGGCAGGCAGAACAGGCAGCAAGCAAGGGCAGTTATGGCAAAGAACGTGAAACATTAAAAGCCTGCATCATTTCTCTCCCTGTAACTCACTCGTGTATCCACGCACTTGGAGCAAAGTCTAGTAGATTAAGACTTTCATAAGCAAAACCAAACCAAGCCAGTGCACATCAGTGTTCACAGGACATTCCCCATCTAATCCTTCTCAGCAGTGATTCCAGCCAGAGAGCTGGAGCCCCACACAAGCTGCAAGGACCCGGGAGAATTTACCCACTACGATTCTGAAGTCTTTTAGACTGGAGTGCTAAGCAGCATCTCTTTAGAGATCATTACTGAGCAAGTACTTGCTCTCAGATATCAATTTCAAAATAGCTATTACTACCACGTTGCTGGAATACAGAATGAGAAGCTCGGTCAAAGCAGCCGCCTGCAGCTTGGATTGCACGTGGACAACAAAACACGGAGCCGTGACCTACCCCTCCCGTGTTCTGTTTCCGAACATCCAGGGCAGATGCCAGTCCTTTGACAGCCTGTGGATCCTCGTACGTCACGCTGAAAGAAAGGAACAAACCACAGAACTAGAAGGAAGTCCAGCAGTCACCCATGAGCAATCATGGAATCGTAGGAAGGCCTGGGTTCAAAGGGAAGTTAAAAGATCATCTCCTTCCACTCCCTGCCATGGGCAGGGACATCTCCCACTATCCCAGGTTGCTCCAACCTCTGTCCAGTCTGGCCTCGGACACTTCTAAAGATGGGGCAGCCACAGCTTCTCCGGGCAGCCTGTATCCGGGCTTCACCATCCTCACAAAGAAGAATTTCTTCTCAATATTCAATCTAAACCTACTCTGTCTCAGTTTGAAGCCATTCCTCTTTTTCCTGTCACTTCAGACCCTTGCAAATAGTCTCTTCTCATCTTTCTCGTAGGCCCCCTTCAGGTAATGGAATTAGGTCACCCCAAGGCCTTCTCTTTTCCAGGCTGAACAATCCCAGTTGTCCCAGCCTTTCCTCATAGGAGAGCAATACTCTGGATACCCTGATTTACTCCCCTGGGAACCAGAAAGCACATTCTTAACAAGACTTGGAGGGTACCGTGTGTACCCCAAGAAGAGGAGCGTGCTCTGTACAAAGGCCACCCATCAGATTTGGAAAGCACCTTGAAGCAAAGAGAGTAAGATCAGCATTATGAAAGGCAGGCAAACAAGTCATGAGGCACCCTAAGAATGTCCAAGTGCTAGTGGGGGACTGTGAAAAGAGGCCTGATTGCAGATTATGTTTAACAAAGATCTGGAGATGACATCTGGAAGCCTGACCTTGATGTGTGCATGGGGGGGAGGCAGAGCGAGACTCGAAGAGAGATGAAATTATACAACTGCAGTGAAGCAGACAAAGAAATGCACAATTTACAGAGCTGTTAAAAGCTTCTTAAATTGCAATGCTAAAGGGACATGCAGCAGTCAGGTGGCAGAGGCAGCAGCAGCATCTCGCAGAGCACAGTGGTGAACCATGAGCTGCAGCAGACGCAAACACGTGCCCATAAATCAGCTCCTGGGAGGGGCTGCCTGAGCAGGGGGAGCCCTCTCTCCCCCTCGTGCTGGCTTCTCCCAGGCTGTGAGCAAAGCACCCAGAGCTCTCACACCCAGAGCTGTCACCTACACAGCACAGCAAGTCACACTCATGCCTCTCCTCCGCCCTGCTGCTCCGTTTACACAGTGCACAATCCAAGGAAGACAGAGCAATCCTCCCTTGTGAAATCACGGATGAGCCGTGCTCCTTGTTCCATTAGGTACAGTGTGGGAAGAGTAGTTTTGTGCTTCATTTAGCACAAGAGACAGAGGGACCTCGATTAGATCTCTCCTGCAATGCATCTCCTTTCTAACTGTACATTAAGGCTCCCAGCCCAAAATCTCCAGTGGTGGCATATCCCTCTACATTAGAGCATTTCTTCTCAGCACTGATACCACAGCTGAGGCAGTACCAAAAGCTATGTTGATAACTGCAAATAAAAGAGCCCAATAAATTTGTAGGCTCAAGCTTTTAAAATTTTTGATAAACTATTTGACAGCATTTCTTAGCTTGAGAGAAGATATTGATGATGTTCTAACTGCTGGTAGCCACTACTTCCTCTAAAATCTGAAGCCGGGGGCAAGATATAATATATGAAAGAAAAATACCTGAGTGTGTCTTTATTGAATATCACTTGACAGGGATCAAAGGATTTCTTAATA
Organism: Callaeas wilsoni; assembly: GCA_013398955.1. Lineage (NCBI taxonomy): Eukaryota > Metazoa > Chordata > Aves > Passeriformes > Callaeidae > Callaeas > Callaeas wilsoni. The sequence goes on from VWPU01000904.1 coordinate 40,627, forward strand.
AGTGCATAGATTTATTTCACATTAAAATAATTTGACCTGTTAAATGCCCTTGAAAGTGCCAGATTTGCAGCTCTAGAGATGCAAGCCCCATGCATATAAACAAATTAGGGGTAGCATGGAGCCAGGCAAGCGACACTGCCTTGACAGCCTGTGAGAGTCTGACTGGGGCCAAAAGGAGAGTTAACTGCATGGTAATTCTGTTTCCAAGCCTTTGATGACAGTAATTCAGTCACCAAAGTACATCCATGACCTTCAGGTGAAGGACCCTTCTGTTCCTGTATCTCAAACATGGGTGGATGGGATGACAAGCCTTTAGGAGAAGGCAGAAGTACAGGCAAGCACACTTCCAAGTTTCCAGTGAGCTCATTAACTAAGACAGTCAGTACCCAGCCAGTCTGCTCTGTCCAGCAGCAGGAACTTCTCCACTTGTTCATATTAATAACAACCAAAAGGACAGGGATTGGATTAAAAGCACAAAAACAGCCACCAAAACTACTTTTTCAGTCTGAAGTCAAGAAGTTTCAGATTTATTCCCTCAGAAAACAGCAATGCCATGATTCAGTGCTAAAGACAAACTCCAACTTACTTCTTTCGCTGCTCAGCCAAGGAGCTGCCTCTTGTCTGTGCAAACATGTCAAAGTCATCACGAGGATTACTGTGCTGGAGGGAGCTGAGTGTGCCACTGACACTGTTTGTGCCCAAGTCTGCAACCAGAGGAGGGAAAAAAGGGAACCAGTGAAATAACAAACCATATGCAAACATAGTCATCAGCACTGAGGGCAGTTTTGTTCAGAAAAGACTGGAGGATGCTAAGTCATGTGTTCTTAAAAGAAAAATGTAGAGGTTGTCTAATTCATCCTGGAAGCACCACTCCAGAATTGGTCCTCACTAAAAAGCCAGCATTTGGGAATTGGTGTGAACCTGCTGCCAATATCCTGAGATATTTACTGGTCACTAACAGTCCGAAATTTTGGGCATGGACCCTTCTCCACAATGTTTTCTCTCAGTTACTGACCGTGAAACCAACACTTTCAAACCAAGGCACATGGTACTGGTGCAGTGCTGAAAGAGGTGGAGAACCTTCAGTCAAACCCAATGATCCAATCACGCCATCTTTAGTTTGTTTTAATGTAAACCACCTAAGAGTTCCATAAAACCTTTCACCCAAAGGTCTCACATGTTATTGGTAGAAGGGGAATCAAGAACATTCACCAGGCTGATTTCACAGAGAACTATAACTGAGCAGAAATAAAAGCAGTAGTACAAGTTCTGCCATGAACAACAACCTGCACCCCTTCCATCAGTCTTCCCTCTGATTAAAAAATCCCTCCCTTTGTGCCAGGCTGGTTCTCAGCTGCAGATTGCCACAGTGCAGGAGAGTGTGAATGCCTTCTAATCCTCCTGTAAGCCACACACCCAAACCTTTTGGAGGCCACATGGCAACATTAACAGGTAGTGGAGAGCACGATCTAGATCAGGCACTCACCAAGCCCTGCAAGCTGTGAAGAAAGTGAAGATGGAGGTGCTGAGTTTCCAACCATGGGGCTCACTACAGCTGGAGAGCCAGGACCCAAATCTATTAAATTATCTTCTGTCACCTCATTCAGTACCTGTCAGGACACAAGAAACACAGAAGTTACACATGCCAGAAATTTCTTATCGCAGTACAACACTCAACATCACAAAATAATGGGTGCTTCCTATGAAGTTCTCTCTTGCACGCTGCTAAGTGGACCAGTTTCTTGGATACTACAGTAATGAGTGCAGAATAAAAAGGGTCAGCCAGGAATAAACCCTCAGTTTGACTGCTCAGCACAGCAGGAAGCTCTCCTGGAGGTCATCTACATCTCTTCAGATTCAACCAATGTGTTTAACACCAGACCAGCATCAGAGCTAAGTCAAACTGACTTTGCTACTAATTTTCCACATTAGGTATAAAACATTTTCAGAAAAGAAACTTCTTTTTTGTGACTAAATTATCAGTGCAGTCTTTGCTGAAGTTTGCATCACACTGCAGAAGTGGCAAAGCAAAGCAAACAGAGGAAATGGTTATGAATGCAGAATAGAAAATTTAATAGAAGTACAGATTCATCATGAACTCAAGACCTTGAACACTATAAAACAACTACAAAAGAGTTTTCACTCAAAGAGTAATTAGAACTCTTCAGCTTGGAAAGGGGATGCTTAAATAGGAGATGCAAGTGGTTCCTAAAATTATGAATGGCATGAAGAAAATTAACGTGAACAGTGGTATTGTAAGACACAGTGAAGAAAAATTAGGTGAAGCAAACAAAAATCATTAAGTGACTTGATCAAATGTAAACAAAATATTTGTTATATATAAATGCAAAATAAATATGTAGAAATGTATAGTGAAACTGTGGAACTTAATGCTTAAGGACATTGTGAACTCCTAAAGTCCACACGGACTCAAAAGCAATCAAAAAAGTTAATAGAGGAATGAAAATCCATCAAGGATTGTAAACACAGAGATGTTTTAGTGTGAAGTGACTTCCTGAGCTAAAAGTTGTCCCTTGGGGTTTGCCACTTTCTTACTTTTCCTGGCATCCACCATTAGCCACTACAGGCAGGACACGGGGCTGGACAGGTAAAAGGTGTGATACTACTGACAGAACTACAGCTGGCAGGGTGCAGCTGCTGAGAGAATAAGTGGAGTGAGGTACTTACTCCATTGCTGGCGTTCTGTGTTGAGCGTCCCGACCTGTATCGTTCAAATCTGTTTAGAGAAAAAAAAATACCAAACCAAAAACCAACATGGATTATCAAAGCCACCAATAGACAATAAAACACATGAGTTTATAAACAAGCCATGACATGCTTGCCACTGAACTTAGTTTTCTCTGGCTCAAAAGGGAAGCCTGAAAGCTTTAACTCCAAGCCAGGACAAAGGGAGGATTGCTGAGAAGTTGCACTCTTGGCAAAGGTGGATTTTAAGTTGACTAATCTGATCTTGCAGCACAAGCATGCCTGAAAACCACTGTAGGATTTGTCTTTTGGTTCAGGGGGTTTTTTAATCATTAAGTGCTTTGTGACAGACTGTTGTGTGAGCCAAGGGACAGGAGGAACTGCAGAAAGATTGATGCTCACAGCTCAACAAGCCAAGCACTGCAGCTCCTCTCACTCCCACTTACCAGCTCCCTTTTGCTGCAATAATGTAAATGAGGAGCTATATGTGTGTGGCACAGCCCAACCCAGGCACACCTGGCACGAGGGACAATGAGCAGCAATTCACTGTTTAAAACATCCTGAGTCGACTCAAAGATGGTCAGAGCCTATGTTCAAATAGGTTGGTAATTTCCAACAAGGAAAAGTAATGATGTTGGATAAAACCTTCATATTTTTAAGGGGAAGAAGTCTGGTTAGTCAAGCTCTGGTCTCTTCTCTATTCGGTGCATCCAGGGCCACAAACCTAAACCCAGCTTTCATGAAAGTCTTCAAGGCCAGGCTGGATGGAGCTTTGAGCAACCTGGTCTGGTGGAAGGTGTCCCCACCCGTGGCAGGGAGGTGGGATTAGATGAGTTTTGAGGCCCTTTCCAACCCAAACCATTCTGTAATTCTAAGAACTCAGAACAGCAAGGGAACTACCTGCTCCCATGGCCTGTCTGAGGCTGGTCTGATCTCCTTCCTTACCAGAAAAAGCACCATGAGGTGCTTTCTTGGTAAGGTTCGAAACCTTTCTTGGAGGTTCGAAATTTTCAAAGTAGTTTCAGAAGCAGTCTCTCTTTCCAGCAAAAAGCCCATAATATTCATATAATCCTCCGGGTTTTCTCCCAGATGGACAAAATACAACAGGGAACGTCAAGCAAACTAAAATGTTTTCTTAATGTAACAGAGGAAAACGCAGACTTAAAAGGCAGCAAAACCAAATTCAGGCCCAAATTTCAATTTTAGGAAACTGTGGGTGTTTGCTATTACTGGAAATCCAACTCCCTTTGCTGGAAACCTAAGACACCTCCCACCTCATTTCTCACCAAAAGGCTTCTGTTCATTTACATCCCAAGGCTTCACAGCGAAGGCCAGAGCTCCTGCTTGAGTCACTGACAGAGCTTGGTCCCTGTGCTAGAAATCAGCATGATGGATGTGGCGCTTTTGGAATAGCAGAGGAGGAACTGGAATCTGTTGAACTCTCAGACCAGTGCAGCTATTCCACCACAAACGGCTTGCTAACATCACTCAGCTCCCCTTTCACGAATAATAACTACAGACACATCAGCCACAGTCAGCAAAATCGCAGATGGGGGAAAATAGAAAAATATTAAGAGTGACCAGACGAAACCTTAGTAATAGTTACACTCTGCCACTTGTAGAATCTTGCTTGTGCATGAAACACACACCATTTCACACAAAAAGCCAGCGTTTGTTTCAAAGTTTGCCCCATCTCCTCTGAACAACGAAATCAAAGGCAAAATCGAGGGCACTGAGTCGTCTTTGCAGCCTTTGCCGTGACAGCACAAATTCACAGATCTAGAGTCTAATTTATTTTTAAAGGCTTGAGAAACAAAGCCCTGTGCTAAGAGCAAGGAACAAAGGGTACTCTTTAGTGCCTCGCTCCCCAGGCCTGTCATTAAGGGGAAGATTAAACTTTCCCAAGACTGCGGCATCACGTGTCACCTCCTGCAGCAGATGTGCCTGACAGCGCCTTTGTCTGACATGTCCAAAGTCCTGTGCCCCAAGTCCTGTCCCTGGGGATGATTCCCGCAGACCAGCTCTTCGAAACATTAGCTCTGCACAAGACAGGGGGTTTTTTTCCCCAAAGGTTTTAAGTGTTACTTAAAAACAAACCCTTTGCGTGCATGATGCTCCGCCCACCTCATGCAGTTCCCCTTGCACCAGCACTGGGACTGGAAAGCTCGGGGATCAGAGGGCAGAGAGAGCTCACAGGAGCCTCCCTAAGCCAGGAAACAGCACAGAGATTGTGCAGAGCCCAGGCTAGCAGGGGAACTAGTGACTGGCTGGGCTGCTTTTGGTCCCAAGTCCCTACACCTGTACAGCCCTGCACAACATGGACTTGCAGACTCAAGTCTCTGCGTTCAGGGCGTTTGCACAAGGTTGCCTAGCATTTTAGGGATATGCCCCATAAAAATTCAATGCATAGTACAAAAAAAAATAATCATAGCATTAAAAGAATCAACTGAAACAGGAATGTTACCATGAAAGGCCATAAAAACACTGTGTAAATGGTTCCTGTGGTTTGGTTCTCTGCACTATGTTGGACCCTTGGCCCAGATGGCCCAATTTCACCAACTGCCCTATTTTATTCTTCAGTGAAAACCCTGAATGAATGTAAATGGCTGCTGGGAGAGGTGCCTCACCTTTCATATCGGAGGAAGACGTTATTTAAATCATCATTCACGTGCAGCAGCTCCTCTGTGACTTCTTCATTGGACACTCGTGAGATAAGCTCCACAATTCTCTGCTGCATGGCTCTGCAGGTTCGGTTCAGTTCCTAGGAGGAATGCATTGTGCACACACAGTCTGATAAGCAACAAGCAATAAGTAGATTTAGTTGAGCTCTGTTCACAGCCAAACATATCCCCCAGCTGAGAAACACTAAGACAAGTTTATCTTTGCGTGATTAAATGTCATCCAAAAGCACATCTAATCAAATGCCCTTCAAGAGATGATGGCATAAAACCTTGAGAGCCTATTCACAATTCAACTTCCTGATTCTTCTTTAACTCTGAGCACTTCAGAAAATAAATATCTGTATTTCAGTCATCTGTTTTAAGAATAAAACATGTTAATACAACAGCTTCCCAAAAGAGAGCTTTCAAGGAAAATTCAATCTGCTCTTTTTGGCAATATCATCCTTAAAAACTAAATGATGTGGATGGTGGAACATGTGGGGGGAAAAAAGGTTCATCAGGGCTACCACAGGTACTGAGTGTGTGCTGGGATGAGAAGTGTTGGGGACACAGAACTTACCAATTACAGAGAACATGAGGGTAAAGGCAAACCGAGGAGCAGGAGCATGAAAAGGTGAATGTTCCACACACCCTCCAGTACTGAGAGACACAGAAATGTTCCCTTCCACTGAGCAAGTGCACAGACAAGAGACTGCACAAAGGCAATGGGGAGTTTCAGAAGAACATTTTAAGGAATGTAGAGTGAGGGCATCTGTTTTAGAAGTCTCTCATCAAGAAATCTAGATTTCAGTTTGCCTAGACCAGAAGATCTCATGCTTCCAGGACATCTCTTCCATCACCAATTACTTAGCAGAATTCTGTAGTCCTGAAAGGCCTCAAGACCAAAGGTCAAACTTGTCTGCTGAGGAGAACTGCAAGAAGAAATGTGACGTATGGCAGGGCACCTCTGATCAGGCCCACGGTTTTACTTCAATAAGCACTGACATTCCAGCTAAAGCATGTCCCTCTGTCATCTTCTACTCCTCCCAGCTCCACTTCACAGCAAAAATTCAGCACTAAACAAGGATGACTTGTTGGTACACAACCTTCAGGATGAAAGCAAAAATGTGTTTGTTTTCCTTGCATGGACTGACATCCTAAGCTCTGGATAAATTTCACCTAGTGCAATCCAGCTGCCTTAACAGCTTGAGGAATGTGTTCTCCAATGTCAGTTTTGATCCCATCACTTTCGAAGCAGATTGTGACATTTCAGAGGTTTGTTTGCTGCCTTTCCGAGAGGGCTGACAGTACCTATCTATTCTGCTCAGAGCTGGCTCTCTAGCAGGCTGTTTACATTTGATTGTTGGAGAAAATGTCAGGAATTATTTAAGGAGGAGGGCTATATAAACCTCAAAGCAAGGAGTCCTTGCATGCAGCACCCAGCTCACAGCTCTCAAAAGACTAACCATCCTTTGTGATCAAAAACGGGTTCTCCCCAGCTCTGTGATTCAGATTTAGGCTGCATCAGTCACAGAAGAGAACCAGCTGGAATAAAGAATCGTTGCTGTCACTCCATTTTATGATCAAGCTCTTTCACCTTAAAGCTGTGCTCTAAGGTTACGCTGTCAAGATGCTGGTGGTTGTTTCTCAGTGTAAGCAAACTGTTCGATTTCGGCCTGTCATGGATTCCTGGAAGCTGCTTTTGTTTTGAGCAGTTCGACCCAAATGGGCAGTGACTGAAAGGCTCTTTATTGCAAAGCCTCTCATCAGCTGCCATGATGGCTCTGAGACAAACACACAATGCCACTGCATGGGAGAGACCAGTTTTTGGATGGATTTCAAACTCTGATGTATCACAGAGAGCAATTCCCTGCCTTCCTCCGAAGGGATTGCTGTGGGAGCCCATCCTCCCCGCTGGAGGAACAAAACAGAAGGCTATTTCTGAAGCCATGGAAAGGCAAATACCACGTTAAGGGCAGCAGCTGGAATGTCAGATCGCAATGCTCCTCATCTGTGGGACCGTGAGACTTCCCTCAGCCAAAAGGCCACCCCACAACCACTGGCCTTGGGACACAGGTGTGAAGCCTAAGACACCAGCTCGATTTATACTGTTTTCCCTCTTGAGATGCACGGTGCTGCACTGGATTGAGATTTTCCAGCAAAGAAATCTCTCCTGATTACCCAGTCTAGCCCTCTGGACATCATGAAACTTCACCTGAGCACCTGCCTTAAGACACTACACCTTGAGGAGAACACATATTCTGGAAAGAGAGTTCATAGATAAGATTTCAAGTAGCAGAGAATCCACAGACCCCTAGCATTATTTAGTCCAGATGGAAATATGGAGTGTTTTTTCCTGCACGGTGACTGGGAATGTTTTGACACTGTACAAGTGGTGAGGGGAGTGTAAAAGAAGCAGAAATGCTCAGGGCTTACAGAACCTGTGGCAATGCTAAGCTGCTTAGTGGTAAAGGAGACCTGATATTCAACACTGGGAAAAATTTCTAGCTACACACAAAGAGGAAAGCACTGGAACAAGTTCCAAGGGAAGTCAGGAAATCCTGGTCACTGGAAGCTTTAACAAATGAAGAAAATCAAGTGATGGCACTCGCCAGGGTCAAGCACAGCCCACATCCCTATTGAATCCAAGCATGGGCTGTGAAGTGAGCTACGACCAAACCCACCCCCCAGAGAAACACAAGCACAGAAAGGATCAGAATCATATTTTCTAGGAAACTTACCTGGAGTAACTCAAGGTCTGAGGAATCCTCTTGTCCAGGTACCATTTCTGTCAGCATTTCAGACATCACTTTTGTATTCCCACGAACAATATCCAACTCGCTGCGCAGCCGGGCAATCTAAATTGGGGTAACAAGACAGCAAAACACTGCATAATCTTTTGGTTTAAGCAGTTCATTTTCAAGAACTGACTTTGAGATATCTCTGGTTCTGTCTGACTTGATATCTCAGGCTCCAGACATTCTAGCAGGAAAAAACCAAAAAAGATAAAAAAGTTTACCCAGGAGAAAAGGAGCAGAAAAAGACAAGAATTTATCATCACAAACCCAGATGTGCTGTGCCTACATGGAGGAGAAGCAATTGCAAACAGCACCTAAAGCCAGACCTTGGCTGTGGTGCCTCACTCCAGTGTGGGGAAAGATGTACATATTTGAAGTAGAATCTTTGGCTCTGAACTCATCATTTTTGCAGGGAGAGAAGAAAATCCTGTATTAGGGCATTTGCAAGGGCTTGACTTCCTGCATCTGCGAGACATTCTGTGCCTTGAAAGAAGGGGGGCTAATGGGAATAACTGCTAAAATATTGCTGAGTGGGCTGCTCCAGCAAATTGTGCTGCCATTACCAGGCCACAGAGGCACATCCGAAGCCCAGATTTTACAGTACAACAGCAAGAAAGATTACTAAGTAGAGCCAGACCTAGGAGACAAAGTTCAAAGAGTTAAAATGAAAGTTCCTCTGCAAATTAACTTCTAATTTGATTTGCTGAAAGACTCTTACTCGAAAGAATCAACATGCCAATACCTGCTCAGAATTTGCAGTGATGGGACCAGTCACATTCAAGGCTGGGGCCTGAGGAGCAGAATACGCCGTTGGAGAAGACGAAGAATAAGAACTGCTGCTCATCCTTTGCTGAGACTGGGAATTGTGCATATTTGCTGCAGGATCAACTTCAGGAACACTCTGCCACATCAGAAAGACAGGAGTTCAAAAGCTGAGTTGGGACAGCACTTGCTTTGTCAGCAACCTCAGGCCAAACAGGCTCAAATATAGAACATAATTGCACCTTGTGGGAAAGGTCAGTGCAGCTGCTAGAACAGACTGGCAGCTCCGAAAATCTTCCCTGCCCATATCTTTTGACCCAACCCACAAGCATTTAAGTCCATTTACTTTTACAAGGAAAGTGAGAAGCAAAATAAAAACAAGAGCCAAAGAGAAATAATTATAAATGATTTTAAACTAGGAATTAAGTTGCAGGCTTACCAAAAAATTATGTGATACATAGATACTGAATTTAATTAACCTTGACACAAGAATTGTAATCTCTCAGTCCTTGATCACTTGCATTTGCCGCTTCAAAGATTCATTAACTTCAGTTTTTCAGAATGAATAATCAGAACACCTGTGATCATTAAGTTACTTCCAAGCAGCAGTTCTGTCAACTTTCCAGACCTAACTTCCCAGAGGTGTAAAGTCCTCACATTACTGTGGGATCAGAGCGAGATTCAGACTCTGTACACCTCTAACAGACAGGCAGACCTTGGCTCAGGGTTATCACCAACAGAAACAACCACACTTTTGAGTAAAAGTAGTAAATCTCAATCATAAATCCTGCTGGGCTCCCTTTGAACAAATTAGTTGCATTTGTTTGGTGGTTTTGTGGTACAAGATTAAATGTTACAAACTCTTTTCTCAGATTGATGATTGACTCAGGGGAGGAGATAGCTTATCAGTCTGCATTATGCCTCTCTTACATGCCCTTTCATTATTAAAATGTCCTTCCATGAGTGAGAAAATGAGCCAAATTCAGAGAAGGAGGACGGGAAAAATGAGTAGTTATCCAACTATTTCAACTATTTAGGCAGCCTGGGAAAACACCCTCAGAACTGCAATGCTGCAGCTTACCCTCTGTGGTGTGTGTATTGGAGACAGAGCATCCAGATCTGCCATGGGGAACTCGATGCCTTTCCTCTTGAGTTCTTCATAAATGTGCACTACTCCAGTTAAATCGGGGCTACTTCGGAAGGCGTCAGCCCAAGCCTGGAAAACACGAGGGATTATCCATAAATCTTCCAAATGAAGCTGCAGCCCCACCCTGACCTCAGATACTGACTGTAAAAGCTTTCATGGATTCCAGTTTCAAAGGAAAGCTGGAATCATCAGACCTGGTCTAAAAGGTTCTGCAAATATTAAGACAGTCACCTATACATTTTATTCAGATATAAAAAAGACAGGAACCCAGTGCAGAGTAGTTGTGAGTAGCCCCTGACATCATCAAAATCTGTGAACATACATGAAAGTCTCTTCCCATCTCCTCACCTCAGCAGTGATTGATGCTGATCTTTTCTGGCATGTTGTACAGCAAACGACCCACCAGAAAAGGTCTGTGTGAAAGATTCAACAGATCTAACCAAAATTCACAAAGCTCCACAATCACCTTCAGTAATCTCCATTCGCTTTGTGAAACATCCTCATTTGTTGCCAAAGGAAAAAAGCAGCCGTCAAGTTGTCTTCAGTGTTTTATTTGGACCAAACTTAAACTTAAAAAAAGGTCCTTTCTGAGGTTCTTGTCTTGTGAAAGAGACAGTCCCCTGAGCAGCAGAACTAAGGACACCTGGGTTCTGACAGAGCATATCCAACACTCAGACACCCCAGTGTGGCACAAAGGACGAGTTTAAAAGAGAGAAATTCCCACAGCCAGAACATTCATAATATCTCTCCTGCATGAATTCTCTGGTGTCTAAAAAGACTTCAATTCACATTTGAGCTTCTCCTTCAGTGGGAGTACTAAGTGCTTCTCTTGGCTAGCCAGCCTCCTGCACTCACGAAGCTGCTGGGAGCACAGTACGCTGAAAGCCTCAACCCCTTTCACTTGTGCTGGAAATTAGCCAAATATTAAAAATTTAGAGGAAGGAAAAACTGAAATATTATGACTCAATTAAAAAATGAAGCATTCCACAAACCCCCACATGTGTGGAGCAGAGTATCAGTGTGCTGGATCCAGAACTACTGCGAGACGCCTGTGTGGGCTCTGAACTTAATTCATTTAGTCATCACTTTTACACCAGCTCTTTGACTATTTTTACTTTAAAAGCTCTTTGAACCATTTTTTATATTTGAGAGGACGAAATCAAAGATAGCAAAGTAAGATGAGGAATAATATTAATTTTTAACTTGCATTCCTATTCTGTTCAATTCTAAGAAAGAGCATTTCCTACCACCCATGCCCAGGAGACAATCCATTATCAGGTGCAAGCAGACAATCCTGGGTTTGCTTCTCAGCTTTGTTAAGAGTAAATTAACTGCATCAACTGTTCTGAGGCAGTGCAAGTCCAAACAGCCCTGCTCAAGCCAAAGAAAACAGCTCTGACAGCACACAGCCATTGTTTCCTTGGAACTGACCTTCCAAAACATCCCCAATTCTGATGGAGATTTTGACTGCACAAGTAACTCCACCTTTGCCATTTCACTGCCTTTTCAATTTACATCAGAAGCCACTGGAATGATGCTTCTACATAATGGCTTCAACTCTATTTGCAAGCAAAAGTGAAAAGTGTTAGGCAAGGGATGTTCTATTTAATAATCATCACTCAAAAGAAACGTAGAGGCAAAAATATGCTGCATTGCTGCTCCCAGTTTTCAATGAGGCTTGTTTGTCCAGGAGGATGTGCTAATGCATCCCCTCTTTCATTGGCTTCCTGTGGATTTTGCAAAATTATCTCATTTCATCTGCACTCCACCTTTTTAAAATATTCTCTCTTCTGCAACTCTTTTCCCTGGAGAAAGGAGACACTTCCATTTGTATTCTTCTTCACCTGAGCTAGGAGCATTATGTACATTAGTGAGTCTCAGAGGTCACAAGCAGGACAGGCACTATTGTCCCAAGTGCTGTCTACACACATTGTAAGACAATCCCTGTCCTAGACAGCTTACAATCCAACCAGGCAGCTGCAGTATTAGCTCTGCTTTATGGATAAGGAGCTACACTAGAGCTCAGGAGACCTGCCCATTGTCCAAACACGCGTAGGACAGAGGGGGGATTGAATTCAGAGCTTCTAAGACTTTGGGCCAGACTACCAAATGTAGATGCTTCAGGATAAATCCCACTTGGATCCTCAGTGTGCCCAAACAGGTCACTTAAATACCATTGTAAATCCAGCCCCTAAATCAGGGACCATCCCAGTGTTTGGATGCTGGGTGATAGGTGAGCTCTTATCAGGGGCACAGCGACAAGGAACATTTCCAAGGCCTCCTAGCAAGGTGAAGAAGGAAGGATAAGCACTGTGTAACACATGCTAATTCATGTACACTGGGAAATAGGTTGAGAAAGTGAGACTCAAGATGCTCAACATCTCAAAACAAGTCAAGTCTCTAGATAAGAAATTGGATGGCAGCTTTATCTACCCTTGTTATGGAAAGGCCCATGAATACCACAGCTGTGTGGCTGAAGACATATGCTGTTTGCACAGTTCTCTTCCATGCTTCCAAGTCTGGGCTATTAATCCTCTCATTTCCGTTCTTACTCATTCCCCGATATCCAATTGGATATAGAAAGGGATAAATACAATGTTGGTGGGGCAGAGCTGAGATCAGCCCTCTGGGACAGGGTTAACTCCAAGCCCAGGGAGCTCTACAGAGCACAGCCAAGCTGAGAGAAGCTGTCACCACGTGCAGGGTATTCTGGGGGTGTGTGTCCATAGGGCACCTGGGATGAGTGACTGCAATCGCTCTTCCAAACTTGTCAGGCAAGCTGGAAAACAAAGTCCCCTACCACCTCCAGCTAAAGAGACACTAACAGAACCCACCCACAGGCAACCTTCATAATTTTCAGGCTTTTTATATCAAAAGGCATTTAGTACCCAGAGTGAGGCTTTTAGCTCTACTGCACTAAGTCTCCGCAGATAAAGCTGTTTAATACACTGAGGTAATGACTGTGGCTTTCTGATTATGTTACAAACACTTCCATCTTAGCTGCACTCACGACTGGGAATCCATTTAAACCCAGGGCCCAGCAAAACCAACATTCTCTAAAACAACACGGAAACACACCCAGTTTCTCTTTATGGGACAGTATTTAACCTCATCTCCTGGTCACTGCATGCATCTGCTCTCCCACCAAAGATGCAGAAACCTGAGGGCTCAGTCAGATTCACAAGAATTGCTTTTAATACTTCCGTTAATTTTGTGCTATTGTTTTAAAAAGCCATAAAATCAGATACCAGAAATAAAGGGACCCTACAGACCCCGACACAATACCCACTAATTCCACCACCCTACCTATTTCCTGTTCGAAAATCACTTATTTACATTGTCATGCTCTGAGAATGCCCCATCCCTGCATCCAAATAACAAATAAAGCAGCAGAAATCCAAGTGCATGCTTTGCCATAAAAATCAGAAGTATAGCTGGCAAACGATGCTGCGCATTTGTAAATACCTCCCCACAAGGAACGCTGCAGCAGGTTTATATCATTTTAAATACGCAGTGTCTTTTAGTCTCTGGTGTACGCAGTAGCCTGTGGAAGCTTAGTGATAAAGCTTCCTATAATTGTCAGATTTCCTCCAGGCAGGCACCAGTGTTTCCTCATGTGTGGCTAATGGTTTGTGGAATTAACACGGCTGTTTATTGTTGTGCTGCACAGAAGGAAAAGTGGCAGACAGGCCCATGTCTGAACTTCCCACTGCAGGCAAGGATCTGACAGCGCGCTTTTACTGCACAATAACCAAAGAAAAGACACCAAACCCATTTTAATTCCTATATGGTCATTTACTTTTCTATAACCATCTTTGAAAGGAATGCAGAATGCTTTCTAATGGAGGGAAACAGCTCCATTTTCCGCTCAGGGAAACAGACACAGAAAGGCAAGTGTTCTGCAGCTGACACCAAAAGCACAATCCTCTGAAATCTCCTGGCCTCAGATGACAAGCCCATCACTGAGGCAAGTCTCCAGCTTCTAGATATGACCATTAAATTGCAAAAGTATCAATTTACCTTTTACTAAATCCTCCTGGTTCAGAGTAGAGTGGTACCTCTCTAACTGGAATCCAGACAGTTCTCCCTGGATAAAATGTGTGTGCATGCCTGCTTTTTCTCACCAATCTGGATATATTGTTTGAGTTTATATATAAAAAACTTGCCACGTTTTTAACGATGACAGCGTGTTTAGTGATGCGTAGCATCGAAGCAGACAGCCCTTATTTCAGGCAGCAACATATGGAAGCAGAGACAAGCTGTGTACCTGAATCAGTGCTAGGACTTTATCCTGTACAATAGTGGGGGGGTTGTTCTTGGGTGAGATGATTTTCACCAGAACGCCATCGATGAAGTCACGGTTCGCCACCAAGACATGAAAGCGATGGCCACAGTTCTTCACGCAGGTCTCCAACACCTACACACACAAAAAAACCCGACATTCATTGTTGGAGCAAAGCTTGATCACACGCACAGCATCTGATTTTTTAATCTACTTTAAAGCTTTTGATGGGAGGGTGAGAAGATAGAGGGAAAATGACACTTTTCCTTCTTCTCTTCTTCCCCAATTTTGCCAAAAAACTTCTCTACACACACATTCAGCTGTACCTCACCCACTGTTAACATATTGGGCATTTTTGTGATCCGCCTTTCCCGTTTTCAAGGTAAAGAAATAGAAAGTTTCTTCATCTTCAAAGTAGAACTTTCCAGCCTGTGCAGCCGAACAGCCAAGCACACAGCAGCACATCAGGAGCAGGTAAGACAGAGGACATCCTGTCACAGTGAGATATTATCGTGCTGTGCCACTCCACCATTTTCTATGTGCCTGGAACACAGCTGGACCCAGTTGCTCCGAGCTATAAGCCATGTTTTAGAGTTGGGAATTCAGGTGAATGATCTTCACTCATTCAAAACACTCCCCTGTGAATGCTCTGACAGGTTATACTTTGACACATTCTCCCCCTGCAACCTAGCTGGAGGCACCTTCCACTTGCCATTCAACTGCCATGGAAGAACAGCTGTTGATTTCTCTCTGAAGAACATGATTAGCATGGAGATAAATCCAACGCGTCACTTCTCCTTACAGCCATGCCTAATAACCACTGCGACTCCGTACCGAGGAGTCTGTAATTACTCTCCTCCTTCAGCTACTTTCATCAGCCATGATGACACGGGCTCATTCCTGATGGATTTCACTCCTTCCTGCACAATGGATAATCTCATGGTTCGGACTTTGGTAATCTGTCAAAATGACAATCCAGGATAGGAAATGGCAAGAAGACAGAAAGTACGGTTACGCCTCGTCAGGGAGACGCAACAAGAGCTCTGTGAAAGAATCATACAGATCACCTCCCCACAGCAGGACAACTCGATCTAGTTACTGCTAGAGCCAGCTCAGCACCCCACTCAGGAGTGCTGCACTACCCAGGAAACCTCCAGCTAAAGCCAGCAGCACGAAAGGTCACTGCTAAATTATCCCACACCTTAGCAGTGCTGCCTAAATGCACAGAATATAATTTACACTTTATTGAGTGAAATTAGATCAGCATAAATTAATGCGTTGTCTCCTACAGAGATTCATTCACAAGGGAAATTGTGCATCAGCTACTTATGAAGCTGAAAATATGGCAAGTTCATCATCCTCACTTGCAGATATGCCCACAGCTGTTGCCTTGGAGTGGAGGAATGGTTGGACACAGGGAAATGAGAGTAGAAAGGAAAACCTCAAAGAGTAACAGACCCATTTGAGCTACTTTAACTTTCCTCAGTCAGTACTTGGGATGAATAAGAGCCATGAAAAAAAGCAGAAATCAATTGAGTCAGAAAACCGCTATGCAAAGCTTCCAGCAGCTCTCCCCAAGGAAGTGAGGAGGCAATTGGAGAGAAGAAAAGGCCAGAGAAGTGGCTGTTACAGGAAATAGTGTGTACATTCAAGAGAGTGCCAGGAAGAGGAAAATGACAAAAGGGTTCTGCCCTTCGAGGCATTCCAGCCTGCCCCCACTCACCGTCAGCGCCAGCATGACCTCTCTGTAATTTTTGTTTCCATTCAGCCTCTTCTTCAGCGCTCGAATGGCATCCTTGGGCCTGAAGGAGAAACACACCATTTTAACAGACAGCTCAGACAGGCTTTTCACATCCCATAAACTGTGGGAAAATGAATCCTTTGCCATTTCCAGCTGGACATAGGCATGTGGGTTAACTTCAGATCATCTGACTACAACCAAACCAGAGCCATGGAGAATTATGTGAGGAGACAAGGTATCACAGAAGTCAAGACTGGAGGAATGCCTCAAGTCTCCAAAAATCCAGGCTGTTGATTAGGCAGGGAAGACTGACAGCAACTCTGAAAAGCCCAAAGAATAAGAGCAGTGATCAGTTCTCCTGCAGACTGCAAGCAGCAAAGCTTTCTGGTGCTGAAGGAAGTGTGTCAGAAAAGCTGTCTATACAAATAGCTGAAATTAAAGGCATTGCAAAGAGATACACCTGCTGAAGAACAAAGGTGGTACCCTCTCCGAGAAGTTTTTCATGCCAGCCCTCCCAAGCAGAGACTGACCACAGAAAAGGCTGGAAAGGCTCTCTTAGATCATTGAGTCCAACCATTAACTCAGCACCAAGCCCACCGCTATACTACATCCCAAAATGCCACATCCATGTGGTTTTTTAATGCTTCCAAGGATGGTGGTTCCGCCACTTCCCTGGGCAGCCTGACCCAGTGCCTGACCACCCTTTCAGTGAAGAATTATCTCCTAATATGTCATCTAAATAAGTTGCTCTCCTGGCATAACTTGAGGCCATTTCCTCTTGTCCTGAATCCTACAGGTACTGCATCATACAGTATTTTCTGAGAGCAGGAGAGGTCTAAGGAGCAGGAAAACCACGCAACTGATCTGCAAACTGCATTCAAACCATGAACATCTGCCCCCAGCCTCACTGCACCTCCTCACATGCTGAGCACAACTGGAGGAAGATTGTGTTCAGGGACCTTTCCAAGTCTGCTGAAATAGCACATACCCTTCTTCTGTCTCGTTGATAATGTCACAGATCTCCATGTTAAGTGTCCAGTCTTCACTCTGCAAAGAGCCATCTGTGGCCTTTTCTGTAAAGTAAAGAAAAATAAATCTTTTCACATCTTCCTGATTAGGTCTATACCTCAATCCATCTTTAGTTACTCCGAGCTGAAACTACCCAGTAAAAGACAGAAAAAAACCAAGTCCCTGCTGACAATAAACAATGTCAATCCTTCCATCCCGGTTTTAGGGATCAGCATAGAGGTTTCCAGACAGAATCAATTATCCCTCCAGCCCACATAGATGGGCTGTTCTTCAAAGACTCCTGAATTCCTGGGAGAGTAGGAAAATGTCAGCTAATTCCAATTTAAACTCTTCAGATGCTGCATTGCTGGCAAGTTATGAGCTAGGAAAATATCCCCCCAAACCAACATGACCTCCTCCCTGTTTCAGCAGATAATACCTCCATATGAATTGAGGGAGGAAAAATAGCAACCTGGAGACAGAATTCAAGGAATTTCAGCATGAAAAGACCCACCAGCACGTGAAAACACTTAGCACATAACAGTTCAGGTCATGATATCATGACATTTGTCCCATGCTATGTCCCTCTCCACACTGGAGCTCCGTACAAACCTCCCAAGCTCTGCCTTCCTCCCAGCTCCTGAATCCTTCCTCACTATTTGTGTGGCAGGTTAAGCCACTCTGGCATCACTCAATTCCCAGGGAAAGATGACCTATAGCACCGTGACAGCGGCAGATGCCAACTGTTGGCAGTTTAATTTATAGACGTCTGCAAGAGTAGCATAACCATAACTTGTAGTAATCAGTTGACAAGAACTATTTCCTCCTTGGGATTTCCTCCTAAATCAATATAGTTCTGTCTAGCGGTGCCTGGAACATCCCTGCAAATTTTCACACTCCTCATTCGCGGCATTCAAATCCTATCTGCTACCCACAGTCAGGAACGATGTCAAGTTGAATGTAAAGCCTGTTACTAGAAAGACCTAAAAAAGAGACCTTCGAGCCAAGCGTGACCTTCTCGAAATTATTCTGGGTTTTCCTACAGATCCCTGATATCCAGTGCTGGAAGGCAAAGAGAGTAAGCAAATCCACTTTTAAACATTTCAAAGCCGAAACAAAACCACAGGTACCATCTTCTCTAACTATCCTTCTGTCTTTATATCTGACCCCAGTCTGTCCCCTAGAACAAGGCAGATTTTGTTTGGGAAGACCAAGCTCCAAGGACTTCTCACATCTCTTTTTGTTTACCAACACTGTTTTTTTCCTATTAAGATTTCCATCACTGTGAATGAGGATACAGATGCCCACAGGCCATAATTACGGGACATTATTTGGAGAAAGACCGTGCCTGGATAATTCAAGTTTCAGTGACTTTTCTACACCAAAATCTTGCTTAAAGCAGGTCGACCAAAGACAGCAATTAGCGAAGTTTGAGACAAACCAGACAGCGATGCAAAACCCAGAAGAGAGAGCTGAACAGAAGGGAGAGGACACCATGGAAAAGGAGATTATGGAAGAGGAAAACATTTGTTACAGACCTCGCTTCCCATTCCAAGAAGCAGCACTGCAAGGCACCCATTGGGGAGGGAATGGAGGCTGAAAATCTCCCAGCTGGATGTTTTTCAGCCATCACCACCTCATGGTAAAGTTCACTTTGGTTGCTGAAAATTCCTTCTGTTGGAGAGATGCACAGCTTCCATAACGGCCAATAAATACTGGACAGGTTACTGAGTATTTTTAATTTACTGCTTTTACAGTGTAGACAGAGCTGTTTAATGTTTTCTAGGATACAGGAATTTATCTTTGAGCAAAGCTACTTGTAAGAATCCCTTTTATTAGTTGCTTTTTGTTCTTACACTGTACATAAGATTTTACTGCTATAGAATGTGATCTGCCTTCACCTTCATATAGTCCTTATTGCTTAGGAAAACATTTTATTCAACATTAGAAAAAAACCCCTAACATTCAGAGATATTAAAAAAACATGACTACATCTGATCTGCTAGGGAAGGTGATCCCCAGAGCTGCAAAGGATTTACAAGCCAAATGCTGCAAAATAAGAGATTATGCCTTAAATAGAGAGTATTCCTGAAGCTGGGCACATGATTTTTTTCCTTAATCTTAAACTATATTAATGAGTTTGTGTGTTCTTGACAGGATTTGGCATCAGGCAGCAACTGAGCAACGTTCAGACTCTCTGGTCTGCTATAATTATTTTTTATATACGATTTTGGAAAATGATGATCCTGCACAAAGTTGTGCTAGCAGCCAATTCACTCACTGGTCTTGTAAAACCCACAGAGTTAAGGTTTATTTTGACAAAATGTGGATATGGCAGCACTCCACAGGTAAAAACTGTGATATTTTGGAGGTGGCAGAGTGAAGAGATGCTGCTGCAGCACTTTACAGAGGTTAGCACTGGAATGCTCATCTGTGGTCCCCAATAACCTTGGTCGTATTCCCTTTCTGAGATACTCTAGGGAAAACAAAATCCTCTTTCTCCCAAAAAACTTGGTTACTACCTTTTTATTTTTGCATTTCTGCATACACAGCTGAGACTGTGTGGGTTTAAGACATAACAGTTGCCTTCTTGAGAATTAGTTCTTTTCCCCTTGGGTAATTTTTAATTCGAGTAAGAGTCAGAAGCTAATTTTAGTCTCTTCTTCAGCAACAGAGAGCACACGAGCACTTGTCATCGGGAGTTGCGTGTCCTTTGTAGGGTGTGTGACCCAGATTTGCTGCTGCAGTGCTCTCTCAGCTGTACAAAGGAGTTCACTGGCTGCAGAGAAGGTTTGGGTGGGATTTGCCTGAAGAGCAGTATTGCGCTGCGACGAATTGAAAGCCTGCAGAGCTCTTCTAGAACCGAAACACAGCAGGTTGTAGTTCTGGATTTCTAGTGAAACAGCTCTGCTGGCACTCAGCTGTAAGAGAATCCCTACCCAACATAGCCAAAATGCAGTAAATTAAAAATATTCAATAACCTGTCCAGTATTTCAGGGACATTTTGGAAGGCTCCTCCTCAAACAGCACCCAGATACAACTGACAAGATTAAACAGATTTTGGAAACTATCACAGCACAGCAAAGAAATGGCATGCAAATCATGCAAATCCCCTTTGAAAGAGTAATCAGTTCCTCGACCTCTTTCATGCCCATTAAAAGGCATTGAAATGGCACCAGTTCATTCACACAAGGACTCTGGAATGTGACCAAAGGAGTGAGTCCAGGGTGCAGTAAGAAAGGTTAAGGAGGAAGGTGATGAGGAGGAGTTTCCCCTGACCTGAAGAGTTTATGGTCTAGTTTAACTGCATCACTGCCAGAAGGGCTGGCAGCTCCCAGCCTGCTGCCAAGGGCTCCTTGCACAGCTCCTGACTCGGGAGCAGCTCCGAGCGCTGGGATAATGCCGGGTTTGTGTCTCACACAGAGACACGATACCACCAGCGAGATTATCAGAAAGTCTCTCTCTGAAACAAGATGCTATCAGTTCCCACCACGTGTCCCAAATTAAAGCATAAATGTTCTGGTGGGAAGAAAGACAATCTGGCTCTCCATGCCTGACACGCAGCAGACCTCGGGCACTGCATATGCACACACAGCATCAGCTTATCTGTAGTCTGTGAGGAAAAGGAGAAAAAATTGTGCTATTTTTTTCATTCACACCTTCCCTCTGAGATCCAGCTCTCGTGGCCGCATTTCCACGCTCTGCCAAATGGCAATATCAGTATTTCCCCGCTCACACTGAAATCCTGTATAATTTACAGCACTCAGAGGGTTCAGCAGTGTAAAGTTCCCAGTATAAACAGTCTCAGTGCACACACCCCCAGCCAAGCCTCTGCACAAGCAACCTGCTCCGACTCCAGACGTCACCACAAGGAAATCAGGCCAGAAATTCCCATACAATCACCATGTGACAAACAGGCTGTGCAGGGCAGGGCAGGAATTACCTTCTAAATGCAGGAAGAAAACAGAAGAACTTTTACCACCCATCCTGAAACCAGGTCAAAAGTGACCTTACAAAGAAACATCACCACTGATTGTCCTCAAGAAGCTCCTCTCTGCCCTGTTCAATCCATACTGCTGCTCCATGTGCATGTTTGTACAGCTCAGACTGGAATTCTGACTGCTGGAACCACTGAGAGCAGCTATTCCAGCTGAATGATGACAGAACCAGGATGAAAATCTCTCCAAAAGTCCATCTGTAAGTACCAATAAGTCTTTATGGTGCTGCTTTATGGTCTTGGGAAAAAAGGCAAAAGTGAAAGTTAAATGTGGCACTTGCTAGAAATAACCTTAAATGGAAACAGCGCAACTGCTGTTTTCTGTTTGAATATCAGAATCTCATGAATGAACAGATCTTTGTGTTCAGAGAGCTCACAGTTTTCTCTCTTGGGTCTTCTCCAGATGTTGCTTCAGAGACTCTCAATTCATACATTTGGGACGAATTACTAACACAAAATCACCTTCTATTTATGCCAGAAACATGCACGCCAGTGCATCATGTTAGAGAGATCCAAAACCAAGAAAGTTCCAAGTCCAAACTTCTCCCCTTCCCTCCAACAGTGTTTGGTGTTCAAACAGCATAAAACATCTTGGCGTTTGTGGTTGTTTTTCTTTTTCCTTTTTTGCTTGGAAGTTCAGAAGATTGCAGATCTTAGATCTTTGTCTTGTCTCTTAACAGTCCACCTGCCTACCAGCTGTGCTCCACCACTGAAATTAGGGAATCAAACAGTCAGATATGTTATATTTCACTCTGCATAACAGGGATCAGAAGAAGGCACAGCATCAGCAGGTTTTTGCCTCCATCCTGCTGGTCCCGCTCCCTTCGGTGCAGCGTTGCTCTCTCAGAAGCGAGGGCATCAGCTGAGGGCAAAAGCTAAATGCTTTTATAGACTGGGCTTTCAGGAAAAAAGCAGGGGTTTGCAAGGCAATGCAAACCAGACAAGATTGCTCAAATGAACAAGATGATGACATCTCGGAGCTGTAGCCTGTAGAACTGTTTTACACTTCAAAGCATCATTACATTTTGTGACTGCAGCTGTCTCTCTTGGATTCAATAACTCGTCAATGATGCGCACAGCACCATCAATAAGATCTGGGGAAAGACCTTACAGAGGCCACGGAAACATATTTCATCTGTCCAAGCAAAATGAAGATAAGACCAAAGACCCTCAGCACTCACAAAGCTGCTGAGCTCAAGGCATCTCACTTGGGAGACAGAGACACACTCAAATAACACACTTGGATACTCCTGGACCCAACGTCTATTCTTGTTTCTCTATATTTGCTTTTAGAAAGACAGTCACGGCCACTTAGACATTATGGTAACCAACAGGAGGATTGTTCCTTTTTATCAAAACGCTCCTATTAAAATATAAATGTGACTCATTCAAAATTCAAGATCAAAACTCAACTCTGGAGTGACTTACTCATAAAACCCTGCCAGCTTCTTTGTTAGAGCGCGCAGCTCCAAGAGCATTTTTCAATTAGCCACCTCACTGCTCCAAGTCCTTTTTCTACATTCCTTATTTCACACTGCTCTGAAAATGCTGAGCTTCACACTTCCAAGGAAAAAGCCAGTCAGCTAGAACAAACGGGCTCAATCTGAACGGCAAAGCACTACAGAAAACGTGATTTGGGTTGGACTGCTGCAGCACCGGCCGTCCACTTGTCATGACCAGTGTGATTTTTCACTTGGTTTTTAGCTATGCTCACACTGAAACTCTTTGGGATCAAGTCATTTATCCTCCATTCATTGTTTTGCCAAAGTTTCCAGTGCTGAATAAATGAATAGCTGGTAATGGCTGCAGAGTCTATGCTGAAATAAAATAACGAGACACTGTGGACATGCACACATGGCAAACCTAATGAGTATTTAGCTCAAGTGCTGTTGGAAGGCACAGCAGTAAACTGGGAACTGTCATTTTCCCCAATTAACTTTCGGGTTTTCTTCTTTTTGACGGCGCTACCCAAATGCCAAACTTTCTCCAACCTGCTTTCCAGATCACACGTACCTGCAATCCTGAATATATAGTACGTGATTGCTGTGCCTTTTTAAGGACCTCATGGTAGTCACAGTCATGCTACAACATTCTCGTGATTTAGATATGCTGCAGAACAAACATCACCCACCATCTCCCACAAATTCAGTCTCTCAGGAGCAGGAAACTCCAGGTGATTAACTCAGAGTAGCCGCACTGCAGTTTCAGAAGCAGAGCAAGGTGAACGGATTAATATATATTAAACAAATATTAACTGCTGTACAACAAAGAAGACTTTTCTTTCATACTCAGATCAGAGCTTCACCTGAACAAAAAGAAAACCAAAACAGAAAGCCTTACAATAATATCAGAGCAGGCAAGAGAGCATATCAGCATGGCTCACTTAGTTTATCACATCTCAAAGGTCTTGATACATTTGCAGGGTGTAAAACCAGCCGGACTTTCCTGCCTGCTATTGTATTGCACAAAAAAGGCCTGGCAGGAGAACCTGGTCCAGGCAGCTTCTGTACTCAGATGTCTTTCATCTCAGGCATAAATGGTGGTTTAGTCACAGTCCTTAAAAGTGTTTGGAAGCTGGATCCCAAGCAGAACGGTGTGTTTCTATACAATAAAGACTTTTGTTATGAATCTTCTCCCTGAAGTTCCCCCATCAGCAGAAATTGTTGCTGCTGACAGCAAACTCCACTGAATGACATGTGTATGTAAGTTGCTCTCTTCCAAAACAGATGGCAGAGAGACACTACTGCTTCTTTAAAACACAGTGAAATCCATCTGACTTCTCCATTCTACACGGCTTTAGAAACAAAGCACAGAAAAACACCTTCCTCCCATGCCCTGACACTCATTAGAGCTCACATGTTGACCCATGTACTGTAAATAGCCGTCCTTCAGAGCGAGGTCATACACGAACAGCTCCCAGCTCATCAAGCCATTTGCATGATTCAGAGGCACTTTTCCCCAAAATTCAGCCTTCACTGCACGTTTCCTCATCTCTTTTAGCAGTGACCTTGGCTAGATTCCCATCTCGCTGCCAACCCACGATTTTCAGATGATGGTGCTACTTTACGATTGACAAACAGGGACCTGCTCACGTCAGGAATCGATACGCCAAAGCCTTCCATCAGAAATGTCACAGCAGTTTTAAAATCTACACCCTGTATTAATGGATTTTAATGGATTTGAATGGAGATGTTTGATTTACAGTAGGGGAGCAAAAAATCAATGATCCTTTATGACATGTCACATCTCGTGACAGTGTCCCCTCGTCCCGCTGTGGCGGGGGGATGATGACTTGCCACTTCACAGACATCTGTGATCTATTAGGCAACACTTCCAGTAGTTTAATATCACCCCACTCTGAGTGTCCATCTTTCTTCTCTGGATGAGAGGCATGAAAGCATAAATTAAAACCTCCTGGGTGATGAAACGGTCTCCTTCAGATTTGCCTTTTCTAAATTTAACTGCGACTGCTGCGACGTGCCCGTATGATTCCGTGTGGGAGAACTTATCAGCACGGTGTTGTTTAAACAGGTCAGTGCGCCAGGATGGGCACCCAAATCCCCTCCTCTTTTGAACACTGTCCAGCAGCCAGTGTTTTATAACAAAATACATCAACATTTAGCCATTTCCATAGCCAGAACTTAGATTGTAGCCCACCACTCGCCAAAGAGTTTTCATCCTGTTTTAGTTTCTCCACGGAATTGGGATGATTGGAGGGGCTACCTTACTCCTTAACTTGGGCTACCAGTTCCTTAACTGAGAATCTCAGGTATTAAAGCATCGACATACTGGATGAGTAATATCTGTTGATTAACACTAGAAATACCAAATTTCTTAACAGCTGAGTCTTTGGCTCTCTGCCACCAAAAAAAAAGCGCCCCAAAAACACCAGAAAAGAAGCTGAAAAAAATATAATTTTCCAAACACCCATTAGTAGCTGAGAGCTACTCATACAGACAACCCCAATCATCCAAAACCAACGACTGCGTTAATTTTTCCTAATGCCAAAGAAACAAACTGCTAAAAAAAGAGCAGACTCCATTAATTTTATCAGCCTTAACTTATGAATCTGAGAGAAAGGGGCAGCTGAAAGTAGGCAAAGCAGGCAGAGAGGTATCACAATTCCACATCCCAGCAGCACAACATGTAATCACCATCAAGAGCAAGGAGGTGTCCTGATCTGTGACTATCTGCCCCATTCAGGACTTCAACAGCATCCAGTAATTACAGGTGAACGAAAAAAATGACTTTATGAAAAGTTACGGATGATCAGTGTCAGTGAGCTATATTTGAAATCTATCAGCTCTTGATGGCCAATTTTGTACTACATGAGTAAAGCAAGTTCTAATAACTCACTTGGGACTTCACTCCAGTACTTACAAGCTACGTGCTTTTCATATTCATAAAACAAAACTAATTGCCTTTCATGGATGAAATGTTCTAAGAATTTTTAATCCACGTCAGCTGCAAACTCTAAAAATCCATCCCCATATATTTCAAACTCCCCCTCCCACCTGCTCACTTGTAACATGTTTGCTGCAAACAAACTATGAGGCAGAGAGAATCATCACGCTCCTACATTAGTATTATTTGTATTATTTTTTACAGGTTATTCCTAAAATCAGTTACCCACATTTTCATATGCTCAAAATAAACTGAAAATACTATTTAGTGAGGGGAAAAAATAGGCAAAATCTCCCATTCCTACCAGGAAGCAATTACAAGAACAAGTTTACTCCTTTGCTGCAGCGTGCTACACAAAATTTTTAAGCAAGTGTCCATACGTGATAATTAAAATGTGTTATGAATGAAATGCAACAACTCTTGCAGTAACTACTCCACGTGCATGTTCCCACCCCCAGCTCTCCTACAACTATGAAGGTGAGAGCTGCTTCCTCTGGAAAACCACAATTTTCCCACATGTAGAGTGAACTAGACAGAGGAGTCTGCAGCCTTTGAGGGTTGATGGGTCGTGTTTTCTAGTGGGAAAACTTCCGTTTGTGTTTCAATTGTTCAGCCTTCCCTTGCACTGCTCTGCAGGACAACACCAGCCCTGTGCAAGAGGCAGCAAGCCAGCCCCATCCCAGTTCTCCAGTACCTCCACGGCTTGAGGATCAGCGTCTGGAATACACTAAGTGTTTTCCCCATGGGAGGAGGGGAGAGCTGGCTCCTCTTCCACCAGGTGACAGGAATGACTTTTGCCAATGCTGTGGTCACTGAAGGGCTCCACTGCCAGCTGCCCATTCCAAGAAGCCAGGCTTACTATGGCTGCAGAAGCTTAGGAGATAAACACTTCCAAACAATCTCCTCAGGAAACCCGAGTGCAAATCAGGCAACAGCAATAACAAGATACATGTGTGCAATCCCATCCTGGGGGCTGAGAAATGTGGATTTCTTGGTCTCTAATAACCCTACTAAAAATTCTGTTCCATTTTTACAGCCCTGTTTCTCACGTGCCACTGCTGTAGATAAGCCTGAAAAAGACTGATAAATAGAAAATGTAAATACCAGAAGTTTAGGTCAAGTATGCAAATGCCTATTTCTGAGACTGTCATTTTAATTTTCCCTTAAGTCCCCATTCACCAACTTGTGTTATCTAGGCACACGACTTTGTAAATTCTTCAGGTCAGGAGCTGTCCCAATCCATTTCACGTTCCGCTGCAATTGCCTGTATTACATCACACCATTAGTGTGGCAAAATTAATAAAAATGTAAATGTATCAGGGGACCGCAGCGTAATTTTGGAAAATAACTCTACTGGTTTAACTGTCTTGGACAGTTAAAATTCTAACAAGAACACAGATTTTGAACAAGACTTACAGTTTGGCTTATTTAACACGTGCAGCAGGGAAGCAAACCCCAGCAATGAAATAGGCTGATCTGGTGCAGTGTATGAATGGGAGGGTAACTTTCTCAGTGTGAACAGACAGAGTCTTCTGGAATCTGCAGAGAACCAGCTCCTGCTTGGGAAAGCCATGAGGAACAGCAGCCTGCCCTGTGACCAGCCCAACGACGGAGCTTCACCAGCTCCGGAGCTTCACCAGCTCCGGCCGAGGCCAGCCTCTCCTGGGCATTCCCTCCTCTTTCTTGGTGAATCACAACTTTCTCCACTTCCTTTGGGTTTAATGTTCATGTACACCGTGCACGTCCTTCCTCTGAGCCCAGCAGCGGCTCCCTAAGCAACCAACGACTGCGTAATGCTGCCTTTAATGAAAGGGAGCCTTCAGAGGTGCAAAGGCCGAGCGAGGCTGCGCCGCTGCAGCTCCCTCCCGGTGATCACCGACAGCCAGGAGATGATTCTGCATCCAAACGGAGCTTTGCTTTAAGGAATGCTACACGTGGAATACCTCATTACCCACAGCAAGACTCCAGGCCAATACCCATTAAGGAACCTGGTAGGAAAAGGGGTTTTTCTACTCACTGGTTGTGCCAAGTCGTTGGCATGGATGGGGATTTAAAAGGCAGTTTTAATTATAGTAGGTAAAACCCACAGATGATCAAGCTGCAGTGTCAGAAAACCATCAGAACTGAACACTGACCCATTTGGGTTGTTTGCTGAACTTTAATCACTTTCCAAGTCTGACAGCTGCTCAAACTTAATTGCTCATTACACTTGTAAATAAAAACTGATCTCACTCTCTGATTAGCCAACCATCTTATAGTTGCCATAACAACGTCTTGTCTAATAAGTGATTTCAGATTTACCATTATTTGTACTAGCAGAAAATTTCACAAAGGTCTGAGTTCGCTCTTTTCAGCAAAATACCCTTCTAATTAAAACCACCGAAAATCAGTAGAGAAAGGGCAGCTCAAAGATAATGAAAAAAACAAGCTATTTACTACAACAGCTTAAATGTGAGCTCAGGGTAACACAAACCCAAATACATGCTGCATCCAGCCCAACCTCTACATCCCACTATCAATCATCTTATTATCGTGCCTATATCCCATAACAACTGCTCAGGAAAATATCAGGCAGAATTCAGGAAATAACTCGGGTCACAGTGTGGAGACGGATTTCAAGACTCAGCCCAGATGAAATATTCCAATAAAATTTGCATATTTTCTCTCCTAATCCTTAAATTAGGAACCAATTAACTGGTGAAATTCCTTAACACTCTTGTTAACTGATCAGAGAGCTTTCTGGAGAAAACTGAGGAGTTAAGATCCTCAACAACTTATATAAAAGAAGGAAAAGTGTTGAGCCCAACAGATGTCCATTGCTTCAACTGCAATCAAGGAGGTTTTGAAGGAAAAGCTACAACACAGTGTCTCATCTCTGGGTCAATTCGGTCAAAACCTTACTTAAGCAGGACTTTTTGGACAAAACTACCAAATAAAGACTTGCAGATGTCTAAAAAAAAATCTGAATTTCAGTAAATATTTAGTCACCAAAGTTTAAGTAAAATGCTATTAAATATACAGATGTATTTATTAGTCTCAGAAGACAAAGCTATGAAATACCTCTCACGTGTAGGCCCAGAATATAATAAAAACTTTTCAAAATTTGCTGGCAAAGCTGCTGAAGCTTGAAATTTATTTAATATTCTCAAGGTAGCTTTTTGTGTTTACAGGCAAGGAAAGACACCCCCTTCCTTCCAAAAGGAAAATAAAGGCAGAAAGCTATAACTGAGACAAAATAAAAGTTAAAAAAGTCATTAAATACCAAATTTTTAAAAGGGATTTTCTGCATTTACTAAGGTAGGCAAAAAAACCAGGATTTTTTTGTTATTTGGATCAAATAGGAAACCAGTCATATTTCTTGGAGTAAATATATCCCACGAAAATAAAGAGGATGCAACACGTTCAAGTTAACATCTTCAACATTCCTGACCACATTTGGGATGCGACAAAGTCCTTCCTGCCTTAAGAACAAGAAACCAGTGCTTGAAAAATTCTTGGGATTCCTATACAGTTTAGAACACAAATCTGTGCCTTCACTTTGTGTACGTTTCCTTTGATCTGAATTTGAACAAAGAATTTCTTCCCAAGCTAATTTAACCCAGAAGGTTTCCGCGGTCCACCTGGGGAACAGGCTGCCTTACTCTCAAGGAACAAGCAGGCTACAAGGTAACCAACTTATTCAACAGGTTTCTTCTGAGTATCTCCTAATTTTTGAGTTTCCTGATGCTCTCTCAGACTACACTGAGCTGCCAAATGCTGTGAACCAAGAGATATAGGAGCGTGGGTAAATACTCCATACACAGCCATGCCAGGAATTGCTCAAACACAGACAGGGCATGGATTTTTTTTCGTCCTTAATCTTTGATTTTGAAATGAGTTACTGCATTGTGGAGCCCACCTTATAATTCTGACAGGTAGAGAACAATCATGGAGTGTATATTTAAATTTAAAGACAGTGCTGCCAATAATAGACTGGCTGGATTTATTTGCATCTCCCCTTCTTGAGCAATGGGAGATGTTACCCAGAGATGGAAGATCTGACTCCCTGGGCTGTATAAAAACATGTTCACCTGGAGGAAAGGAGATGCTCCTAAGGGAAGAGAGACCCAGCTCCAGCAAATCTTTTAGACCAGTATCTTCTGTGCTGAAGAATCATCAATTTTAAAAGAGCTTTTTGCCACTGACAGTAACTGAAATGATTGGGCAGAACCATCAGCAGAATAACTACACAAATACAGAAGATAAGGCTTATCTATCCTTGGTAGGATTTTTATGCTCAGCAACAAGTTTCTTTTACATAGAAAACCAGGAATTCCCCAGGCAGATGCAAATGAGAAAGAGGAAAACTAGTTCTGGATGATCTGTGCAGACTCATCGCTGTGTTCCACAGGCTGGGCTTTCGGGTCGCTTCCTCGCTTCTGAGAGCTCCCAAAACGTCCTTTCTCCCTGTGTTCTCCAAACATTTACGCTCTATCCATCGTACAGATGTTAAACCCAAACACAAAGGATGAAACTGCTTTTAGGCAAGTAGGAAACACCAGATGAGGAAGGAGGTTGCCAGGCCAGCCTCGAAGAGCCCCAGCCCTGCAGGTACCAGGCAGCACCTTCCCAGGGAAGGACCATCTCACCAAAACGCCTGCAAGAGCTGTTGCTGTCCCTCCACTTCACTGTCACTGAGAATACCACAAACGCCCTCATCACCTTCAAAAACTGTTAATTGAAAACTCAACACAGTTTATGAAATCATAGGAAAGTCTGCCTGCCTTAAAACTGTTCCTCACTAAGGAAAACACACAGTACTTTTTTGGGGGGAAAATCGTTTTGAATGAAATATTAAATCAGTTGGAAGGGTTTGTGGGGATTTTCTGTGGTTTTCAGGCAAGCGTATCTTAAATGTGCAGTTTAAAAAATCTGCTGAGTTCATGAACAGAGCAGTAACAAACTGGGAACAAGCTGTCCTCACTCTCACATATAGATGGCTATTAGAAGCATATGGAATATACATTTAAGCATACCATGCTGAAAGAGATAAAACAGCATTACCCAGAAATACACGTTATAATACCTTCATGAACTACAATCTGCTTTTGTGCCTATAAAATAAATCCAGTCTTAGTAACCCAGTATTAAATGGTATTATACTAATTACCCAGCTTCACACGTGTACGTAGTTTCTCCAAGTTGCCAGATTCATGACTCAGTATTTATTTGCTCCTTTAAAAGCAAAGATATCCATTTTCATATTTCATGGAGATTTTCCTTACAACATAATCCATTGTCATGAAGTGAAAGCAGATCCAAATAATCTTATAAAACTAAAAGCACTTTATCAGGCTCTTTTTGCATGACAAGCACAATTCCGAACGAGCAGTGGGGGGTGGGTTTCTAACAACTGACCAGCTACACGAGTACCTAGAAAAGTACTTCAGCTCTGAGGAGAGAACTTCTTGTGCCCTTTTCACTGCAGGCAAAGGCAAAATTCATCTTTTTCATACAGCAAGAAAAGCTACTGCCACCTTGTACTGAGAAAAGCTTCCCATAGAACAGGGCACAATGCTTCCATGGCTGTGGGTAAATGCAAAGGAGTTTTTATTTTATTATAAGGCAACGAATGAAGACAGAGAGAATTCAGAGCTCAACAGCACACTGCAAAAATGGTATTTTATGGGGACTGCATCCTAAGATTACGGTGTGCACTTTAAACACTGATTCCCAGCATTGGGGAAAGGCTTGTTTAAAAAAAAAAAATGTTTCATTTACAGCACAGCAAAGTAGTAAGTTTACTCTGAAGGGAACTTAGGGAAATTGTGGACAAGAAAGCCTGGATTAATGCCTCCCGCAGGACCACCACGGGCTGCTGGCTCTAATGCATTTCTCTGTTCCTGCGTGTAGCCATCAACTCATTTATTTAGGAACTGTTTTTATTCTAAGAATCGTAAAAATCTTAGAGATATAAGAAACCTGAAGAAAGGACTCAAGTGCTTCTTATAGAAGGGAAAATAAAAAGGTGTTTTAAACCCCCTTAGCTGAAGCATTTTCCCATTAAAAAAAAAAAAAAAAGGGAGAGAACAAAACAGCAGCTCTGAAAACAGACTGTATCCACCATATATATTATCAATTTAACAGCCTTGAATGGAAACTGCAAGTGCTTTGATAAAAATCAATTGAAAAGCTGTCTGCCTCACTGTTGCTTCAATAAAGTGCCTCTGTATCTTTTGCTGAAACCTTGTTTTTGTAGCCTCCTTAAACAATACTCTGTATTAAATCACCACACTGTTCCTTCTCCAAAAACAGACTCCAAGGCAAGTGCCCAGAGCAGCACCATGCATTGAAACTTCCCTTCAGCAACAGGGACCAGGGGTGTAAAGCAGCAGCACCTGACCCCCACTCCCAGCCACACAGGACAACCTCATTTCTACTGGACTGTTAAAAATTAACTTTCAAGTCTCGCTGCACTTAATTCAGGTGCTGAACTTCTCTCCCCGAGGACTTTGGCTCTGGGTCAGGCAGATTTGGGGCTGCAGTGAGAAGAGCTGAGCTCAGCAGCGCACACAGCCCTGACCAGAGCCTGACCAAAAGTGACCTTGATGCCCCTGTCCACCACCTCGTGATGAGCCCATTTCACACCTCACTGCCCCAGGTCAGCCCTCTGCACCTGTGTGAGGAGGGCAGCAGCAAGGCTTGGTTTGGATTCAAACAAATAAGCACTTTCCTGAAGCCTTTGCAAAGTCTCCAGAGTAAAACAAAAAAAATACTAAACCAGGTTTTCCTGTGTCCTCACGTGTGTAAGCCATACGGCCACTATCAAATAAGCAGAATGGCCAAAAAAGAGTCACCAGCACTCCACATTCTTGCAATTCAATCAGCTTTAATCATCGAAGAAGTTTTCACTAACCTGCAGCAAGGGTATTTGCTCTAATAACCTTGAATAGAGTGGTGACATTTTAAAGATGGCTCCATTGAACAAAGAAAGATAAAAACGCAATTTATGGCAGGATGGTGAATCTCAAGGCAAATTCCCACTACTGTAAATTGCAGCTTTTTCTCCAGGCCGATCCCTCTCCACACAGCAAGCACTCTGTCAGCACTGCTTTACCACACATCTTCCTGCTCTTCTGCTCCTCACTGGTCGGGATATTCCTCAAGATCGTATTTACAGTAGTGATTGGAAAAAATACAACAGTTCAGTCAAACGAACTGGGCCAGCACCCAATGCCACAAAGGATCTTGTCATCCTCGATGTACTTGGCAGCCTACAAAGCCCATGGCACCCAATTGCACCCTCTAGACTCTCACAAAGCCTTCACAAAGACCTTCTGAAAAACACCTCACAAAACCTTTGGGAAGTACTGGATTCTGCTACAAAGTCCTGGGTGAGATTTTTGGTTTATATGTAAAATGATGCTATAAGCTCCCTTCACAGCAACCTAGGGGTAAAAAGCAATACTGAATGCAAATGGTTTTTTTGGAGTTCAGGAATCTCTCAGGTACAGCTGCCTGCCTTCCACACAACAGCCCCACCAAAAAAACATCCCCTCTGCTCAGGAGAGAACCTTGCTGTACACACAAGGACAGCTGAGTGTCCACAGGTCAGTCAAAGTATTACAGCAAAATTAGGTGAGGTTTGTAATTAGCAGCCATGGCGATGGCTTATATTGTTTCTGCTATGTCACCACTGGGAATTAAATAGAGGGTACCATATAAACCAGTCCAAAAATCAGATAGGTTTTAGCCATGAGGAACCTGGCTGCCATTTCAACTGGCACTTTACATGCAGGAGACTCTATCCATCTCCATTACAAATCCTCTGAGCTCATCCTAGCATTACTTTCCCACATTAAGCAAAAGAGTTAACATAAAAAGCCTGCCTAGCTTCAGACATTATCCAGATAAAGAAGAGAAAAGAGAAAATCCCCCGTATTACCTCCCTCAGCTCTCCCCAAACCTTCTCTGACATCTTTGTTCTTTCAGACCTGGCATTTATCTGCAGATATTGTAGAGCCCTAATTAAATCTTCTCGTGAACCTCTGCTACTTCCTGGCAGAGAACACACATTCTTGGTGTGCTGATGGACCTACAGGATTTTCTGCACTTCTCCCTTATGGTGAGTGTTAGGCCTTGCTTGAAAACATCACAACTGTGTACAACACAATATGTTTAAACAGAAATACAAAATTATTCCATTTCTTTCAAAGAATGAAGAGAAACATAAGTGAAAATTATATTCCACAAGCTCATTGGAAAACAAACTGTGGAAGCACTGGGCAAATAGCAGTGTCTGAGAACAAGGCATGCTTTTGTTTTACTGCTGTCTCAGAAAGGGATAACTGGCAGCGATAGGAGAAGCAGAAAAATTTGTCTTCCAAAATAAAATCTGCAGTTATCTCTTCCCCCTGGGAGTAAAAAAAACCACCATTCTGAAAGTGCAGCTGAATTTTGCATTAAGGGAAGCTGCACACCTAACCTTATCTGATGGAAGCAGCTCAGTGTTCAAAGCCTCAAAGTTGGCAGCGACCGCTCGTTCGGCGAGCGAAGGGATGTGAGAGCTGTGAAAACCTTTGCACTCTGGAGTTAAAGACGCACAAGGCTAAAAAAGCAGATTTTACTGCTCCTCCTCGCTGCCCCCCAACAATTCTTCAGCTCCTTCAAACCACTGACTGATGCTAAAAGAAGCTGGAAATAAAGAGAGAACTTGCTGCCTTCCCTTCCCAGGCTGACGGCAGAGGCCTGGCCCAGCAGCAGCTGTCCTGGCAGGGGTGCTCTGATGGCTGAACACAACAAAGCCAATTCTGTCCAAAATCACCTTTCACTTGAGCTGTTCTCGTTATTCTCCTCCAATTCTCGGCACTTCTCTCCTTCAGCAGCAGAAATAAACACCCCAGATGGCTGAGGATAAACAGCAAGTTATACATATGCTCCATATAGCCTGACAAAGAGAGTCCAGCCATGCTCAACACACAGCGTGAGACTCACCCATGCAAGGGCCTTTTACCTCGACCAGGGGGTGTCCCTGCACATGGGGATGAGGAAAGAACTATAAAAGAGGTTTGAGGCCATGAGCTGACACTCTACTAAATTTTCTCCACTATAATTTTCAAAGACTTCCATCATTCCGTGAATCGACGTAGAATAGCTATAGGCTAGACTATGCATAGCTGGATGCTATACAATCACAGAGCAGTTTGGGTTGGAAGGGTCATTAAAGATCATCTCACTCCACCCCTGCCATGGACAGGGACACCTTCCACTATCCCAGGTTACTTCAAGCCTCATCCAACCTGGCCTGGAACACTTTCAGGGATGGGGCAGCCACAGCTTCTCTGGGCAGCCCGTGCCGGGGCCTCACCACCCTCACAGGGAAGAATTTCTTCCCAATATTCCATCTACCCCTACTCTCTTGTCAGTTTGAAGCCATTCTCCCTTGTCCCGTCACTCCAGACGCTCGTAAATAGTCTCTCATCATCTTTCCTGTAGGTTCCCTTCAGGTATTGGAAGGCCACCATTAGGACGCCCCAAGGCCTTCTCTTGTCCAGGCTGAACAATCCCAACTCTCCCAGGCTTCCCTCGCAGGAGACATGCTCGACTGAGCATCACCTTGGCTTTGGGACTGGCCGCCCTCCTGCACTGCAGGAACCTGAGCCAGCCTGTTCCTTCGCACCGCAATGTCAGAGATCTTAAATTTCTTCAGGGCACAAGAGAGAAAAGCAGGAGGCACTGAGAGCTCACCCAGCTGAGGTGAAAACTCCAAGTTACCAAACTCTGCACAAGTGATGCCCAAGCTTTCTCCTTTCTCTTCTTTGCCCCAGCCATGGCAACCAAAACATGAGCAGCCATGAAAAAACATGTCTGTGGGAGGCAGGGAGAAGCCACAGCAGCCCAGGGAGGCCTTGACTGGCCAGGGAGTGAAAGCTCACTCAGAATAACCTGCTAATGGCACCAAAGCATTACCAAAACCACAATTCAGGCTCCAGGCTGAAAACCGAGTGCATACTTGTGTACAGGGACGTTTCAGTATTTTGGGAAAAAGTGGATCAATGACAGGGTGGTCTGGAAGAAGGCACTCAACTTCAGGAAAAGGAGTTGGGGGATGCAACAACTTTCCTGCATCCATCTCGACGTGGAGTCACTCTCTTCTCATGGACAACAGCCTGCCCAAGGCCGCCCCTGCTCCCAGATCTCGCCGGCCCACTGAGCCCTCCACGACCCCCACTAACCCCAGAGTCCCTCACTGAGGCCTCCAGCACCTCCCAAACCCTAAAGCCTTCCAGTACCTCCGAGCCCCCATCACCCCCTGAATCCCTGCTCCTCAGAGACCCTCCCACACCTCAGAGGCCCCCGACAGCCCCCAAAGCTGCCTCATCACCTCCGGATCCCTCACCAACCCTCCCTGATCCCCACAACCCCCAAACACCTCCACTAAGCCCCAGAGCCCCTAACCGAGCGCAAATTTCCCCCATGGGCTCTCACAGACTCTCCACCCACCGCTCCCACAGCTCCTCACAGACCCCCCAGAGCCCCTCACCGACCCCTAGAACCCCCCGCTGCCTCCAGCCCCACCCGCTAGCCGAAGCCCCCGCTGTCTCCCCGGTCTCCCCCGGGCCCCTCCGCGCTCCCCAGGCCGCCGTACCGAGACTCTGCCCCACCGGGGTGCTGAACGGGTTCCCCAGCAGAAACTCCATCTTGGGATGACAACAAACAGCGGCCCAGCGCCCACCCCGCCCGCACCGCGCCCTGAGCGACAGCCGCGCGCACCAATCACAGCGCGGTCTGGCAGGCGTGTCCCGCCTCCCTACGCTCGATTGGACAGCGGCTGGACGCGCCGCAGAACCATTGGTTAAAGACCGTGTCCATCACTGTCAAGAGAGGGGCCCGCCCTCGCGGTAGTCCCGCCCTCTCTCCGCCCTCCCTTTGATGGACAGCGGGGACATGGACCCTGCCATTCTCTATTGGGCAAAGGCCGAAACTGTCTGTAATATAATTAGGCAAGAGGAACGTCAATCACCCGAGCCCTCTCCGCCCCGAGGGCACGGTCCCGGCGCTGACTGGCTGACACGGATTTCTCGCGCTCTGATTGGTAGCTGGGCTTCCCACCCACTCCCCGCCCATTGGCGGCTGAGCCGGTCACGTGACCGCCCATAGCAACGCACCCGTGCTTCCTTAGCGACGGGCGCTGAGGCGCGGGTGGGAACCGGGAATCGGGAACCGGGAACCGGGCACCGGCAACCGGGAACCGGCAACCGGGGGAGCTGCGGGTGAGAGGCTTGATGGGCCAGGATCTGTGCCTCGGTGGGTCCTGGGAGCGGGGGGCAGCGGCACCTTCCCACCCACCGGGCAGGGGTGGTTAGAACCGGCATTGACTAAAGACACTCTGGACAATGGCGCATCCCTGGGAGTGTTCAGGGCCGGGCTGGACGGGGCTCGGAGCAACCTGGGATAGTGGAAGGTGTCCCTGCACATGGCAGGGGTGGAACAAGATGAGCTTTAAGGTCCCTCCCCACCCAAACCATCCTGGGATTGTACAAGGAAGAGGGAGAGGACAGTCAAGGATGGATAAAACAGAACCTGCTGCTCCTCGGTCCGTACTGCACACAGCCACAGAGAGGCTTGGTTTGTTAATGAAATGCCATGATAAGAGCAGAACTCTCTAAACTCTGACAATTATCATTGCTGTCCCATGCAAGAATAAATCAGAACTTACTCTGTAATTATAAACATCTTATGCAAGCAAAAGTTTGACAATTCAAGTCCTTCACACTGATATCATTAACTCCGCACAGTTCGAGAAAGACAAATAGTTTCATTGCCTCCGGGGTAACATTAGGGATATTCAAATGTTCATGAATAATTTCTTCACTGAAAAGGATTGTCAAGCATTGGAACAGGCTGAAAAGAGAAGTTGTGGATTCCCTATCCCTGGAAGTGTCCAAGGCCAGGCTGGATGGGGCTTGGAGCAACCTGGGATCGTGGAAGGTGTCCCTGCCATGGCAGGGGGTTGGAATGAGCTGATCTTTAAGGTTCCTTCCAACCCAAACCATTCCGGGATTCTGGGATTCTATGACTGCTGGAAAGAGTAGCCAGGCAGTGATTTAATTTATTTTTCTTTTCTGTCCTTTAAGGGTGATTCCATCTCACAATGAGTCAATTTTTCAATAATGTCGAGCCAAACATTATTGATGATGAAATGGTTCAGAAAGCCATTGAAGAGAAGTGTCCAGAGGACCTTGGAGATCTTGCCAGAGGGGAAAATATTAACTTTAAGGCTGTGGCAGAGCTACAGCTTAGTTTTAAAAGTGAGTATCAGAATATATACATATTTTCCCTCTTCTTTTGCTAGAAGGTGATAGAATAAAGCATGAAGTGGGTAACTGGCAATTAAGCAATCATTATTAGCTTGGATTTGCTATGTTAAAATTAACGTCTGGACTTAGACATTTGCTCATACCTGTACAAAGGAGCTTCACCAGAGGGAATCTGGTGCTTTTGCTGACGAGTGACTTCAAAGCTTCTTCATTTCCCACTCTTACTGTCACTGCTGTTCTCATTTAACATTTATATTGTGGTGACACCTACAGGCCACAGGCCTGTTGGGCCCCTCGGTACGTGGCCAAATCCAGCCCTGGGCAGGCTCTGCTGTGGCTGGTGATTATGTGAGAGCTGTTTGGGAGATTATGGTGATTACAGTCCAATCTGATGGCATTCTCTGGTCACCCATAGCATTACTATAGCTCGCCTCTTACTGTCAAACCTGTCGTAAATTTGCGCTCAAAGAATGAAAAGGAAGAACGTTCAGCTCGATATTTGTGTATCTGGGGGAGGAAGGTAATAGCCAAAATCTACTGTTGATTATTCTTTGTGTGCTCCAGTAAAATAACGTATGTATGAGTTGATTTTCTTAGAAAGGACTCCCTTGACTTGATCCTGCATAGATTGGTTTGCAAATGCAAAATACAGAACTGTGTGAACATTTTGTGCATGCAGTTCCTTGGTTTATTGTGCCCTCACTAAATAAGGATAGCAGGACCACAGATGAAATCTTCTGGGAAGCCATTGCAGGAGAAAGAGAAATGGGAGTGAGAATGTTCTGTATTTCCTGTCACCTTGGTGCTGATGCTTTGCCGTGGTGACTAACGGCCTGCCCTTGTGATTCTGTTTCTGGAGGAAACTAAATGCAGGGATATTGATTAGTTCTAAACTGCAGCCTTCACAGAAAGAGTAGACTCCAACTTCCTCTCCTGTGATGAGAATCCCGGGAGCGGGAGAGTCATTTACAAAAGCAGGAGCTGGGCGCCGCTAGACTGCAAATGCAGAGAAAAGCAGAGTCTCATCCCAAACCTCCTGCGTGGAGCTGGAGAGGAAAATGAAGGTCAAGGCCTCCTAGGAGTGGATTCATAAAGCCACTGGAGTGCGGGGCCGTAGTCAGCATCCCCTGCCCGCCTCGTTGGCCTCGCTGATGAGCAGCGTGCACTGGTGCAGGGCACTGAGGTGAGGTGGGCTGTTTCACTGAAATCTCCTCCAGTGCACCTCTGAGCTCTCCAGGGCACTCATCACATGCTGAAAATCCTTTTGGAGGCAAGGCTGGACGTGTTTTCCTTGTGCAAGGCAGCGTGTCTGCTAAAACGAAGCTGTCTCACATGAAAAGCAATTTTCTTTTCTTTTTGTTTTGTTTTCCCTGTGGCTTTAGGTATCCTGCAGATTGATAATCTGTGGCCATTAGAGAATCTGACTAAACTGCAGCTGGACAACAACGTCATCGAGAAG
Source organism: Callaeas wilsoni (assembly GCA_013398955.1). Classification (NCBI taxonomy): domain Eukaryota; kingdom Metazoa; phylum Chordata; class Aves; order Passeriformes; family Callaeidae; genus Callaeas; species Callaeas wilsoni. The sequence continues at coordinate 79,890 of VWPU01000904.1, forward strand.
ATAGAAGGCTTGGAGAGTCTGGTTCACCTTGTATGGCTTGGTGAGATACAGGCATAGGAGGTTGGGTGCCTTCACAGGTGCAAAGCAATCTGTGATAAACCAGGATGTCACCTTCCTTCTCAAACACGACTGATAGGAGCTTACCCTGGGAAGGCTGTCAGCTGTCTCTGTGTTTCCTTATTTGACTGTCAAATGTCAAAATGCCTGAGTATCAGAGCTGCAAAACAATCCTTCAAATGTTTAAAAACTGGGTTTAATGCATTCGGTGTGGCAGGAACAGGAAGCTGAGATTTCAAGGTTGTTTCCAAGGTTTGTATTGTGTTTAGGGTGACTTTCAGGAATATTTATGGAGATTTAGAAGCCTGCATTTTGTTTTCAAATCTGCTGCAGGCATTCCAGAGCCTACAACCCGCCATCTTTACCCCTTTATCCTTAAGGGCTTGGTGTCATTGTGGTACCACAGAGTGCCCATCCTTGTAGCCTCATGTGACTGCTTGCAGCTACGCAGATGCACAGCTTAGAGCATTCCCTGGAACTGCAGCCACGTTGCTGGCTGGAATTCTAAATATATCCTCAGCATGCAGGGCTTCAGCTCGTAAGCACGTTGTGAAATGTCTAACGGGCTCTTCCGCCCAGTTGTCTGCACTGCTCTGCTCCACAGATGCCTGATGCACTGGTGAATCACCAACTGATCACCACAGTGTGAGCAGAGTGGTTGGAAGCACACTCACATGTTTCGTTTGCTCAAAGGCTGCAGTGGTTCAGCTGCTGCTAGACGAGTGTCTCAGCCACCCAAGAGACCTCATAAACTGTTTTCAGACTCTTGGCTCGCTCAGTACTAGCCCAAGGGCAAATCCTGCCCTTAGTCATGGTGAGTGTAGGTGGTAGGAGAGATGTTCTGGCAGGAGAAGAGGACATTTCAATAAGTGAAACAGCCGAAGTGAGCCTTTGCATGACTCCACCGACGTGGAACTGCCATATCTCGGTCCTATAGGAATGGCCACAAGTGTCGCAGTGGCGTGGCAGGCCAGAGTCTGCAAGAAACAAGACAGTGTCAGATTTATCACAGAAATTCCCCTCTAAGGGCATTTCCCCACCTCTTGTTTTGTGTTTCCCCATAAAGTCCCTTCCAGGCTATGTATGTGGACTCTGCATGAATTAACTTCAGCTTTTCCTCTCATTTAAAAGTTGCATGGACAATTGCAAGGAGGAGATGGGGATCAAGGATGATTTAATATCAAGCCTTTCCTGTGGGACAGTGACCACCCCTGAGAAAAATCTGTACATAAACTCCTACATCCAGAACTAAAGGGTGGAATCAGGGTGTTCTGCCAGAAATAATTTAATGTTTGATTTCTAAATTCTTCCCCAGACCTGTCCTTCAACAATATTGAAGTAATTGAGGGCCTGGATACTCTTGTCAAACTGCAGGACCTCAGCCTCTACAATAACAGAATATCTAAAATTGAGCACATGGACACATTGCAAGAGCTGCAGATTTTCTCTATAGGGAAGAATAACCTGACCATTCTGGAAGATGTGAGTGTTCCCTGGCTTTGCAAATATTCCCTGTTGAAGGATCAGATACTCTAAAACTGGCATTTGCCAATGTGTCCAAGCCCCTCCTTAGGTGATAAAACTCTCCCTAGGATTTCTAAGTATTTCTGAGCTATGGTTTTGATCCTCTGTCCTGGTGTTAAGTGCTTACTGCAGCCATTTTTCTTTTCAATTATTTACTCATGGGGGCCCAGTTCTGTGACTGCTCTCAGCCATGGCAAAATTCCTATTGGCTCCCATGAAAGCTAGGAAAGGAATAAGTGGCTACATATGAGAAAAGAGGGGAGACTAGGATTTATTTGGAGTTCTTTTGAGGGCATCTTACCAATTTAAGACCTGTGATTTGTGCACCCCATCTGCCTTCTCTCTCCACCCATTGTCTAGACATTCCCAATGTGAATTTAAGTATTTCCTTTCCCCAAACCATTAGAAACTCATAATTGAACGTCGTGTGAATTTGGCAGCGGAGCAGAATACGTATTGCAGCTTAACTGTAATAAAAGCAATAAATTCCAAGGCTGTGTTTCCCCAGCGCTGGGAAATACAGAGCTCTTTCCCTTTGGCACAGGTTGTCTATCTCAGGAGGTTAAAAGCCTTACGGACGCTGAACCTCAGTGGGAACCCTTTCTGCACCAAAGAGCACTACAAGCTGTTTGTTGTTGCTCATCTTCCAAGCCTGGTGTACTTGGACTTCAAGCTCGTGAGAGACTCCACGGTGAGATTTCTGCATTCCCTGATTGGGAAATCAGGCAGCAGCATCTTACAGATCCTTTGCTTTGTTGGTGTGCCAGCAATATTCCAGCACTGGGGGCAGGTTCCCTGCAGAAATCAGGCTCACAGAAACACGCAGTGTTTATTCTGCTTCCACATAACAGCTGCGAACCTGTAGGCCAAATTCTGTCAAATCTGACAGAGAGGTAGAGGTGTCAGAAGCATGATGTCTTCACAGATTTTGTGAAAATCAGCAGCTGTGTGTGGGAGAGGGGCCTGGTTCATGTTGCCACAGAGAGGCTGCAGTGTGAGTGCAAGTCTTCTTAGAGAATCTCAAAGGAAATCAGTCTTGAGACATGGATCCGGGGGGAAGGAGCCTTGGTGGTCCTGCTGCTCACAGAGTGATTTGTTTCAGTAGCAGACTGACAATCCAGGCAAGCGGGTGCCTGGATGCACTTCCCACTCTTGATTTCCGAGAACAAGACAGTTCATCCTCACCGGTAACCTGTGGAACTGCTTTATCATCCCAGGGCTCAAAGGAACAAAGACGGGGTTCTTTGTTCAGGGTTGTGGGGTTTTTTTAGTGACCAAAGAACATGATTAATTGTAAATTTGCTTGGCACAGAGCAGGAGCTGTACTTGGAATGTACATTGCTCTTATCATAGGACTGGAAGGGCTTTCCAGGTCATGGAATGCAGTCCCTGCTCATCAGGGACATCAGAGAATTGCATACTTAAATTTGTCAAGCTTCAGTTTCAAGCTAATGAGGTTCTTGCCCCTGGTACTACCTTGCCATTCACTCCTCCAAAGAGCCTTCTCCTCCCTAGAAAATGTATTAACCTTGCTGACTGATCAAATTGGAGCTCAAATTCTAGAAGTCAAAATAGAACTTCCTGCTAAAAGAGGAGAAAAAATCAACTCTAAAGATGAGAAAATGGAGAGGGAAGAGCTTCCTGGGACCGAATTATCTCAGATGCATTGATTGCAGAAACAGAGTAGTATGCAGCAAAAAATGGGATGAGGATTAGATTAGAAACTTCATAAGTAGTTTAATAAAAAGCCCGTGAGGAAATGGAGATGCAGATGCCACTCTGGTGCATGTTCTAGAAAGATCAGTTGCTTACACCCAGACTTGTTGAGCAATATTTGATAATCTAATACAAATATTTTATTTATACTCAGAGAGAAGCTGCAGCTTTAAAATATCAAGATCTTACTAAGCCATTGGAACAAGAGGAGGCTCAGGCCCTTGCTCTGCAGGAGATAAAACAGGCAAAGCAGAAGGAGCTGGAGTACCACCAGGTGAGTGTTCTTTGGCTGGTTGTGTATTGTCTCAGGAGAAAGAAGCACAACACATATTGACTTGTCTTTTCCCTGCTCGAAGATTTAATGAGAGGTTAACATCGACTCTGCTAAAACTAAGGCTCTGCTTAATCTCTGTGATCTCTGAATCTTATCTTTTGGATGAAAACAGGAACTGCTGTGGAATACACATGACATGGGGGACTATAATTCTTTGGACTGAACAATGAAATTACAGATAGAGACCCTGCGAAGCTAAATAGTAAATCATACCCAGGGAGCTTATCAGCCTGACGTAAGATTAAGAAAATTACAGGTCTGAGGGAAATGTTAACATTTGCATGGTGAAGTGACTTTTTTTCCTCCTTCACACCAAGTTAAGCTTTTCATTGGTTTTATGGTTAAATTCTCTGGGACTTTCAGAGATCACTGTAGTCCTGTGACCAGACTGAAAGCAAGATCAGGTGGAATAGTGCTTTCATTTGTGGTCTGTCTCTGTATTCCAGACCTCTAGAAGATCAGAGTGGCTTAAGTTTAGTGTTTAGTGCCAGGGAGGATGCCTGCAACTCTTCCCTTTGTCCCTCCCCAAAGTTCACCAGCTCCTTATCTGAAAGGCTTAATAGCCTTGCAATAAGTGTTTGTATGTGGTAATGTCTTACATTGGCAACTGGCACAGGTTGCCCAGAGCAGCTGTGGCTGCCCCATCCCTGAAGTGTTCCAGGCCAGGTTGGACGGGGCTTGGGGCAGCCTGGGATAGTGGAAGGTGTCCAGGCCCATGGCAGGGGGGTGGAGTGAGATGATCTTTAATGTCCCTTCCAACCCAAGCCATGTATGATTCCGTGATCTGATACGAGATTAAAGAGTGTTTTCTATCCTTAGGCTACAGAGTTGTAGCAGCAAAGCCCCTGGGACGGGTTTCACTCCATTGCAAGGTGCTTTCATGGCTTGGTTGGTGTTTCTGCTGTGTTCATGTAACTGTCTGCACCAAGGTTCTGCTGCTGCTGAGCTGCTTATAGGAGAGACACATCCTGAGGACTGGCAGCAGGCTGGCATCTTTGTTTTACTTATTTTGCTCTGTTTCTATTCAAAGACAGCCTTTGTTGAGTACCTGAATGGATCACTCCTGTTTGACAGTCTGTATGCAGAGGATACAGAAGCTGCCAAACTGGCTTCCCTCCCTGGAGTGGGGGACCTGCTGCAGGCATATCCTTCCTGGGTTTGGAATACCTACAGCTAAAAGGTAATGCCTTGAGTTAAGAAGGAAGTGCATCCACAGGGACTCTTCATCTGTTGCTTTTGTCCAGAGCTGAAAGCTACACTGGTCTAAGATCTGAGACAGTCTGTGTTCAATTTTGGAATGGTACCAAAAATTACGCTGCAAGGCTGTGAGACCACTGACAGCTTTAAGGCTTGATATCTTGTGAAATATGAGGGCTCCAAACAAATGGTTTGTATTACTGGCAAGCTGGCCAGCCCAGCTTGAAACATCTCATTTGTAAAACCACTCGTTTCTATCCCCAACAGGTCATGAGATCCCAGCCTTTTAAATTCTCACCGTTGTAATTACCATATTCCTTTTCCTTCCCTTGAATCAAACACGATTTCGGTAGCCTCCTTTTCTGACCCTTCAAGAATCAAGACTTTGTACTTTCTTTAAGTCTGGAATCCACTTAAAGTTTAAAATGAGCTGGAAGATAAATCTCTGTCGGTTAGATTGTAAGAGCACAGTCGCTGAAATCATGTTGAAATTGAAGTGGTAGGAGATAGGAACAGACTAATCAGAACGGTACAAGTCACATATCTCACAACCTGCCAGAACTGGCAACGTGAAGTTTCCAGGCCAGCACATTTTTCTGATCATTGCTCCTACACGGGGGAGCAGAAAGCAGACACTTTTTTTTCTTTTTTCTTTTCTCATTCAGATTAATAGAGTATTGTCAAGGCCGGTAACTTGACCTTCCTTAAAATTGCATTACACTGTTGGGGAAAAATGCATCACAGCTTAACTACAATAGACTCCAGAAACAATTCCATTGCCAAGATAATAGCAGAAGAAAAATTGACGTTATTTTTGTGATGCTACAAAGTCAGTAGTTTATTCTTTGCTCTGGCTGTGGGCTCCAGAACTGTATTTATTAACTACACAGGCACTGTATTCACACTTGTGAAGACAGATAGGGTTGTAGGCTTCGTTCTGCTGCTATTTCAGAAGAGTCAGACGAGTGAATGTATTTTCTTCTCTTCCTCAAGGCCTTTTTCCCCCCTCAAGTTGCCACAGTTTTCCCCATATCCTTAAGGCAGCAAAATCCCATGCATAAAACCCATGAGTGGGTGACCCAGTCCTGCCCCAGACAGAATATTTGGCAGCTCCCAGCAAGAACCACAGAGTTTACATAAAAGTAGCTTGTAGCTCTTGTTGCTCAGATTTGCAGAGGTAGGAGGAATATAATGTGTTGCTCCACTGAACAAGCAAAAAACCTTGACTCTGCTGTCACATACAAGAAGGAGTTTGTCTCAGTTTCTGGGAACCTGTATAACTATGGACTGGAAGAGTACGAAAAACGAGAAGCTGAAGTCGCTAAATTCTGCAAAAGACTCCATGAAATTCTGACAGTCAACCAGCAAGAAAGCAAGAGAATAATCTCAGAGTTTGAAAATAGGAACCAAAGGGTAATGTTATACTTTTGTTTGTTTGATACATGATTTCTCTCCATCATATACTAGCTTTGAATTGCACTGAAAATGGGGGTAACTCCATGACAATTAGGAAAATTATTCTGGATTGGCAATGCTGTGATGGTAATCAATACTTGATCCCTAATGGCAGAATCAGAGAGTGGTTGAGGGTGGAAGGGATCTCTGGAAGTCATCTGGTCCTGGTCAAGGAGGACTACCCACAGCAGGCTGCCCAGGAATGTGAATATCTCCAAGGATGGAGACTCCACAGCCTCTCTGGGAAACCTCTTCCAGTGCTCAATCACTGACATTTCCTTATGTGTTTCTTACAACATAAATTTATATGTGAAAAATTGTTTTGTTAGCTAATATCATGTCACTGACATAATGTGAAAAGTTTTTTAATATTTTACATAGGGAAAAAGGTTGGGGTTTGAAATTTCTACCCTTTGGGCAAGCTACAACCAGCTAACACAGCCTTTATCTATACTGGAAATTCAGTGTAGAACAAAATATGTCATAATGTTATCATCTATAAAGGTAAAGATGATTTTTACAGAAGAATGTGGCTAAACAGGGTGGGGTTTTTTACTTCCCATCCAGAAAAGTTGCCAATATTTAAGAAAATGGAAATCTCAACCTTTCTTTTAGTGTAAATATTTTTTATAAAGTTGATTTATAAGAGATGGATAGATAGATAGATAGATAGATAGATAGATAGATAGATATTTACTGCTACTCCCCTTCTTTTTGAAGCCTCCAATAGCTCTTCCTTCATTGAAAAATTGGGAAGAAAAGGAAGGAAATTGCAGGGTATTCAGTTTATTTTCAAGTAATTTTCTGCTTCAGTTCATTTTCTCAACAACAGCTCAAAGAACTATAACCAAAAAAATTAGATAAAGTTATTTTAATGTATTTCTACTCTTTTAAAGCAGAAACTCTCCCTTTTCATTCTGCTCAACTACAGCCACCCATTGTGGCTGCTCAGGGCGTAGCTTCTAGCTGGATCCCTTTCTAACCGTGTATAATAGTTGGATCATGATTTTGTTTCCACAGAAAAAAATAAGGGAGGGCTAAAGCCTGGTCACACTGTCAGCTGAGAGAGCAAGTCTCTGACAGCTGACACCAGCAGAGTCACGAGTGCTGGCTCTCGCTGGAAACCAGGTCACTTTTATTTCTGTGCCTGTCCCAGGCTGATGGCTGCTGAGTCACTGTGCTCCCGGGGCCTTCGACCTTGCTGACTCACGCTGGAAATCTGCATCCAGCAGCTCTAGCTGGGACACGAGCTGGCAGCACTACCAGAGTCACGGAATTCCAGAATGGTTTGGGTTGGAAGGGACCTTAAAGATCATCTCGTTCCAACCAAAAGCTTGACATGAATATTCAGGTAGCTTGGACTCGAATTCTCACTGCATCTTCCACAAAAAAACCCCCTAAACCAGCAAAACAAACCCTGCAAAACCTACAAAAACAAAGAAATAACAACAAAACCCAAAGAAACATGGCTGAGGCCAGATTTTACCCCTTCACCTCTGATCATCAGGCTCAGCTATGGATTGGGCTGCCAGAGCATGGAGTGACAAGGGGGAATGGCCTTAAGCTGAAAGAGGGGAGGATTAGATGGGACATTAGGAAGAACTTAGATGAAATATTAGGAAGAACTTAGATGAAATATTAGGAAGAAATCCTTCCCTGTGAGGGTAGGAAGGCCCTGGCACAGGTTGCCCAGAGAAGCTGTGTCTGCCCTACCCCTGGAAGTGCCTAAGGCCAGGCTGGACAGGGCTTGGAGCAACCTGGGATAGTGGAAGGTGTCCCTGCCCATGGCAGGAGGTGTGACTGGATGATCTTTAAGGTCTTTCTCAACCCCAACCATTCTAGGATTCTGTGATTCTCTAAACAGGACGCAAGGGTCAGCGTGCCAGTTTTCATATAAATATTAGAGGAGTTGGTATCAAGACTGAACACAGTGTTTGAACAGCATTTCCTCATCATTTAAAATTGCTGGAGGAGTTCAAAAGGCACAAAGGCCCCAGCAGACTGCAGTCTGTGAGCTGTTCTTAGGGCTGTTTGTCTGGCTGTAATCCTTTCATGTAAACTTGGGTAACCTGTAAAATCACTGCGCCCTCTGAAGTTGGTTACAGAGGATTAAAGGCCTTGAACTTTGAAGTTCTTGCTCCCAGAGGTGCAGCTTGAGTGGCTCTGCAGCCTTTTGAGCCTCCTAACTTGTTTACATTAGCGAAGAAGACACCTTGCTCTCCCCTTCCCCCTTTTAACACTGCAAAGTTTGGGTAATCCACCCCATTTCCAGACACAAGCCTTGGCAAGGGTTTTTAACAGAATTCTTTACTTCACCCCGTTCCATTCCCTCTCAGGAGACGTGGATTAGACATAATAAAACATATCTATTTTTCCTCCTATTTTAAACAATTGATTGTTAACTGATTTTAAAGAGACTTGAAAATAATGCATTCAGCAAAAGAGGATTTTTTTTTTTTGATCCAAGGAAACATAAATCTTGTCTGATACAAAAGTGACGTCAATACATAATTCTGAAGGGCAATAAATCCTTGCTGTAAGAGGAAGGCAGGCAATGATAGGTATTCCATATTCAGAATACTAAATCCTGACCCTACTGGAAGTCAGTCAAGATTCTCCTTGGCAGGAAGTGATCAGGATTTAGGCCTGTGTTTCTTTCTCTGAAGCAATCGTTAATTTCTTCTTCACAGCCAGCAATGACTAGAATTAAATATTGTTCTTTTTTTGCTTGAAATGAAGGGGAACTAAAGCTGGAATCACAGAAGGAGCAAAGTCTTCTGCTGAGTGGAGGATGAGGAAGAGTTTTCCCAATCCCGCTGCAGTAGCAAACCTCAGCACTGTTGACTACCCAGTATGTAAATGCGGAGACTTCCCTGAATCATCACATTTCATTTCAGCTAATCAGCAGCAGGAACTTTCCTCACACATGTAACAAGTTAATTAAATTGCGATGGAGTGCTGAACACAAACTATAAGTAATTCATGTGTCTCTGCGTTTAGAGGCTGGATGAGATTTATCACGCCAGGAGTGGCGATATTGCTGAGTCTAAACGAGCCCAGGGCAAGGAGGACATCCTTCAGCTCTGGGATGCTCTCATGACCTTGGAAGCGCTGGTGTCCAACGACCTGGAGGTGAGAGCCAAGCACACACCTGTGAGACCTCACGGCCAGAACGTGGGGGGGTCACTTTTCTGTCACTGCAGCCCTGTGTAGCAGCTTACTCACAAAGAGGGGGGCTCGGGACTTCCACTCAGGAAAATGTTCTGTCCCTGTCTTATTCTTTCTCTGCTCAAAGTTGGCGAGGGTGAGATCAGGCCTGGACATGGATACCTTACAACAGATTTCTGTTTCTCAGAGCAGAACACAGTATGTCCTTCACATTTATCCAAGCTGATTTCCCACACTTTAGAGAAAGGGAGGTCGTGCAATCATTTTATAGCTCTGCACAAGCCGCTGCATAGCATGGGGCATGCATTTGGGATTCTAGAGGTGTCATTCTTTGAAGCTGATCTTTGCTATAAGATTACACACATTCCTTCTTGGCTTGCTGCGTTTGCTTGCATAATAGCTGCCTTTTCCTCCCCAGACTTTTCCTCAAAAACTAGGGCAGGGCTGCTGATGTGCATCTTCATTGAAGGAAAAAACCCAAAGTAATCTGTTTAAAAATGAGCAGGCAGGAGCTGTGGCCTGTGTGCAGCAGTTTACTTTTGTGAGCGTGGATGGCAGAAAGAAGCAGCTCAAAATGGATCCTCACTGCATCAGGATTGTGCCTTTTTAGTGTTTTCTGAGTTGGCCCTCACGTATCTGCAATCACTGATGGGATGAGCAGAAACATTTCTCCCTGTGTGCCCTGCTGGATTTGCAGGATTCGGATACCAAGACACATTTTAAGTGCAACACTTCACAGATTCTCCATCAGCCATTTCTTAGAGGGGGAATAGGCAGCAGCAATTTTAATTTCTGAGGACTAAACCAAGAGCTGCAGTAAAGCCCAGGCAGGGGTTGTGCTTCTGACAAGAGGCTCTTCATACAGACAAGGAGGCTGCAGCATGGCAGGGTGTGGGAATCAGCCCTCTCCAGGCATTGCTTAGGTGAGGGGAACAAAGGATCCCCTGGCTTACTCCAGACACTGGGTAAAGGTAGTATTCAGTCAACTTCCCTCTAATAAACTGATTCTGATCTTCTGTCCCTGAAGAAGGGAAGAAAATCTTGCAGCACTTTGAAAACACTTTAAATGCTCGAGGCAGTTCAGTTTCTGACTGTGCTAATAACAGCAGTGAGTCCAAATTACAATAAATTGTAGATTCTTCCTAGACTCCCTGACTCCCTGTTATGTTTATGCAAGTTTTCATTGTGATATTTCCTCTTTTTCTCCTCTGTTAAGGAACTGTTACAGGATTTTAAAAGAAGCATTGATGTCATAGCATCAACATTCATTGAAAACATTCAAGGGATATATCCTTTTCACAGTATGTTGGCCTGGACCTCCCAGTCATGTACCTACACCTCACCTCTAAATCCAAAAAATGAGCCACTAGTATAAAAACTTTTTTTTTTTAATTTTAATCAACAGAAAATAATCTTTTCCCAGCTTTGAGGAATGGTCGTTTAAGGTGCCCAGCTTCTTCATGTGGAGACTGGAGAGCATAGAAAAACCTCAATTCTACTGTGCTGAAAGTCTGTAGGATTTGGGCAGCTTTTGCCCTTCTGGGAATCTTCCTTTCTTCTCCATGCAGAGAAGGCAAAACCCAGGGAGGATCTGGTTAGACCAATTTCTAGGTACATTCCTGTCATAGCAGTCAATGAAATATCTACAATTCGTGTTGAAATGTCTTTAAATGGTGTTCATTTTTGTGTTGTTTGTGTCTTCTGAAAAAAAGTTATGTGAGAATACTGACGTGCTTCAGTGTCAGATCACACTGCTTTAAATCTAGAAATCTGATGGCCTGGTGCAAATAATTGCAGTGCATTCAGAGCTTAGCTTTTAACTAAGGAGACCTCTTCCAATTTCCCTGGCAATCCTAGGTCCTCTCTCAGTCCTCTGTCATATTTGGCACTAAGGATGAGACTCAGTGTGTGATTGAGAACTGAAAGTGTATATCCTGATATCCTGACACCACAGCAACTTCTGGGAGCAGCCAGGCTCATTCCTGCAGAATCCCCCTGTGCAGACACTCAGTCCCAGTTACAGGAGGTCATTTAATCTCCACAGATGAGTGGTGTGGTCAGCTTTTTCCTTAACCACGTTCTGTACGTTGAGCCAGTGCCGGGACCTGGAGAACCAACACCATGAAAAGCTGATGGAGATGGCCATCGCCATCCTGGAGAAACTGGACAAGGATGAGCTTCAAGAGGATTTGCCAGATGATGTTCGAAGGGTGAGGGCACCACAACAATTCATCTCTGTGAGGTTGAAAGGAAACAAGAAAACAAGGCCAGAGCCTTTTCTCTGAAGGGACAGGATTTGCAGGAGGCTCAGTGCTGCCAGAGCCATACCTGAACCACAGCATAACCCCCTTCCTAGAGGGTCCAGCCACTTGGCTGAACTGTGGTGCCTCCGGACATCTCCACTGCCTAGGACCGGGGATAACTGCACTGCAGGTTTCCCTGGGCACTGCCAGAGCTGGTGGCAGCAGCCCAGGAGAGGTGCTGAGGAAATCTCTCTCCTGCCTCCAGCACAACTCACTGCTCTGGCTGATTTCCAGGCACTCAGGCAGCATCTTTGCTGCACTCCCTCACAGCTGGTTTTGTTCAGACTCTCCCTGCTCCCTCAGCAGAATCCCAGCACTGCTCTGAATTTCTTGCACCGGGGCTCTGTTTGCCTCAGTGATTTCAAAATCCCTTCCTGGAGCTCCCAAGCCTTTGAGCTGATCTGGAGGCAGGACGTGACACTTTAAATGGAGCCTTCCACCAAGCCCTCAGTCTTGCTGTGCTAACAAAGATCCCAGGAGCCTTTCCAAAAGCACCGACATCGTTGCAGCGCTCCACTCAGCAACGCTGCTACCCTTTTTGCCTCCATTATTCCTTCACTTAGTGGCTAAATTACTTGAATTTGCATTAGCTGTGGCTTTGCTCTGTCCAGATTATCCCAGCCCCCTGTCACTCCAGGTAATCAAGAGCTGACAGACACAAACCAGACCCCCGAGCCCCCGGGGGAGCTCCTGCTTTATGGCCTGTGCAGATGGTGGCGGTTCCGCACCGCTGCCACGCGCCCATTTTGCTTCCCTGTCATCCATTCCCATGGAGAAGGGAATTCATTCGCCCAACAGCTGCACTTGGCTGCAGGAGGAGAGTCATTACGGGTTAGCGAAGCCACCCTCTATTTAGAGCCACGAGGGAAGTCACCGCTTCCATTAGAAGCTGGGACTCTCCAAAAATGAAGATTTACAGCCAGCGCCAGCAGCGCAGGAATCCCTTCCAAGTGTGATTTTCCATTTCCAGGCGTGCTGGAGCATATACAGCCTTGCTTCAACACCAGCTGCACGGCAGCCCTGCCTGCACAGAACTCCCCATTCCAGCATGCGGGGCCAAGGGTGCTGCCTCAGTTTCCCCACCTGTACTAAGGATAACACCCCGTTACGCTGTAGCGAGGCCAAGGGTAAAGCCCTGGATTCCTTCCAATGAGCAGGGATTTGCCAGGTTGAGACAGAGGGCTGGTTTCTCTCCCTGAGCGCTGTTGTGCTGCTCGTTCATTGTGTGCTCACCCTCTCCTCTCATCCGGTCACGTTACCTCCCAGCTCCTCGTGGACAAAAACACCATTGTCAACGTCATCAACATGTCCCACAGCATCCGCCTGCGGAAGATTGATAAGCGAGGGAGCGACATGCTCTGCAACACTTACCAGTGGCAGACCTCAGTGATAGAGAAGGTAAGAGACCCTCACACTCAGGGGGATGGAGCACAGATAGGTCTGGCCCAAGGGGCAGGGACACTTTGAGGAGAGACACTCCTGGACCTTTGCTGGAGCCCTCTGTGCTCCAGGGACCTTGACACGCCTGCAGATTGACTGCTTGGTTTCAATCTGTCCAGGCTTTCCAAACCGAGAGCGACAGAAACCGCGCCTGTATTGAAAAGATAATTTGTTTCATCAAGACTCTGCAGAAGGAGCTGGATAACACAGCGATCCTGGAGCCTATGGAATAGGGCTGGGCAGCTGCCTCAGCTGGGGCACACAGGACAGGCCCCAGCAGGAACAGCTGCCTCTTTGTGCCCAGGCTGGCTGGGGTATTTCAGACCAAATGCATATTTCTTCTATCCCACCATAAACTGCAAATAAAAGCTACTTCTTGACTCTGGAAAAGCATCTGAAGCCCTGTCTCTTCCATCATGTTGGCACAAAGCCCATGCAGACAACTCAGACCTGGTCACAAGGGGTTATGGATCAGCTGTGAGCTGATTGAACCAAATCATCGTAGCATATCATGCCTGAAAGCTTTGGTACCTGCGAGCACAGTGGCAGGAACCTGTGAGCCGCTGGCACGAGGCAGCAGCTCAGGAGAGGAGCGCTCTCCATCAAACCACCCCCGAGATAACAGCAGGTTTCCAGCTCAGCAAGCACAAGGCTGGCGGGGGCTCCGTATGCCTGGGAGCCTCATCTTCTCACCCCTTCTCGCAAGCGGCTTTCTGCAGCGTGAGCAGAGCAGCCCCCAGCCAGCAGGAAGGGAAATCAATGGTTCCACAGGAGCTCACGCGCCGCCGCTCGCGACAGCCAAGCGAGGAGTCATTAATTCCCCTCCTTGCTCGGTGACAGCCGCTGCCACGCTCGCTTGTGGGCAGCTTCTGAGGAACGGTGCTGGCCGGGGCGGTGCTGCTCCAGGCAGGCAGCAAGGAGAAGGTGGGAAGGTTAAACGAGAGGGTGGCTGTGTGTGCACACCAGGGACAAAGCAGGTCTCAGAAAACCCTGTGGCTGGTGGTGCCTGTCAAACACAGATTCAGCTCATCATGCTCTGTGCTTCTGAAGATGGCTGGAGCCCAGGTTTTACCCCTCTTGCTCCATGACTACACATTTGTCTCCTTGCTCCCTCCTCAGCTGCATGGAGTGGTTCACATAGTAGTTAGTGTCAGCTCTGGTCTGCGATTTTTAATGCCTGGAGCCATCCCAGCACCTGCCCACAACCTGGCAGCTCAGGACCCACCCCACAGTTTGGTGACTAAAACAAAGACACGCAGCTTTTGGTACCTCGCAGGGGCAAGTCTTTAATGGAACACAGAGACCCTGGTGTTACAGACAGGCACGCCGAGGGATGAACAACAGATGCAGTGGAGTCTGTTTTCAGATTTCCATAACAAGTGTGTGTCAGGAGCTGGCAGCTATGAAGACATGTGGCATATGCTGGGTATGTCTGTGCCGTGCCCTGCCCAGGAAGCTGTTTCTTCCATGGGAGCTCCTCTGATGAGTTACAGACACTAGGAAAGGACGGAGCTGCTGGCTTGAGGATTCGGAAGAAGCTCACCTTGACCTTTCCTCCTTGTGTGCTGCACTGCAGCAGGCAATCCAAGTGAAGAGCTGCCCACAAAACCACAGCACATGAAGCTGATCCCAGGAAAAACTGAATGGCAGGAGGGTGGCTACCATCCACCGGGTCAGGCCAGCAATTCCCAGCTGGACATTTTCTTTCTGTGCCCTGCCCAGCTGCCTCAGTCCTGCAACAGCTTGTGTTTTACAGTCGAGCTCTCTGAGCAGAGGTGAACAAAGAGAGTCCCAGCTGCCGTGCGAGCACGCAGCTCACACAGGTCGTAGTCGTGGGCCCACTCCACGTTGCCCCAGCGCCGAATCTGAAGGAGAGGAGGAACATGGATTATACTCAAAGCACCTCAGCAACTCTCAGCCTCCCTTCTCATGTTTGTGAAGCACAGGTAACCCTGCCCCAGGAATTGAGCTGATCCTTGGCTGCTGAGGCAGGATATCTCCAGATGAGGATGTGTTTCATCTGTACTGGGGTCTGAGGCAAAGCCTCTTAACGGGAGGATGAAAAGATTGCCAACTTCAGCCACTTTTGGGACACGGAGAGCTTCACACCAGGCTAATTTCCAGCAAGCTTGGTATCTTGGTGTCTACCAAAGCCTCCAGGCTGGATAACCCTCAGCAGGAGAAGCCAGCCACAACTTTGCACTTCAGATTAGAGAGGGAGGAAAGCAGCCATCTGGGCTCTGCGAAAAGAAACTGGCAGCCCAGGGAGCACTCTGGGCTGTTGTGCCCGTGGTGTTGCTCTGCAGCAGCACGCTCCAAACGCTCTCAGACAGGGAGACTGGTGGAGTGGAACGTCTCCTGCTATAGCAGGCACTTCCCTTGCCAGTTATTTGTGGTGGGGGATGCATTTGTCATGCTGAGATTATTGCTATTTGAATTATAGGGCTGTTTTGTAACATAATTTACCTGGTATTCTTCCTCCAGGCGAGACAGAAGCACGGCTTTCTCTACTGTAATGTGCCTGTCAATCAGGCTCATGGACAGAATCAGCGATTTCAGCTGGGTGATTACAAATTCTATACCTGGAAGGAAATAACCCAAACCAAACAAGATTCATGGCTGTTTTCTGCAGCATTACAGCAGCATCCTCACATGCTCTGAAGAGACAGGCAGGCTGTGGTACCCCCTCAGGGAGGGCCAGTGATCCTCTCACTTGCACCTGGGCACTCAGATCTGTGGTTAACAGCAGGCACAGAGCATTGTGCTGGCCCTGCCACCGCAGTGACAAAGGCCATGGCCTGGACACCACCTCCTTTTATTCTGCCACAACCCTTCCCTGTGCAAAGGGAAGAGATACCCATCCAGGCTCGAGCATTCTGTGTCTTTTGTGGCTTTCACTGCCTGCTGCTCCTTCAGGTCTGGAGCAAAGCAAACCTCCCTTCATTTCCTTCTCTCTCGGTGTCATTCAGATGATTCAGGCAAGATTAAGTGGGATAGAAGGATGAAAAAGTGAGGACAGTGCACAGTGTGGGCACTTTGGAGTACTAAGCCTGATTTCTTTTCCTGGTAACAACAAAGCTAGGGATTAAATCATTAGAAGGTTTGGCATTAAAGAAGTTATTTGTGCTAAGGTAGAGCAAACAGCTCATGGGACAGCAGGGTCAGATCCTGAACACAAGTGGCACTGAAGAGAATCCCTGCCTGTGAAAAAAGCAGGTCAGGGCCTGGCCTGCAGACTTAAAACATAAACCTCCACACTCGGAGCAGGAGAAGAGAAACATTACAGTCACTCTCCTGCCCCTTGGAGAGGATCCACCTCCTCACTGGCCCAGCCTGAGCAGAGAGCTCCTGGCCCAGCCCTGCTCACCTTGCAGGGCCCACATGTTGTAGGATGCCAGATGGCTGACGAAGGTGTCCTTGGTGCTGGCTGGAATGTTTGGCCCCAGGATGCTGGTCGAGGAGCCAATTGTCACGTTGTACCTGGAATGATCACCCAAACCCTTAGCAAAGCCCAGGGAAAAGGCCCAGGGCTCACAAAGCTTGTGGCTCTGACAGTCACAGGCACCAGAGCTCCTGGTGGGCCTTATGCAGCCAGGAACCCTTTGAGCTCTCACCTTTTCTCAGCCCAGGCGACCACGGGATCCCACTCGTTCTTCTGTAGTTCTGCCAAGGCTGGAGGCTCCTCCACACGATAGCTGGGACATCACGGAACAAAGCCACACTGGATGGTCACTCCCAGGCTGGGACACACCTCTGGGAAGGACACTGACCCCACCAGACCCACAGCAAGTGGAACAGGGACCTGCTGTACGCTCAGACAGCAGTGACATGGAACCATCCCCCAGCTCTTCCCCAAATTCAGAGCTTTTTGGTTATTCTGGGAAGGACAATTCTAATTTACTACAAAACAGAGCAGTGAACCAGCCAACTGAAAACTGCAGGTAGCCCCAAGCCACAGGCTGAAGCGAATTGTAGCAGTTAGGGGAGGGTACAATTCCCACTGCAACTCTCTGTGGGGCCACTCCTGCTTCTCTCTGCCCAGTGGCTCAGCTTAGCATTCCCTACCCCGCCAGTCTGACCAAAACCACGAGGGCAGCTGGGGGAAGCCTGTTCCTCTCTCTCCACAGGAACTGTGCAGCTGCCAGTGGAGGCTGGACAGGAGCCTGGGCATGAACAGGCTTGATCCTACAGCCCATGGGGACTTTAAGGAATGAAGGGCATTTTGGGACTGGTACAAGCAGTCTGAGCTGCCTGTACTGGCACAGGAATACAGGGACTGGCTGACAGATCCCCACAGGCCTTTCAAAGACGTTTTCTTTTCTCCAAGATCTTCCCTTCCCGCTGCTCCCACCCTTGCCCAGCATGGAGGTGTCCAAAACAGAGTTTGACAGAGGACCAGATCCCATTCTCCCTCTTTGGGTGCGCAGACTCCAACCAGGTTTTGCACACGCAGGACTGATCTAAACTAATTCAAACCCTTGGGCAAAAACCAGCACAGATCAGAGCCGTGCCGTGACTGGATGAGAGCTGATGTTTTCCCTCACCTTCCCCAACCCTCTTTCCAAAATCCAGCTGGGCCCCCATCTCGTACCAGACTGTGTCTGTCTCCAGGAACTTCACAGCCGCTCGGATCAGCTGCGTTTTGTTTCGCTGCGTGGGATTGTCCAGCGCCGTGTTGCACAGAGTGGTCTGGGAATAAAGGCAGTTGAAACTGCTGTTACTCCAGGCCTGGAGGAGCAGCAGCTTCCATGGTACAACGCCAAGAAGAAGCAGAGGGATTGGTGGCAGGTGAAAAACTGGGGGGTGGAGGGCCACAAAATGGCTCATGTAATAGGAAACTCCTCAAAACTTTCAGAATTCCTGGAAGCAGCCTATTAAGCAGCAGGGAAGAAGTGCCATGGACTGGTCCAAAGCTCATCATTTCCTCCTGCCCCTCGCTATTCCCAATGACACTGTCCAGCCCCTTCTCAAGTTCTCCCAGTGACACAGATTCCCTCTGGACAGGCACCCAGCCAGCCCAGAGAAAGTCCTGACTTTCTGCTCATTAGGAGCAGGACAACATGCTGCCTCCACATTCTGCATTTGGAGGTCTCAGCATCCCACCGTGCCATGCTCACCAGGTGCATTGTGTAGAACTTGATGGTGTCTTTCTGGGAATCCCATTCTGTTGCCACTGCAATGGCCAAGGCCTCGCTGGGGACAGTGAAGAGCTTGGCCTGGGGCGTTTTCAGCTTTCGGTGGTCCAGGTTTATTTCAAAGCCTCCTGGGGAATCAGAGTAGAAATCCTGGGGAATCAAAGAGGAGCAGGCACTAAGGAACAACAGACAACCCCACAGCGGGAGCAGATTCAGAGCTGCAGCTGACAGGAGCAAGGGACCAGGAATACTCAGGTTTCCCACCATCACTTGGATACACCTGGTCTTGGAAGCTGCTTCCCACCATGCAGCTTTGCTGTGGATGAGGAGGGGGCACAGCAGCTGGTGACAAACACGCCACTGACACAGCCTGGGCTGCGGGTGCCACACTGACGAGGCGTGGGGTGATGACACCTCTCCCAGGGATCAGCCCCTCTGTCCCATCCTGGCAGCCGTGCTCACCTTCCCCTTGCGAGATGCTCACGTTCTGGTAGAACCTCTTCCTCTCTGGGGACAGAAACAGAGGGCAAAGAGAATGTTCAGAGGGCAAACAGAGAATGTTCAGCCTCTTCCCCAGCTCCCCATCACAGCTCAGAACAGACAGAGCTTTGGTCAAGGTGGCCTGGCCACAAAAATCCAGCCCTTCATCCACAGTTTCCAAGCCGTGAGCTCCAGTGAGCTCCACTCAGCAGTGAAGTGCCAGGAAACTGGTGGCAACCACAATGTTGCTGTGCACAGCCAGGGAGCAAACAGAACCAGCCACTCTCCTGCCAGGCTGGGGGCTCAGCTGCCTCAGAGTGTGGAGGGCTCGTTTCCCAAGCAGACCTGTCCCACTGCTCCTCGGGAGTTTCGCTTCAGGGTCAACCTCTCCAGATTCTACGACTACAGTCACAAATTAATCCCTGAAGGACACTCCTCCCTCCAGCCCGAACATCCCAGTCCAGCTCAGGAACATATCTGGCCCACCTACAAGGTGAGCCTGAGGAAACTTCAGGTCTTGTTTCAGGAGCAGCCTCCTTTGCTACCAGCCCTCCTACACGCACTCCCAACACCTGAGAGGAGGATTACACACATTCCAAAGGCTCGCATCCCTCCCACAAGGCAGGAAAAATCCATAAGCCACTCCCTTGACAACACCAACCAGGTTGTAAATCCCAAACCCATAAGTCTGCCTCGTGAAGGGCACAGCAAGCAGGTCAGGCTGCAGGTCTGCTATTCCAGGCTAAAAAAAGCGCATTCCCGCTGGGGAAATGGAAGGATTTGCTCAGGCTCGGCGACCTGCGAGCTTCGGGGCCTCAGAAAGCGCCTCAGGCATAGTTCTAAAAACAGATTAAAGTGTGTGTACCCCAGAGGAGCCTCGAGGCTCATAGTGGCTCCCGGAACCTTGCCATGAGTCACCGCGAATCTGCAGCCTCGCCTCCGACAAAATGAGATTAATTTTACTGTTCTCAAACCCACACGATTCCAGCAAAGTCTGTGGATGAGATACGTGGTCCAGAACATACCTGAACCCCCCCGTCTTAGTCCCATTCCCTCAGAATCCCTAAAACCCAACAAAACACGAAAACGAGTGAAACAAACTGGTTCAGTGAGCAGCTCGACTGTGCTACCAATGAACTCTGCCTGCTTCAATCACTCATTAACGCCAGGAAAAGGGCACGTGGGGGAGCCCCAGCACCGGGGCCGCTCACCGGCCGTGGGGAGCGCGGTCCCTGCGAGGCCGTGCCCATCCCAACCTTGCTCTGGGTGACCCGGGGATGAGGGTCCCCAGGGAAGGACACCCCCCCCCTTCCCAAACGGGGCTGGAGCCGCCCCGGTGCTCCCTCACCTGCCGGCGGGGCATAGGCCCGGCGCCCGCATAGCCCCACCGGGCCACTCCCGGCAGCTGCAGGAGGCGGTCGAGGGAGCGGCGTGGGCAGGGAGTGGGCCCCCCACAGCCGGCGACAGCCGCGCCACATCGCGACAGACGACATAGCAACCTCGTCCCGGCAGCGCTCAGCACCGCTCGCTGGGCGCCGCCATCTTGCCGACGGCCGCAGCCAATCCGTGCCGCCCGGACAAAAAAACTCCATTTCCCAGCAGCGGCAGGCGGCAGCACAGCCAATCAACGCCCGGCGCTGCGGCAGCAGCCAATCAGGGGCAGGGAACGCCCCGCAGGCACGCGCGCGAGGGCCAATGGGAGCGCGCGGAGGCGCTGCCGGGAGGCCCCGACCCAGCGGCGGCCTCGGCGTGAGGGAGTGGAGCGGAGCGGGCGGCGTCCCCCGGCCGCGCCCCGGCCCCGGCCACGCTGGCGCCCGGGGACCCCCCCGAGATGCCGGTTCGGAGCGAGAGGCGCCGCGCTGGAGGGGCGGGGAGCTCGGCCTCCTCCCCTGCCACCGGAGCGGCCGCCAGCAGCCTGGTGCCGCCGCCCCCCATCAACACGGCGCAGCCCGGAGTGGCCACTTCGCTGCTCTACAGCGGGGCCAAGTTCCGCGGGCAGCAGCGCAGCAAAGGCAACGCCTACGAGGTGGAGGTCGTCATGCAGGTGAGGGGAGCGGCGGGGCGAGCCGGGCCCTGGCGGGGCGGGAACGGCCACCGCGGCC
>VWPU01000905.1:0-48466 GCA_013398955.1 Callaeas wilsoni
CGCTGCTCTGTAGCCCCGTACCTGCTCCCTGCTGAGACCTCCTGGGGATTTTCCCACTGTGGCTCCAGAGCGTGATACATCTCCTCCACCATCCCAGGCCTTTCTGCCCGTCTCTGCCATCCCAGCTTGCCACCGGAGTGCCCCTGCCAGCTGTGACCGGCACAGCGACAAAGGGGAAGGTGTCCGCGGCTGGGACGGCCTCTTACTGGGTTTTTGTGGTTTTGTTTTGTTGTTAATACCAAAAGTGTTGTTGTTTTTGCCTCATTATATATATTAGTAAAGAACCGTTATTCCTATTCTCATATCTTTGCCTGAGAGCCCCTTAATTTCAAAATTATAACAATTCGGAGGGAAGGGGGTCCACATTTTTTTTCCATTCCAAGGAGGGTCCTGCCTTTCTTGGTAAACACCTGTCCAAACCAAGACACACACCATCGACCCTGAGATGAGCTCAGGTGGTTGGAGCATGGTGCTAATAATACCAAGGGTTTGTGGGTTTGAGAGTCGGACTTTGTGATCCTTGGACGTCTCTTCCAGCTCAGAATATCCTGTGATTCTGTGAAATATCTTGAAGATGGGTGACAGTATGATAGGGCCAGATTCTTTTTATTGGTGTCCAGTGACAGGACAATAGGCAAAAAATGACACACAGGAAGTTCCATACAAATACGAGAAAATCATTTACTTTGAGCATGCCAGAGCACTGGAAGAGGCTGCCCAGAGAGGTTGTGGAGTCTTTTTCCCTGGATATATTCAAAACCTGCCTGGATTTGGTCCTGTGCAACCTGCTCCAGGAGAATGTGCTTTGGGAGGGGGGTTGGACTAGATGGTCTCCAGAGGTTCCTTTCAACCACAAACACCTAGTGATTTTGTAAAACCGTTTTACTCAAGTAAATTCTCATAAGTGAAGTGGGAGCTTCAATAGTACGTAGATGACTTAACTAGTCTTAATACTTTTGACCATTTGTTTCAATGAAGCTAATTTCTGCACTTTTAAACAAGGTGTCTTCAAGAGACAAAATATTTAAAGCAGAACACAAAAGGAAATTTAAAGCTTGCTGGCAATGAGCTTTAACATTTTCTTCTGAATTTTAAACACTAGGTTTACATGCCAAGACCTTCTTACAGTTTTTCTATCCTGACTTTGAGGTGGTTCAATTTTAAAAGTGTAGATTATTTTCTGCCTTCCAAAAAAGTAGTCATGAAATTTGTTTTCTCTTTGATAATTCAACAGGCATGGAATGTATACATTCTTGGGGATAAAGAAATAGTGCTAAATAAGATGGCTGGTTATCCTTCTATTTTCCGCACATAGCTAAATTGACCATAGCTAATTTTGTTTTCACGTGATTGGCAAGAGGGTAGGTGTTTTGAACCAATATGTTAAACGTTCCACTTCATAAACTGGACACATGCCTGGTGCAGCTGATTGTGCCAGCTGGCTGATCTTCAGCACGGGGCATGTGTTCACTCTTTGTCTCATGGCATTAAATTAGCCAACTGTCTGTTGTCCCCTTTTGAGTCAAAACTAATAAGAAGTGTGATTAAAGAACTACTTTATTTCACTGATCTTTGCCTCAAAAGCAGACAAAAATCCTGTGCCAAAGGATAAATTTCTGCCCTTGGTTACCCTGTAGGTTAGCAATCCAATTAAAAACTCAGTTATGAAAAAATATTCAAAGCTTTGGTGGCAATGCATTTGTCTTTCACTTCTGCAAGTGGTAATTTGAATGTCCATGTATGTCATGGATGAAAATGAGTAGCATAATTTGAATCCTCAACTAATTATTTAATAATAATACTGAAATATAGGAAAGTGCACTTAAACATAAGAAAATGAAACCTTTTTGTCTTTCTGTGTGAATGTGTTTAAATACTGGTTTTTACAGAGGTTATAGAGTCTCCATCTTTGGAAATACTCAAAAATACTCAAAAACTGACTGGACAAAACCCTGAGCAACATGCTGTATTTGACCCTGCTTGAGAAGAGCTCTTGAACTGAACAATCTCCAAAGGACTTTTCAAGGCTTAATTATTCTGTGGTTCTGTGGTTCTGTGATACTGAACAAGCTTTCAGGAAAGTGACAGGGAGAGTTATTGATCTTATTTGGTGATTGAACAATTTTTTGGTTATTTTTGTGGTTTTCTCTCTCAGAAAATGCTAGCAGCTGCAATCTGAACTGCACAGGTTTGTGTTTTCACAAGTGTTTGTATCTTTATGAGTACTACATTTTAGACTCCCAACTGATGTTTGAAAAATATTGAACTTTCTAGGAAAATAAAACACGAGTTGCAATGTTTTATAATATTTTATGGATCAAAATGAAATAGATGCTTTAAAAACTTGTATTGTTTATACCACTTAGTTTAGAGCTTTCCATGGATTCAATAAACAAAGCATGGTGTAGGAAGATAGACCCATGAAAAGCAGTCTGTTTGGGTTCCCCAGAAGATTGTTTTGTTTCTTAATAACAGCCACTTCTACTTGTGTTTTCTCTGTATCAAAGTTTTCATACTGACTGAAAGAATTGTTTATTCCTGTATGAAAATTGCAAAAGAATGAGGTAGGAAGACAGTGAGTGCTTGAGTAGATATGAATAATATTTATTGAGAGACCAAGTGGCATCATCAGATATGTACATCTATGAGGCACCAACTGTTAAACAGCGTGCTCTGAATAGGTGCTGTCATCCTAAGCTTTTACACAACTAGAAGCTGGAGAGAGTGGAATCACTTGGCAATAATGCCCCTGGTGTTAACTAGCACTGACAGAATCGATGTTCCAGCTACTGGTGCAGAATGTTACTTAAAGGCATGAAGCCTGGGTTAGAGGTAGGATTGTTGGTAAGGTTGCTTCTGTAATTATTGTGATCCACAAAGGAGCTTTTCCAGTCATCACTTCAAGAGTGACTCAGCTTTTGTTGCTGGATTGGCTCTGGTGCAAGAGGCCTATGCCAGGGTGAAAGAATCCTTCTTCATAGCAGTCACCCTGCTTTTGCTGCACACCATTAATGCCATGCTATTGTAGCAAGATGCTCTTCCTAAGCAGGGATACAGCAGCTTGAAATTGATCTTATTCCTTACGGAAGAATTCTTAGAGCAGAATGGACATGGTCTGTATCTGAACGTAGCGAACAAGCCAGACTTAGCAGGTCCTGCTTGCCCTGAGTGCTGTAAGATTTGCATGACTTAATGCTGAGTGTCCTTGAGGTGTCCTTGAGAAAAAAAGGAGGTTTAACAGGATGCGATAACCACAAATTGGGAGGAGAGAGGACACTTGTTTGCCGCATGTTAACCAATAAGTAAGCAGTCGACGCGTGTGATTTTACTTAAGTATCCAATCATAGAGTTAGTTACAGTGCGTGGACAGCTCGTGACTGGTTGGAAAAGCTACATAATCCTGCTTGATTTGAGCAGTAAACGAGAACGCTATCTAACCGTATCGGTGTTCGTCGTTACTCCCCTCCCATTTTCAGAAGAGGACCCTACTTCGGTTCCTTAACCTTAAGGGTGGGTCATCATGCTTTTTGCAAGTTATCAGTGATGGCTTGAGCAAGGAAGGTCTGCTGCTTGGTGGAGCAAGGAGGATCTGCTAATCGATGATAAGATCAAGCAAAGAGGTCTTTCTGCTGCTTTTAATGTTGAAGAATGCCAAGACAAGCTTGACCAACTGTCAGCCCCACCACAAGGACGTGCAAGACAGATACTCCCTGACTGAGCCTGGCAGCAGCAAGACTGTGCAGGCTCTGATAGAGAGGGGAGAGTCCGAATGAACCAAAGAACTGGACACCTTTTTGAGCACAAAGCATATTTTTCTGAGTAAACCTGACAACACATAATCTAAAAAATGCATATGACTGTCAATCACTTTATACTATAAAAGACCAGTCCCATTTTTGCACAGCTAGAACTTCTAGCATGCCTCCTTAAGGCGTGTGAAAATCCTGCCCTTGAGTGGGCATGCCCTTCAGTGTTACTTCTTGAAGCTGAGAGAAAGAGATTCGCCCACAGGCACTGGTATGGGTGAGTATCATCAATCTCTACTTAATAATAGTTTTGCTAGCTTTACTATAATTCTGTCACTATAATTGCTTTAATATAATTGCTTCAAAAATATTTTACTGTACTAGTAGTTACAAATATCTGTACTGCATAGTAAATAATTCTGATTAAGGTATTTTTAGTTACTCATTGCAATTATTTGAATCAATTTAAATAAATTATTTATTATATTTGTATAAATAGATTTGTTTTGCCATGCTTAATCCTGTAGGACAAGACTGTATAAAGGTTCAGTTATACCTGTATAATCCTTTAGATGTAGACTGTTGACAAAGTCTGGGCCTAGGATTGGATCCAGCTACACCCAGGTGACCCTCTGAGAAAGAGTTTAGAAAGCAAGGAGGTCCTTCCTGCACCTTGAGAATCAGTGGGAGAACTCTAATTAGCTTCATCTGAAGCTCCCACTCTGCCTGTGACAGCCACGAATTGTTAATGCAAAGCCAACAACGACAATGTAAAAGTTTGTCAGTTTTGCTACATTGGGGAGCAGCAGCAGAAGGACACAATTTGAGAAGGTGCAGATTCTATGGCTTATAAACTGAAGCAGCAGTAGTGTGCTTAGGATACCTTTTGAGATATATACTGGTAAATTGAATCAGACCTTAGCTTGAAGATGGTCCTGAACTGAGGCAAAAATTAGGGACTTGTAATTTTTTGTGTTTGTGATCGCTTGCATGCCATCCATGAGTGAGTTCTGGGGCGAAAGTGCAGTCATTCAGGAAATTGGGATGGGAAGGGTCCAACAACTGTGCATGGTCCCATCTTATGGTGATTCTCGCTTACAAAAAATTCACTATATTCTTTTGGACATTGCAATCTAGGCAATACTGTTAACATTTAAGCTGTTTTAATTTGTAATTTTAGGGCTCGTTTTTTATAGTCCTTAAAGATGAATAGAAATATGCAAGAGGAATACTTTACTAGTCATTTTTCCTGTTTTCAAGAATAATTAGACTGTAGTTAGGATTTTTTTTGCTGAGTCTGATGATGAAATAAATCTTATTTCATGAAAAAAATGAATCCATGCTTTTGAACTACAACAGCTCAGAGTAAAAAGGCAGGAACATTAAGTATATACTTCTGAATTTTAGAATTCAAGATGTTCCGTGGAAACTGGTCCATATGTTTCTTTTCTATGTTAGTGGAAGAAGGACGATTGGTAACAGACAACTTATTCATAAGCTGATGATACATATTTGTGTTGATGCCAACACATCACACCATTTTAAGATTTCACTGACTAGATGATTAGCATGTTGCTCATTTTGCTTGCCACAGGTTTATTGGAGAGAGATGGAGGAAGAGAGATTCACTCTGAAAAATCCGTACACCAGTTTTGAGGAGGAACATTAAACAATTTAAACCAGCACTGCCTTCTAGCAATTTAGTTGCTTCCCTGCTGCAATATCTCCCAGCACTTTCTAAATATTGTATGAGGTACTTAAAGGTGAGGACACAGCTGTTGTGAATATCCATATCCATGAATCATTATTAATGACATTGCTTACTGACAGAGTTCTCTGGGTGACTATTGCGCCTGCCTCGAGTGGGACTGACAATCCCTTTAAAAATGCATCAGTTCTTTTCACTCTTTACATTGCGTAGGCTTATCAAACATTATTAACCCTGTTATTTCTTGGACAGACTGTAATAAATGCTCCAGCACTTTTTCTCTCTCCCGGGGCTGCTTCAAAATCTGCTTTTGCAAAGACTGACTGAAACATAGCCTTCAAATTAGAAGTCTAGGAAAGTAAGAAAGATAGCTAGAAACGTAGCTTATCTTGACCTTCAAAATAATGACCTTTATATCACCCTTTAGCATTGGTAATACTCTATAATACCTTTACATTTACTTCCTGGTATCCTCATAAGCTGCATTGTGCTGTCACAGTCTAGATTTCTCAAGGAACTATGTCATAAGATTGACATGAAGAACATAATATGTGTCACCAAGCTTGTGGAAGCAAACAGAATGTAGATATTTTCCAGGAAAGACTTCCTGGGTGGATCATATTGAAGCAACCCAAGAAAATAAAAAAAAAAAATTAATGAGAGATATTTCTCCTTTACTGCAAATTCATGTCTCTGGAAGTTTCAGGCCTGCTATTGTTAGATTGCATAGAATAAAATATTTAGTCATTTATTGTCTGCTGTCTAGACTAATGTTATGGGTATCATGGATCACAATACATTCATGTGGCTCACTGCCCTTTGTTGTTTTCTTTAGCTTATTGCATATATATGTTTCCTTTTATTTAATTTTTCTTTTCTTTTTTAGTTCAATGAATTAAGCTGATATTTTATTGTACCAAATTAAGCTCTCATTGCTGTTTCTATATCAAGTTCCAATTTATATTTGAAAGATTATATTCTTTACATTTTTATGGTGCCCAAAAAGAATTTTGCCATAAAAATTATTTTCTGTGATACTGAGGTGTACAGAGAATCAATATGATACCAGAGAATTCATTGCAGTCAAAGCAAAAGATATTTGGGTTGATGCTGAGGCAACTCCAATTATTGATGTTTGGTATTCCGTGATTTTCAGTGTCTCTTAAACTCCTACCTTGCAATTAACATTTAGCTTGTACAGAATCTGGTTAAGACTTTTAGATAGTTTAATGTTTAGGGATGGACCACTTTTATATTTAGAAATCACTCAGTTGTTTTAAAAATGTGATCATTATGTTTTCTTGAGTAGCTTTTTGTCTTGTCACTTTACAAAGAATTGAACTCCTTTCCCAGAGCTAGTAGTTTCTGTTAATTTCTCTTCTGGGGGAGAATAAAAGCTCTTCATGCAATTCAATAATTATTTGCATAGTTACAGAATGTGGTCCCAAGCGTTGTTTACTGAGCAAGAAAAGTTTCTCTCTCAGTCTCACACAGATGCTCTGCCATGAACATTTTAATCTACATTAACTCAGTGAATTATAATTTTTCTTGTCAGAAAGGATTTGAAAGAGTAACTCTCGATGACCATAATGTAAAAATATTATAGGGAAATAAGGCATGATCTAATTAATAACTAGGATTTAGGATTATATGCAAACAAAAAAAAATGAAACAAGGGACCCTGTATCACTTATTAAATATACTGAGTAGCTATTCAATGGGAAATACTAATCTGAAAACAGATACGTACTGAAATCTACGTAGTGGAATAGGAGGTTGATAAAAAGTATTTTGACACTGGAGGATCTGAGCATGAATATGAGTACTCCATATCCCTCATAATAGCCAGAACCCTTTCTCCCCCCAAAAAAAACCCCAAACAACAAAACAAACAAAAAACCCAACCCCCTCAAACTCTTGCTTTTTGATATTTCCAAATAAACACAATCCTAACCAAAAAGCTGCATTCTCAAGAATATTTTTTCCATCTGCCCAGACATTTTCCTGTCTTCTTTCTAAAAGTTCTTTTAAAACAACTTTAGTTTTAATAAACAATTCTTTACAAACAAAGTCTTCAGAAGTTTTCCTTCTGGTGGAATATTGCAGAAGTAAAGTTGTAAGAGATAGGGCAGCATAATCCAAATTTCAAAACTTTTAAAGACTACTATTTAAAAAAAAAAAAACGTATTCAGAACTATGTAGAAGACCAGCTTCTAAGATGTAACATAACACTGCATAGCACAGCATAACGTAGCATAACATAACAAACTAACATAATATAACAGCAACATAGCATAAGATATAGAATAAGATAAGACAACAAAACTATGTGTAGATGCTTTGCATCTAAAGGCAGCTATCAAAAATAGCTGAATTTGGACCAGGAAATCACATTTTTGGTCTTTATTTATATATAATTTTAATTTTAATTTTTAAAAAAAAAAAAAAATACAGGTGTTATGTTTTGGACTGAAGGAGAAGAACTCAATTTTTCCCATTGAATATGCATATAAAAAAAAATTACTCCATTTATACAACCTCATGCAATATCATATGTATTTTGATAACTAAGAAGTATTTATTTTTGTTGAGATGTCTGTAGGATTATGTGTTGATTTAAAAGAGAAATTTGTTGCAGTACATATTGTTGTGTTTTCCTTGAAGATTTTTTTGTGTGTACTGTCAAACTGTATTTTTTATTTTCCTACTATTTTTCTCACAAAGTTATACTTGATAGCATCAAATAGAACTCCAAATTCTGTTAATGTTGAGATGTACAGACAGTTTTAACTGAAAATCTAAACATTCCTATTATCAGTATTTTTCTCCTGCAGAACATGAAAAAAAGAGTTCATCTTCTCATTAAAGATATTTTTGACACATTGAATGCTTCAGTTATGACAAAGTTTCTGATATCTTTAAACTTTTTCATTTGAAATGGAATCTAAAGTCCATTGAGTTTGCTAACTTTATACCTCTATGCTGGATGTGTGTGCACAGACCAAATTGGAGACTTACCATGTTCCTACAGATTCCTAGGCTGAGTTACCAAAAATACATCTGAAGACTCTGAGATGTGTGAATGGTCATGCACAGTCAAATAAAAGAAGGTTACATTTTTGGATGTTATACAGATTTTTTAAAATGGCAGATTGTAATTTGTCAAAACTTTTGGAAGGCAAGGAGTTTCCGCAGATGTGCAGGAATGTTTTCATTACAGACCTTGACTTTCAGAGGTTATGGCTTCTTATAGACATAAAGCAAATTTGCTTGCTATGATTCCAGAAATGGAGAACAGAGTTTGTATTGCGTGAGAATTTTAAAACCTTTCTGTATCAAATTAAATAAGTATATTTACAAATGTTCCCTCCTTTATCGTTAGCGAAAATTCTAAAATACCCCATTTTTTTTACAATTCTATTATATACTCTTGTTGTTTTGTCTGAGGACTGTTATGGCCAAAGAGATTCTTGTTGATAAATGAGGTCTTGATTAATTCTGTTGACATGGAACTATAATAGAAATTAAAGAAATTGGAAACTTTTTTCAGTTTTTGATTTTGAGGGTTTTGCAGGTGAAAGGTTATAAGTGAGAGTGCAAAATTTTTTGAAAGTTGTAAAGTAAAATTATAAACTGTTCTGTGAATGGTTTTCTAAAAAAGCTAATATGTGTATCATTGCTTAATGGTTAAAAGGATTCAGATTTAATAATTTGACCTTTTACCTCTAACAGAATTTGAAACCACTTCATGGATTCCTATGGAAGGGAGGACTATCACTTGAGAAATTATATTTTTGGCATATTTCGTTTGATTCAATACTGGCCTTTATGTCCATATTTGTGTTATGTGCATGAAATTTAAGAAAATATCTCTCTGTAACAGTGGTTTGTATCTGGAAAAGAATGCAGTGATACCTTGGACAGACAAGAAGAAGGGACTACCTATAGGGAGAACAGAGTGTGGCTATGGTATAGGACTAGAAAACCCATTTCCCAGTCTCCTACTGGGACTTTTTGTTGCCACATTCTCAAAGGGTCAAAAGTTCTTCTACCTGTCTGGCTCAAATTTTAACATTTTAATGTGGATTTTACAGAAAAACCGCACTGTAGCAAGGAATATGTGCAATTGTGTTCTCCCGAGCCTGCTCAGATGTTTTCTATAGCTGTGGGTGTCAGTTAGTGCAGAGCACCAGCTGTTCTGGAAGTCTGGCAGCCTTCATGGCTGTGACCCCAAGCTGTCCACCTGGCAGCTCTTTCCAGAACAGCGATTTCTGAAAGCACCAGGTCCCTGTCCCCAAGGCAGTGTACATGCAGGGCCGAGCTCAGACCAGCAGACATCGTGAAGCCAGACGCTGCATAAGACGGCACAAAAACTGACATTAGCCTCGACAAGATTTTCCTGTTTGTCAAGAGACATGGCAGCGATGAAACAGCCAAAACCTGCTGATTCAGCAATTGGTAGTGAAAACCTGCTCTATTTAAATGTTCCTGAGTAACTTTCCTTCAGCTTTCCTAATGTACTTCAGTTTTAGCCTGGTAATTTAGCCTGATGTCTCTATTTTTTTTAAAGCCATTTTGTCTTAGTCTTATTTTAGTACAAGTAACCTATATTCATCCACTTCTTCCCAGTTGCATATTATTTTTTAAATTTTTTTTCTTATTAAGTATTATCAATTAAGATTACAAGACTTGATGTAGCTTTTCTCTGTATTTTGTATATTGTATTATATTATGAAAGCTAAAATTTTAAAGAAGAAGAATTTTGCAGAAGACAAGGTAAAGGTGAATGGTATTTGCACAGGCTCCCACATCCCTAATAGAGGTGATTATTAATGTTACCATGTATAAGGACTGTCAGTATTCCCTCCTTGAGTAAATAATTAAGTTTGATTATATTCTTGCCTCTTAGCCTGGGATTACTGGTGGATTCATTTACTTCTCTTTCTATGAGGGGTCATGTTAGAGCTTGTGCATCCATCTGACACCGAACATGTCAATAAAAACCCCTTAATTACATAAATTGATCTTTTTTTCCACATTAGGTTTTTTTTTTTTTTTACATTGG
The DNA here is from genome assembly GCA_013398955.1 of Callaeas wilsoni. Classification (NCBI taxonomy): domain Eukaryota; kingdom Metazoa; phylum Chordata; class Aves; order Passeriformes; family Callaeidae; genus Callaeas; species Callaeas wilsoni. The sequence continues at coordinate 10,520 of VWPU01000905.1, forward strand.
TTTGGTTTTTTTATTATTACTATCATGATTCAGTTCCCTTCTCTCTGATTCAGGATTCTGAGTTCTATTTTTAAGAGAGAGTCTCTGTACATATAGAAAATATTTTTCCTTCCTAAACTGTGTGGTATTCAGACTTCTGTGGTTGTGGACCCTGTTATATGGGACAGAGGATCATAAACCAACAAATTATTGAACTTAAAGTGTCTGATAATGGGCTTATTCTTTTACCTTTAGAAATATTTAGAAGAGTCTCTTGAAAAGGTTCGCAGATATTTATGTAGCACTGAACTAAATGTTAGGAGCAATGCAGTTAGATTAACCCACAAAAGAATTCTTATTATTCCCTAAAGTCCTGGAAAAGACAAACTACCTTTTGGGTTCCGATTCTGGTAAAAGAAAGCAATCAATTAAAATAAAAAAAAATTTTGAAGGCAAGGCAGAATCAAGTGGTGAAAGGATATGAACTACAGAGGAAATAATATGTTTCTGATGATATGGATGGGCAGAAAGATGATTCAATACTGGAGGAATAAGTAGAAGAGGAAGGAACTGTCAACTGATTTGATTTTAGCATTTCTTAAAATTGCTCAAATACTTTAATTATATGAAAATCTGGCGCGGTACTTGATAAGATGTTCATGCAGAGAAAAAGAAGCCCTGAAGGTTCAAACATAAAAATGAACTACCATTTTTACTTTTATTGTGTCATAGTTATAAGGCCTTATCTGTCATAAGAGGAGGCAAAAGCCTGGACAGTGTTAGTGAACCAATGGGTTTGCAAGTCCTCAGACTAGGTAAATAGAGATAGTTGCTTCTGTAGTTTGTTTCAGACTCACAAAATTCTGGGTATTTTGGTGCAACAGCATTTTGTACTGCTTAGCTTCTTTTCAGCTGAAGAAGGTCTGTTGCCCTTCAGCAATCTTGGAGGATCACTTGATCAAGGATATTTTCACTTCTTATCCAGAGCAGTGTGAGCAAACAGCACATGACAAACAGCACAGAAGAGCAGCAGACAGACTGCAAAGCAGATAAACTGTGCAAAGACTGCCCAGTCATCCCTGGAAAATAACAGGTAAGGCAAGGGAAAAAATTTGGAGAGATAAAATGTGGTTTGGTGACTAGAATGAACAAAAAAAAAATATCAAAGTATGGCAGAATCCTACTAAAATAATCGTGAAAAGAAGGACAACTGAAAGAAAGAATGAGCAAAACAGAACCCCTAAAACTGTATTGTCTTCAAAACAAAGAATATTAAAGGAGTATAAGAGACATATGTGATAGAGCAATATAGTAAAAAGTATGTAATAGAGAATCATAAGAAAGCACACCTAACAGAAATCACATGTGAGTACATATAGTAATGTATACTAAACACAGGATAGGATAAGCTGCCACAGTTACCCCATACTTCTTGATTTATTACATAATCTTTATTTAAGATGCCAATTATACTTCTAAAATGAGCATGCACATATCTTCATTGACCTTAGTTACTTGAGCATCCAGCATCTACTCACATTTATATGCAATATGTAGATTCTGGAGACTATAATCAATGTATTTATTTTATAATTTGGCTAGGTTTGATATTTTTTCTTCCCAAATGAGAATTTAGAATAGAAATATTCAGCATATGAAAGAGGAAATACAGGAAAAAGGAACATATGGAAAGCAGGAAGATGTCAAATTCAGATTAAGTTGTCTTTGTCAAGCTAACGATACACTGTGTGTGACTCAGTCACTTGAACATGCTGAATAATTGAGAATCAGGAAATGAACTGCCTCCTTAATATTATATTTAATAGTATCAGTAATAACGACACCTAATTTCCAGTGGTGGGTGCTTACATGAGTGTATGTGAGCATGTATAAATATTCATGTATTTCACTCTCACCCATAGACACACACATTTCAATTAAGACACATAGTTTTAAAAAATTACAGAGCCTTTATTTAGCATACAAATGTTTCTTTTGCCTAATGAAGTATTTTTATTTTTCTAGGTTGACTTTGCTCACTGTAAAGAAAGGAGCAGTTCCCTAAGCATGTAAAAAGCTATTTGCCCCTCCTAAAATGTTATGTTCTGCTTCATTTTGTTCCTTTGGTTCTTACTGAAAATGCGTCCAGATAGATCTATTCTTGAAAAAGCGTCAATATTTCACCAAACAACAACAGCAAAAATTCCTCAAAATTCAACTTCTAATTAAGTCTGTTCATTAGCAATTATGTCACATAAGTGTAAGTGGTAGAATATTTTAGGTTACCCTGGCACAAAAAGATGTTTCTAAATCAACCTCATGACAGAGTTTGAATTGTAGAATCATTAAGTTGGAAAAGACCTCTGAGATCATCAAATCCAGTCGTTAACCCAGCACCACTGTTCTGTTAGTTCTCCACTAAACCACATCCCCACGTCACATTCACAGTTTTTTTGCACATTTCAAAGGATGATTTCACCACTTCCCTTGACAGCCTTTTCCAAAGCCAGACATAAGTCATCTCTGTGAAAATGTGGTGTTAACCTCATGCAAAATAGCTTCAGAGACATCAGAGTATAGTTTTAAAGAATATTTATTACAAAGCCAAATTCGTGTTTAATTTACTATGATTACAGATGAATATACGATAAGTCCATCTATTCCACATGAAACCAAGAATATAATCTGGCCTGTAGTGTTAATATTGTCTCACCGCAAATGGAATATTTAAACATAAATCAACCACTGAACAAACACAAATTTTGAGCTGGACCTAAATCTAAAAAGAAAAGCTTATTCAATATAATACTAAGAATTTCACAGTGATTAGCTTGAATGTTGAACCTTACTTTTAGCTAATCTCCTTGTCTTTAAAAAGGGGCATATTGCAAATACAATTTTAAATATTTTATGCCTGTATAGAGAAAGGTTAATATTGATCCATAAGACTTTAAGTCTGTATTTCTCATGCAGAGGCTTTTCCTTTGATGTAGATTCACAAACTAATCACCTTAATATTGCAGTGAGAATGCCTTTCCTAATACTTACTTTTAGGGGTCTCAGGAGTCTATTTGTATGGGCCTGGTTCTCATGCTAGGTGCTTGACACTTTTAGAGTTAGAGCAATAATATGGCTTTATTCTTTTTCAGCTTTTAAAAATTAATACCACATCTTTAAACATTCTGATTGTATAATTTCTCATATTTAGGATGTGCTGTAGACCAGGTTGTACAGATGCAGCCAGGATGAATGTTAGGTGTGCCCTCAGGCTGACTAGTTAATCTAGTTAAAAACCTGTTTCAAAAGGAGTGTCTGAACCCTGATGTATATTGCAGAAAAATATTTCTTTTTTATTGTGCTGCTTTTGGGTATATCACACTGGGAAGACTCTGGGTGATATGTTGAGACTGGTGTTTGATGAATCATAAAAACTGGGCTGAAATGTTTTAGAAAAATGGTGCATTCAATATATTTTATGTCTTTTTATAACTCACACACTATCTGCAGGTGTATTTTCACATTAAACTAACATTTAATGACCATGGAAGCAGAATTCCTGATTTGTTCCAGTAAATAACTGCTTTAATACACCTGACAGCTAATCTTTACATTCTTTTCTCCTCTGTTTTCCCTCAACTTTCTGCTGTGGTAGACCTTCAAAGTAGAAAGGCTCTTGTTTAGCAGCTTTTTTAAATTGCTCAATGTCTCATACTCAGAGCAAATCAGTGCAGGACACTTTCACAGAGTATTATCTCATGGACAGAGGCAGCTCTACTCCCATTAATTTAAATACAGTCCTGAGATGCTACCTTTTGATTTTAAAAAGATTAAGTTTAGTTTTTTCTGTTTTGACATACAGTGGATAATTAATATTATCTTCTGGTTAATGTGTCTGGATGGTGTTCAATGGACGAAGAAGCAGAGTTGAATTTCTGAGTACTGTTCATGTTGAAATCAGCTAATGATGAAACTAACTATAAAAACTTTAGTATTTAAACACATTTTCTATCAAAAATTGTAGATAAAATACAATATTTTAAAATCATATCTTAAATATTTTTATATGCCAGAATTAAGGTAGCTTATTAGCGTTTTCATATTTTGAAATATGAAATTTAATTTAAATAATTTTTTGGCATCTTATTGTGTACAATATTAGAATATTTTACGGGTTTTGATACTACTCTTGCTGCTTCAGAGTTAAGAGGGAATCTAGTTTAGCAAATTAATTAGGACAGGCCCGCTTACTTCAATGTAGCAAAACTCTGCAGAAGATTTTAAAACTTCAAATATTTTCAAGCCTTCTTTTTGGCAATCGCCACTATGTTGATTGGCCTTAAATATGGGTATTGTGGAACAGGTGCATAAAATATTATCCCCACTCTATCTTAGGAAAAACAGACACAGCTATAAGAAGGGCAAGTTTTGCAAAATCTCAATTGCTTGTGAAAAAATATGAATTTTTTTCAATATATTTATTCTTCTATATTCATATTTGCATGCTGAAATGCAAAAAAAATCTTTGCACAAACAATGTGCTCTAGGTCTTTTTGTAGGTAAACTCTCATTTTCAGCTAAGAAGACAAATAGAATCCACAGGATCTACTGAAGTTCCAACTAATCATTAGAAGAAATATTTTGGCTATTATTGAACTACATGAACAAGCTATTTAGCTGTTACAAATATTTTTCACTCAGTTGTCCAAAAGTTTTTAGTGCCCCACTCAAGTACATTTACTTAGAAGATGTTTATTAGACAACCTAATATAAAGTGCAAAGATTACAGATAATTTATAACTTCTCTTTCCCTAAAGCTATTTGTAAAAACTTGAATGATTGATAAAGTTTGATTGAAATCTTTTTATGACTAAGATGGCTCTGAACTTTAAAAGAAGTTTTTATGGATAGTGAATATAATTTTTTTATAACACCTATATATCATATATTAAAAACAATCCCTTGGGAAACTGGTCCTTGAGTGAAGCACAAGTAGATAGAAGTCTTTCAAGGAAATGTGGTGTTTATTTTTGTTTTCTGAGTTTTGATTGTTTTATATAACATTCCTGGCTTTTAAAAATGTAAACGTGTTGCACAATACTCAAAATAGCTCAAAACTAATTTATTTGTTTATTTATATATTTCACACTTTTATGTATAAAACATAGTTTTTTAATGCTGGATACATTTTAAATATATTCACTGTTTTAAAAATTGTGTGTTCTATTACTGCTGAGATTTCTTACACTCTTATAACATTTTGACATGGAAAAAAATGTTTTGTTTTATATATTGGTAAGCAAGTCATCACAAATAATGTAGCAGAAGTGAGCACAGCTCAAGATAATTCTAAAACAAGTTTTCCTAGTTCAATTTGTGTCATATAACATCAAATTATTTGTGGGTTTTAAAACACATAAAAATTATATAATTTACAGTGGGTAGGATTTATAAAGGTAGATAGAGAGAGATACAGATATGAAAATTTAAATTTCTGAGAGCAGAAATTCTTATCTTTTTCAGTTAGTTTCCAGATTGACATGATATTAAGATTACCCAAGGTGCCAAACCCAAGACTTTGAAAGAAAAAAATTGGTAAAATAGAAAGACTGGTATTTAATATATTCAGCATATAAGCTACAATTTAATTTCAATTCTTCATGTAAATACTTTCAGCAAGGGATTTTTGTAAAAAAGATCTCCAGTGCCTGACTTTAATTCACTCAAAAAATGCAACTATTTAATAAAAATTTTAATATCATAGAAGTAAAAATTGGGTCAACCTAAATACCTTGTTTGGTATTGATATGAATGCCACAGTGCCATGTATTGCATGCAGCAGGAAAGAAAGGCACAATGAGTGCTAAGCATGAACTTGAACTGCCCATGGACATTAATAATACATGGGGAAGAGTGCTTACCCAGACATTCAAAGAATTGCAGTCACGGCCTTGTGCTGCTCTTACAGAATAATGTATCAGAATTACAGCTGCTACCTGTTCCCTGCAGCATAGTCTTTATTCATGTTGTAACCATGAAACAAGGGTAGGACCCCTGCTTTCCTAGCTAACCCTAGGAGAAAATTCATTCCTGGACAACTCTACCAATTCTGATTTTGATTTAAAAAACACATGTTTTCATGCCAAGCAGAAGATAGTTATGGAAAGATCTTGCTATAAAATCCACTACAGTGCTTTATTTCATGAAGTGTTTATGTATTACTTTTGTATGGATGCAAAGCAAATTATGAACTACAGTTGTGCTTTATTAAAGATTTATGGAAAATGAAGTAAAAGCTGACTTCTTGGGCTTCTTGTAATCAATATTATTACACATACATTAATATTACATTATAAATGTTACATTATTCATAATGAAACAACTACCATGACTCAAGAATTCATGACATATGTTCATATTCAAGTATGAACATGTGAAAGTGCTTGTTTACATTCAGGACGTTCTTGGATCTATTCATTGGTATTTAAGGGAGACAGAAAGTATATGGCAAACTATTCCAATCTGATTGCCCAGGACATTGAAATGTTACAAACATCTGTTAAATTAATGGCAATGGTTGTTTCAGGACCCAAATCCATGTTAGAATGGAAGAAAAAAAGTCCTTTAATTTTTCAAGAGCTGTGTGACAGGAGACATTACTCCTAGTTTCCATGAGGTTGTCTAATTGGAGCATTTTGCATTAAAAAAAAATTAATAAGTAATGTTTTAAAATATTTTTTTGGTAATGTTTCCAGTTGCCTTTATTTTTGTGTTTGTGTCAAAAAGACCAGAATAAACAGTTATGCATAACTACTCTGCTCTCATGAGACCCCACCTGGAATGCTGCATCCAGTTCTGGGGTCCCCAGCACAGGAAGGACATGGATTTATTGGAGTGAGTACAGACAAGGCCACCAAGATGATTAGAGGGATGGAGCACCTCTTCCAAGAGGAGAGGTGAACAGAATTGGAATTGTTCAGCCTAGAAAAGAAAAGGCTTTAGGGTGACCTAATTGCGGCCTTCCAGTATCTGAAGAGAGCCTACAAGAAAGATGGAGAGACTCTTCACAAGAGCATGTAGTGGTGGGACAAGGGGGAGTGGCTTCAAACTGAAAGGACATCAATTTAGATAGATTAAATATTAGGAGGAAATTCTTACTGTGAAGGTCAACTGGAACAGGTTGCCCAGGAAAGCTGAGGATGCCCCATTTCTGGAAGTGTTTAAGACCAGGATGGATGGAGCTCTGAGCAATCTGGTCTAGTGGAAGATGTCTCTGCCCATGGCAATGAGGTTGGGACCAGAAATCTTCAAGGTTGCTTCCAATAAACACTGTTTCATGATTCTATGAAATCATAAAACACAATAAAGTACAATGAACACAAATGGATTAACATGACTCGGTCCAGCACAATGTACTTGGTACCTTTGTCAAAGCATAAACTCCATTTCACATTAATATTAGTGATCTGACACTAGATAGAAAGTATAAAAAGTCTGTGAGTAATGAAAATGTTAAATGAATACAGGAATGTTAGCGGTTTTTTTTAAAAACATTGATGCTTTTAAAATAATATAATCATAATATAATCTGCGTTTTGCAATCATCAAATTGCTTTACAAATTACAAACTTATTACCCCATTACACTGAAGAATCAGAGCTCTCAACTGGGGAAATAAAACATGTTCCAACTCTTATTAATGTAAGAGATTAAAAATGTGTATTGGAAGCTCAGCTGTGTGCAAGGAGCCCGTGAGACATAAACTGCCTCAGACTATTTCATTCGTAGATGTTGATGGATTTGTCAGGGAATTAGATATTTCTTATTATTTCAAGGGATGAGGAAAAAAACCCCAAAACTGCAAGAGACACTGATTCTATCTTTATGCCCATTATGAGAAGTGGACAGTTCCTTCAGATAAAACGAAATATCTACTGCCAGTTTTCATTGTCCACTAGATTTTCAAACCAATACTTGGATGTGTTCTTCAAATTTGTCACTTGTGTCTTGGAAGATGTCCTGGTAGGTGTTCACAACGCTGCAGCTTCATCCTCTTCAAAATCTGTCATTAGAAAACACTTTTGCCATCACATCTATAGGAGTAAGTTAGTACCCATGGAGAGTCTCCCTCTTTCATGGGTAATTTCTATCACCCAGTCCTAGAGTGTTCAGGTTCACAAGCGTAAGCTTCTATCACTCCATTTTCAGAGAATTTACCCGAACCTGCCCATTGCTCTCCATTTTCCTTCAATCAAGGAGGGATTTTCTTGGACTGCTTTGCAGATGTCTTCAGTATTTATGGAAACAAACATGAGAGAACCCAAAGAGCAAGGATTCCTGTCACAGCTAGATAAATCAGGAAAATAAGGACTGCATCTGAAGAGAACAGCAGCAAAGGGTATGAGAAAGCTGACTGATGATGGGACCAGTGTTCCGGTTCTCAAACACTCATGAAGATAGGTAAGGAGTTTCTGAATTGTTGGACTTGAGTCTCTGTTGTAACTGTTGAACTCAAGATAAAGCATTTCACAGAAAGATGTAATTGTGTTAAAACTGTTCAGCAATGCATATTTTCAACATGAGTCACAATAACGCAAATATGAGAGAGAGAGATGGAAGATACTCTCAGAGACATAAATATTGCCAGAGAATTTAGATGTGCTTCCTTGAGTTTTTTTGTTATGGCAAGCATAACACCATTGTCATGGGAACCTGTAAACTCTGTCAGAAAAAGATGCTTAAACCAGAAGTTCATTTCAATGGGATTTAGACAGGAACTGCTGTCTACTCTAATTTTCTTTCAGCAATTTGGGTCTTCAAAGCATAATTTTTACACATTAATTAATTTTCTTTGGAGACTTTAGTTTTTAAGTACATTAAATATGTAAAATTAAATTACAGCTGTTGTTCAAAAGTTAGGCCAGCAGCTGAGTTGTGTTCCATTATGTTTCTTCATTGTACCGAAAGGTTGCATGCTCTGTTAGCAGAATAATACTCTTGAAGGCTGAAGGTTTGGCCATTTTTGGCAGCTGTGTTCCAGCTATGATTCCTCAGCTGAATGTTTGACTATTCCCTGCCTATCACTTCTCCATGTATTGCAACTTCATGCCATTTCAATGTGATGAGTGTATATTTCTTTCATTTTTATGTACACCTGGTTTTGCATGTTGTTTTTGGTTTTTCCTTTTTAAATGTCTCTTTTTCACATGACACTTCATTCCATTTATTTTACTGTCTTCAGCTGTACCATTCCAAATGAACCCTTCAGATATTGAAATCAAGAAAAACATTCTGAATTAAATCTCTCTCATATTACAGATAGCATTGATTAGCCTTTAGCACCATAAGTCACTCACTACATATTCTTAGGCCATGCCTGTGTTTTTAACAAATAAGTGCTCCTAAAAAGCTAAATGTTCAGTTTCTGGAGGATTAGTACCTGGGGACAAATCTTTTCTGCATCATTTGAAATGAAGCTGTAGTGGTGCATATATGATTTGGCTATCAGATATAAATCAAAGTGTCCAGACACTTTGGTTTCAGGAGCTGAAAACAAAGTGATTGAATTCTGCTTTTATAATCTTAGTAGCCCCAAAATATAAAAGAGTATATTCCTATGGTAATAATGGTACTAATTAGTGCACTTGTCGCTGTGGTTGGTTTTTTTCACCATTTTAATACAGCTTGTATGATGCCTTTGCCTTTGTGATATTTATTTGAAACAAGGGTGGTGTATGTTTGAAATTTCTTAGTGTGGCAATCAGTGTACTGAAGGCAGGACTTCTCTATAACAAAATAATTACTGAAGGTAGAAATTAAAGACAAGCAAAGAGGTTGTATAAAAAATAGCACTGAGAGACACGGGATGTAATAGTCACTTTTGCATAAAAAATATGTTTTATGATATAAAGTTGTTGCTTTGAAATTTGTAACTTCAATAAGTCATCTGATTATAATCAGAAGAGTTTCTTTGGTCAGAATATATTAATTATAAAGTTGTTTCCAAGACAGGTTGCAGGATTCATGCATTGCATTGAAAACTGAGATAGCATTGAGGAGACTTTAAAAAAAAAAGTATTTTAGCAAAAATAATGTATGGACAACCGAAAACTCATGCACAAATTTAATGAGGAATTTTAAAAGTATGAATTTCAAAATAAGAGATTCTGAAAGGATAGGTTACTAATTTATTTTGCAGGATTTGTACACTGATTTATTTCATTAACTCACCTCCTGTGGAAGGCATTTGCTAAACAATTAATTTTGACTTTGAAGAAAAACAGCATAACATTAATGGTTTATAAATTAGAAGCCTCACCATGGCAACCTAAAACAGGAATCAGTTCTTCAGAACTGTCAGAGCTCCTGCAGCTGCTGTTGTTGCTCAAGAGAAACATGCTGTCTCAACTTACTGTGCTTTTGGACTTATTTCTGAAGGTCAGACCACAGTTTTTAGGATCACAGTTAAGGTTCTTTCCTCTTAAAAAGAAGGGAATTAGTTGCTATTCCCATGAGGGGACAAAAAAAATTCCAATATATGTTACTGCTATTGGAGTTGGAGTTATAATATGAAAAATAATTAGAGTATAAAATTCAGCACCTTGGGAGATGGTAAAGAACTGGCAAAATTTCAACAAGTAGTTAGAAAAAAATTAGAACTTTTGGTCATACCTTGCTTCTTTGCAACAGGAGCAATTTACCAGCTGTGGCCTAGCAGAGAGGTAGCAGTGATAGCTCCAAAAACAAGAGAAAAGGACTCTGGGTTCATTAAAAAAACTGTACAGGTATGTGATGCATTGCCATGCAGGCTGGATGGCAGATGAAGCTTAAAGAAATCAAACTGAACAAATTGTTGAATGACAAGAAAACATAAGAAGAGAGATTTTTGTTTGTTTTTTTTAAGGATATTGGTGCTGGTAGTCAAGCTTTAGAGGAAAATTAACTATAGAAATATAATTATAAATATCTGCTCAAAAATAACCCAAAAATGGTCACTGTTAAACAAAATAATTGCATTTCCCCCTACGTAGTATTCTCTGTGGGGTTTTTTATGCAGGTGCAACACAGGGAGTGTTCGTAGACATGAGATCAGTGCTCCCAATCAGGTAACTGCATATCTCAGTCATATCAATCAACAGAGTGGAAGCCAGCTTGAAAAAGGACATATTTGGAAAAAAACCTCCAAACTATTTCTATCACTTGGAGGATTTATCACTGATGAATGTAGATATTCCAGATGATAGTCGATAAATACATTTGTAAAGAAAAAAAAGAGAGTAAAGAGAGTAAATGTAAAATTAGTTTTCTCCTTTTATTTATAGGCAGTTGAAGTATCTACCTGTGTAGAAAGAATGTCTTGTTCAATGTCAGAAGCGAAACCTGTGACATTTCCAGAGATGAAATCTTGATTTTATGTGTCACGCTACAACTTCAAATAAAAGACCCATAAAGTTCTGTAAATATGAAATTTCTTTAATACTGGAAAGACTTTCAAGTTTTAGTATTTTTAAAGACAGTTTTAGAAACAGGGTTTCTTAGATTCCATGGTTAAAAAGGTTGGTTGAAAAAAATCAGCTGATTTACAAATTTCTTCAGAAAGGGCCAAGAGTGTGCTGTAAAAGAGGTGTAATTTACAACACTCTGTAGCCACTTTTCTTCATGTCACTCAAAATTTCCTCCTGCCCCCATTTTGCTTTACATCTTGCAATAGCAGCCAGGAAGGGAAATGAACTTCCAAATTTATCTGACTTTGTAGTTGCACTAGATTCAAGTGACTCCAGGGATTTGATGTGCTATGTTGATTACAGTCACATCAAAAAGAGAATAAGACTCAGAGGGAAAAATGTTGTTTCTTTCACAGAACCTATGTAACTTACTGTATAAATCAGAATAGGCATACAGAAATTGTTTTGCTATATAATTATATTGCATTGCTATTATATCTGTTTGACAAAAGCTGGAAATAAACTGCAATTGTAACAAATAATTTCAGTGAAATAAGGTTAGTAACTACATCCTTATTTCACCTTTTCTGAAACAGAATAAATTCTGTGGGTTGAGGGTAATACAGCTGCAATCTATGATTCTTTTAAAGTTTCAGAATAACTTGCTCTGCAGGAGCTCAGGAATCCCAGTTTTTTATGTATTTTCTTTGGACATATTGTAGAGGACAAATAAATGTATTTATGGCCCGCAATGTTTGTAATAGGCATATTGGAACATGCCAATAGCTCACCAAGAGATTAAAACAAGACTTTTGATATGGTAAGAAATTTTTCTATTTATTTAACACTGACAAATTGTATGATACCTTCAATAATGGAGAGGAAAAGTGGTACAATGCAGCAGATGCTAAATGCTGTGACTGTTCTAGATTTTGGGTAGCTTCTATGAAAGTCTAGATTGAAGAGTAACCTGTGTTTCAACTTCAGTACAACAGTGTCAAAATGCTATCCAGCAGTCTTTGGAATCCCTATAATGAAGTATGTTTTAATTTCCTGCAATGTTTTCCTATTTCCAGTAGTAAAATCCAATCCCACCACTGGGTAATATTCTATTTTTAAGGTTTATAACTGAAGAGATAAAGAGAAATATTTGTAAATTTCAGAAACACCTTGAAATTTACAGGTTGCAAAATATTTGGTTTATAATTTTGAATTACAAGGTGTCGCAAGTGAAGATTTATGAGCTATTCTCAAAAAGTCCATGAAGAAATTCATGACTGGAATATCTGTGTTAACTTGCTTGATTTGTCAGGACTAGTTATATTACTAAAATTATCAAATAGATCAACAAGTGAAGCTAATGCTTTTTCGTTTGTGCAATTAAAAAATTAGTTCCCGTAACTAAGGAGATTATGAGAGTCTTCCATTGCACTTGCTTATATCTTTTCCAGTCTTTCAGTTTTATGCCCTTGTTGTTTGGTATGTGTATGTCTGTGTACATTTACATATGTATATGCATATAGATATATATATATGAAGAAATTATTATATAGACCCTCTCTCCCTTCTCTTCGTCCTGAAATATCTAGGAATTATTTTTAATTTGGAATCATAATAGTGTTGCTTTATTCAATCAACTTCTAACTTTGTATTCCGGGATGGGTATATTTTGTGACTCAGGGAATTTCTACATGGAATTTCTCTCTTTAACTCTTGAAAATGGTCTGCTTTCAAAAATGTTCTTGTCATCACAGATATGCCTGATATGAATACTTAGGCAGCAAATCTTAATGATTTCAATGTCACAAATAAAATTAAATACGGGTGCTATGAGGAAATACAATATTGTGGTAATCCCATCAAGAAAAGACAAGTTTCTCAGTGTTCAATAACATCCAGTCCCTGAAAATTCATTGTTCTTTAAAAGTGGTGACATTTTCAGATGTGGACAGACTGCAGGGATGTGCTCCTTGTCAGGTGATGTGGTCACACATCTTAGAGTCCAGCCCAAGCAAGCTATTTCCCATTGCACTTTCCAGCTTAGTTGTCTCTACTTTATTTTACGTAATGTACATATAGCAGGAATGCATGTTGGCGATCATGGCACAGACTTAGAACTAGGAGAATTAAAAAATTATAAACTGTGTGTTTTATGTCTGTATTCTGGAAAAAGAAAGCTGTTCTGACTAGTAGACTCTACTTATCCTTAGGCAGAGAGCAAGGAAGAGGATTCTGTTGGAAAGCTAATTAATGTTAATTCTATCAAAATGCAGCACCTCTCTACATCTTGTTCAAAGAGAAAAATATGTTGTTAATCACAAGCAGTCATGTCTCCCTGCCTGAATAATCTCTACTGTGAAACACCACAGCTGTGGATTTTATTCTCTTGTTTAGGAAAAGTAAAAGAGGAAACACAGAAGGGACAATATACAAACATACACCTTTGGTCTGACCTGCTCTTATAATTTCTGTGTTTTATATTATGAAATATGAATTTGTTATTCACCAAGCTCAGACTTCATGCATCTTGAAAACAAAATGTTGATTAATTCCTTTTTGTTTCCTTTTAACAGCGCTGAGTTGAGTTTCTAGGAAGGGTAGACAACATGTCTTGGAGACATCTCTCCAACTTGCCTGCTCCTTGTCATTGCCAAAAAAAAAGTACCTGCAGCCTTTTTTAAACCATCTAGAATAAAAAATAATACTAAAAAATGGCTATTAAGGATGCATGGTGAACCAGTTATCTATATTCTGCTCTCAGGGGATCCAGTTGCCTTTGGCCCTTTGAGTTACTCCCTACATGATATATTCCTTGTATGATATAGATCTGGAGTAATGAAACTCCCCAGTTATTACTGAGTTATGAATGAGATACAATAATTCAGAAGGAAATTCATATTCCATGGCCTTTCTGCAGCGTTTTAAATGAATACATCTTCAGGCAGCAATGCGAAGTCATTCCGCCACAAGTCATATGTCAATATTGTTACATAGACGGGTCCTCCCCTGATATTAATACATTGCTACATAGCTTACTTGAAGTATCTTTGAATGAGAGAGATCAGCTTCAGGTGAACACCAAAGCAGCAAAATTACTGATACATTGACAAAGGTTTTTTAGACCATTTGTGCCTGTGTGACCTGGTCTGTGTTTCTCCTTAGCTGTTCTTGCTTGGCTATAAATTTTCTTGATGTGTCTAAAGCTTACTCTCAGGAAATGTGGATGGAGGTGGCTGGGCTTGCTTTCCTCTACTCATGTCCATGAGAGGCTGCAGGGACAGGGTGGATGCAGAGCTAGAAGCTGCTCTCTGAATTCACCCTAAGAAGCCTGATTTTTTAACATCACCCCGTAAGATGAATAATCTTTTGTCAGCACTTTGATAATAGTTTTCTACATGGAAATAGTCGGTAGTGCGGGAAAGTAGTTTGTCCTGGCTAGCAACATCATCATCATCATCATCATCATCATCATGATTTTCCAAGTTGCAGTCCAGTGCCTTTTCGAGAAGATGGTGGCTGAAAAAATATCTACATTCACCACCAGGTTTTCAGTTAAGTGAACAATTCAAACCTTACTTCTACTGCAATTTCTATGCAGCAGTAGAGTTAGTTTCTACTAGAGTTCCTCTCCTAGTCTTCCTCTTTCCTTTTCCTCTTTTCCTCCTTTTTTTTCCCCCCACTATGAGCATTTTTGTTCTGCTTATTATATGTAAAAAATCTTTATTAGTAAAGTTTGCACTAACAACAATTTTAAAAAAAAATTGATCATGTCACTGCCAACTCCTGAAAATGCACGATGCAATGCTGCCGTTCATTGTGATCCATTCCAAACTGGAAATTAGAAAACCTTTATTTGTGTGTATGTTTGCATGAATGCATTGTGTGCATATACAAACACCCAGCTACCCAGCTGGATTGATATGAATATATTTCTTTTCCATGGCTATGAACTTACTGATTCATGATGAAAATTGTCCATTGTGAGAAACATTATTTTAAAGAGAATGAGAATGCAGGCAAATAATTCTTCACCTTTAAATTTCTTACGCCTATTTTTGTCTAACCTTCTTGGGTTTCACACAGCTCATATACAGAAGATTTTTTTTTTCTCAAGTATTTAAAATAATGTTATCAAAAACCCAGCCTTAACTTTTAAGAATTTAGAAATCAGCAGTTTTCGTAAATTGCTTTAATTCTCTGGAGATCCCCAGCTCTACCTTTCCCCCCTTTTTGTTCTTGCTGTCTTTGTTATCTCCCATTTAACTGAGTGATAGCTTTAATAAACACTGAACTCAGTCACACGTTGAAATTGCACATGGAAAGGAAAAGGCATTTGTGAATTTTGTTTTAAATATCAGCCTTCAAATCATGGGTTGCACCCAGTCCTTTAATATTTCAATGCCTTACTATATCTACATATCTACCAGTCTGCAGTTTGCTGACAAAGACCTGCCAAATCGCGATTTGTCAAGTAAGCTTTTCACTGAATCTTGTAAAGCTCTTTCAAAGGTGTGTAAAGGGCTCTCTAACATGCAGACCAGTCAACAACTTCATGATTGAAGGAGTGGCTTTAAAGAGAAAAAAAAAGATTTAAGAAGATGAGGATTAATTCTGTATTACATAGTCTACTATACTTGGACATAGAGAATAGTGCCATTGAACTTTATTATTTTTGGCCTGGACATCAGCTTTGACTGTGTATGGTAACTCAGAGCATGATATCATAGAAGCATGGAATGCTTTGCATTGGAAGGGAACCTGAAAGATCCTAGTTCCAAGCCCATTGCCGTGGAATGGGCAGGGACACCTTCCATGGGATCAGACTGCTCAGAGCTCTATCCATCCTGGCCTTAAATACTGGCAAAGATGGGGCATCCACAAATCCTCTGGGCAACATGTTCCAGTGCCTCACTACTCTCACAGTGAAGAATTTCTTCCCAATATCTAGTCTACATTGATGCTCTTTCAGTTTGAATCCATTCCCCCTTGCCCTGTCTCTACGTGCTCTGGTAAATAGTCCCCATCTTTCCTGTAGGCTCCCTTCAGGTCCTGGATGGGTGCAGTTAGGTCACCCTTAAGCTTTCTCTTTTCCAGGCTGAACAATTCCAACTCTGTTCACCTTTCCTCTTGGAAGAGGTGCTCCATCCCACTAACCATCTTGGTGGCCCTTCTCTGGCTCACTCCAACAGGTCCCTGTCCTTCTTGTGCTGAGGACCCCCAAGCAGGATGCAGTCCAGGACACAATTGGCTTTCTGGGCTGCAAGTGCACATTGCTGGCTCACGTGCAGCCTTTTATCCACTAGCACCCTCATGACTTTCTTACCAAGGCTGCTTTCCATACTGCACCCCTTCCACTTCAGAAACAAATACATGCTTTTTCTGGCTTATTAGTTTGAGGATACATTGTGGCTTTGATAAGATAAATATCAGCACAAGAAATTCTAGCAAAGAGCAGTTCAGAAGAGCTCTGACAGCACATGGGTCCTTTTGCCTAGTTAATATATGGTCTCCTCAGACCTTACAGACTTTCATGTTTCTGAAGCACTCCTAATAGTAAAAAATTTTCTGAAGTCTTTGACTATGCCAAAAATTGAAAAGACTGCTAAAGAACAATTATCTGTATTTAACATTCTGTTGTGAAGGGAAGAGGCAGCTTTTAAGAAGTATAACACTTAGGATTTTCCTCTCTTTTTGTTAGAAATACACTTCGAGGCCTCTCTGAAGATACAAATAGAGAAAAAGAAATATTTCACCAAGGAAAATTCCATTTCTTGATATTTTCTTTATTTCAATTATGATACAATTTATATTTATGGAATGAAGTATCCAAGAACTGTTCCTAAGAACCCATGGAGCAGACTGCATATTTCCTCTGTTAGTTCTATTAGCTTAATTATTAGCAAGATCAGAACAAGAAATAAAATCTTTTATTTTAAAAGTTTTGTAACGAAATTTCAGAAATTTCCTTTAAAATAGACAAATAGTTTCTCTGGGAAAAAAAAAGTTAGATGTGCAAAAGCATTACTTTACTAAGACTTTCAAAAATGAAGTGTTTGTATCTTAATCGTGGTATTTCTGAATGCTCTTCAGCTTTTGTCATTCTTTAACTTCCTGTAAGAATGAAACTGAAATGTGAACCATCCCTCCTGCTGCCATTGTACTTTTTGCCATAGAAAGTACTTGAATCTACTTCAAATAAAATAAGAACCCTAGTTTCATGGGAAGGAAGGAAAAATAGGGTGCTATATCGGATTCACAATCTGCATAACTGATAAACCAGGACTGAGGTCTGCGTGATCCAAAACACTTTCTCTTCAATTTTAGTATAAGAGTTTTATCTATCTTTTGAATATCATATTCCTAACATTCATCATTGAATCAACTATTCATAAATATTACTTATGTATGTAATGCAAATGCTAGAAATGCACTTTGGTATCCTGCACATCATGAACATTTTAAAATCTATTATTCACTAGTAATTCAGATCAATAAAACTTCTTTTAGTTGTTTTTCTGCATTTTTCCACATGGATCTATAACTCTTTTGTTGCATGATTTGTTGAACATATATCAACACTTTTTTTCTAAATTTATAAACTAGTTGATGTCTTCAGTGAATTGGTGTTGCTTCTCTCACATTTGCTGAGAGATTTTCTGCAATATTAGCTTTTTTTTTTGTTGGATTGAGGAGATATTGTAACTATAAAAACTCTTTTCCCTGTCACATGAATATGAACATCCTCATGGCACATGCGCCACTTAAATTGCACAGAAACTAAAATGACAAAATTGCGAAATATTATTGTATATTACAGTAGAAAATTTCGATATCTTATTTTTGCTATAATCAGTATAGAAAATTCTATAAATGTAGTTTCCCTTCCTTTAGTACAGAAAGTAAAAAGTGAAAAGAAAGTAACACTTACGAGGGAAATTTTTCCAAATGTAATTTTTTTTTCCTGGGGCTCCACATAGCTGTTTATTAAACGCGTAACCTACTCAAAATAATTTTGTCACTCACCAAGTGAAGTGTTGTGTTTCAGTGAGTTAAAGAAACAACTCAGTATCCCCACATGGGAGTTTAATCAATTTAACCAGTCAGCAATCTTGCTCGACCAGCAGGTGTTTGGCAAGAAAGTGCACAAAGCAAGTCCCATTAATGCAGGGCATAGTTTATCTTATTGGAGTGCAGAGAGAGTTTCATTTGCATACGGAATTCTTTGCAGTTGAACAGTCTAATTATTACTAGTACCATTTATGTTTCCTATAAGTACAAATAATACCTGTGGTTTTCTTAAAACAACGTGCCATATTTGAATCAAATGAAAAACAGTGTAAAATTTTAAAGAGTTGATTGTCATTGGCCTAAAAATATTTTTTCTCAGTGAAATATTTTGTCATCAAAATATTTGCAGATTTTGAATACTCAGAACTATTTTCCTAATCAAAACTTAAATTTCTGGTAGAAAAAGAGACTTCTCCCCACCACTGATATTAACTCTTTATCGAGAACAATTTGAAGCACCATTTATAGTATTTTTTGTTGGATGACTTTAGGAGACAAACTGAATGAAGTGCAACATTTAATTTTTAAAACGGTGCATTAATGAAGATTAAGATGTAGTGCTTCTCAAAGGTAAGACTACAGACACATAAAGAATTTTCTATCCTTTTCTAAGACTAATGCTTCAGCCCTTCATCTTTGCATTAGTCCTGTAATTATCAACACTGTATTTATGAATATTGTCATTTCCAGTTACAAGTCTACTTTTTATTCATTGATTCTATTCAACAAGTAAAAGAAAAATTTCATTGTTAAAAATTATTTACAGAGAATATAGATTTAGATTGGTCTACACAGGAAAATTTCTTAAATATCACCTACGATTTGGATATAAATAAATGTACAAATATTGCCACATGGATATTTACTGTGCAGGTTGTATCTGAAAGGAGATCTGTGGAGCAGCGGTTGGTTCGAGATGGTTTTGGAGGCTTTGTGCAATAGTGGATAGGCAACGGTCACTAAACAAACACAACTAGAAAAATGTTTACTGTGTAAAAAATTTTCCTTAAAAACCATCTACCTGATTAACAGATATTGTGAAAATGTTAGATACTGACGAAGTTGTTTCGAATGTCTTTTACTTAACTAGTTTATTTTTCAGTCCTTATCATACTGGTTCATGTCTACAACAATCTTTGTGTCTGTCCCATATGGGAAGAAACCATCAGTGTTCTATTTTATAAGCTTTTTTTCCTCATAATGACCTTGTGCTGTTCAGTGACAGTGCTTAATCTTACAGATTTTTGCAGCATTGTTGCTAATTTTAAGCTACAAGTACTCACAGATCAAGTGGGGTAACAACTCCTCCATATCCTTTAAAATCCTCAATTGACTTTTTGGGTTGTCTTTTGCAAACAGCTTAAATTCTCCTTCAGCTTCAGAAAAACTTAAAGCTTTCCTAAAGCCTGGAAAGGTAATTTATTTGAAATTTCTCAGTAGACTGAGGAAATCCTATTGCTATTTGTATAGCAGATTGTCAGCTATCTATGCCTACTTCACAATATTTTGTCCAGTTTTCTATCATAACCCTGATAAATACCCTGAGCCTGAAAATCTTTGTAAAACACTCCCTCCTATTGTTTGTAAATCCTTGGTGTTTCTGTTCCAGGTACCTTTGTTGTTATTATATCCTGTCACATCTGCCTCCTCTACGTGTTTTAGTCCTCCTCTCTACCAGTAAAATAACTTGTGAAAACATCTTTCTGTTTTTATCTGAAGTGATCTATGCCTGTCTGCTTCCCACGTTTTCCATTTTTAGGACATACCCAAGCCTCAAAGAGAGACAACTGATCTCCTCCTGTGTCAGACACACTGGCAGTGCTACAGAATAGGCTGTCTTTCATGGCTGTGTCAGATAAAACCATGGGATCCAGGTTTTTGCTCCCTGTTCCTTTCAATAAGAAATACAAATAATACAGGGAACTTCACACAGATTTTGAGATAGATATTTCAGTGCTGGAGAGACCACGTTGTCAGTCAGGGTATGTTTGAGAATTATTTTGCAGTCCATCCCCTCTGCTTCATTTAGAAAAATGAAAATGATCTGTCCAAACTCTTGCACACCCATGTCCCCTATGTTTGCCAGGACCTGGAAAAGTTTTGACCAAAAGACATTCCAGCAACATGAGATCCAGTTAGAGACTCTGGTTCCCAAGATTCCATTTTAGTTTTTAACTAACAAAGCAGTACAATGTTCCTTGTTTCCTTTGTAGTCCATCTAAGACGTTTACAAAAGAAGAGGAATTAAACACAGAATTTCTCCTTTTTCTTAATCTTAAACATAATCTCACTGGTAATATTGTACTTTTAACATAGGCTGATCATTTCAAATGTTCATTTTTTTCTGGAGCTATCCAATCTTTCGAGTTGTTGGTGACCGCCTTATGTTCTCCCTTCTTTCCCCATGGTTTCTCCTCCCCTTTCTGGCTGTTTAATTGTACACTTGTGGCAATTTTCTTGATGCTTAGAAAGTGTGAATAGTTTGAAACTGGAATATCCGCTAATTAATCAATCTATCTGGAAGACCAAATAAATTAATTCTACACTAGAAATAGCTTGAATATAAAATATAATATGATTGAATTTATGGTAGCTAAAAGATTATAAGATTTTCCTTCAGTTCTACAGACATCTCAGGAAAATGGATCACACAGATCACTCTGAATAGTGCATGCAAGTATCTGGGACTTTAGATTTGGTACTTTCTACAGGAAAGAAATACATTTTATACAGAATTTCAGAAGCACTCAAGTGTGCAAGAAATCCATCTTTCTTCATTATTACTAAAGAAGAAATTTCACTCATGAATATATTTTCTTTTTTAATGCTAAAATAAATCTGAAATATCCTGATAGACTAAGAACTAATTATTCCCTTTGAGAGCTATTGGGAGAATGTTCTTGGTTAAGCAAGGTCCTATTCTAAGCTGCTGCAAATTATTTATTATTAATGCATAGTTTCCTTTACTGTAAATAGATAATGAATCTCAGAGATTTTTCTCTTAGGTGTGATCTGATTTATATTAAAATAATGTTATGATCATTGTGTCTGAACGGCAAAGGAAAACAAAATTAAATATTAATCTCTCTTGGTATGTATTTCCATATGCCTCTTGGTCTTTCTTTCTTTGTGATTTGGAGAAATTTTTCATGATTATTTTGTGTTTGAAGAAATATTTGAGGAAAATGAAATCAACAATTAGAAAATATATTTGATTTTAAAATAAAGTTCTCTTTCTTCTTGAGCTTAACTTGATTTTTGAGTTTATCTTGTGTTTCAGTGTAACTAAATTCTTCTGTTTAAGAAATGCAGTGTGTACATCTGAAGAATAGCTAACAAATGCTTAAACCATAGTAGCACTTTTTCTAAAACAGGCTTATTTTGTACAGCATTAAAAATTATTTTTTTTTCTTTAGATTCTCTTATAAGAGATGGGAACGCCTGTAGGTTTCTTTTGTACATGTAACTATTTACTGATTACCAAAACCAATTTCAGAGTCCAGTAGTGGTGAATGAGAATATCCTAATAATGTTAAGTTATTCAGGTAACTAGAGGACAATTGAGTATATATTTACTACACGGTAAAAGATACCAGAGGATACAATTTAAATATTTCAATTTATTATAGGATAGCTGTCCATTTTCCTCTCATACTGGAATGATCTGCAGTAGTAATGAACTTCTTTTTCATTTTATGTCTTTTTTATTTTTAGTGTTAGTTGGAATGCTAAATTCTGTAGGCAAAAATTACTGTTAAAAGGGACCTAAATTTTTATGCATTCCAAATTTCAGTTCCCCTTATTTTCCTCTTTTTGCTTCTATCCTACTGAAGTTTCTTTTCCTGTTTTCTTTTTTCTTTATTCTGATGATATCTGATCAAGACAACTTGCCTAGTGGATAAATGCAACATTTGGTGAGGGTGTTAGAATCTAAATGAGGGAGTGGCCACCACAACACAGTGTCCTCTGGCAGGTATTTAAACACTTGTACATAAAAGATGCCTCTTGAGACACCAGGAACTCCTGTGGCACCTTGAAAGCTTGTTATGCTGTGAAATGAGTAAAGCATCATATACCTCACCAACAAGTCATCTCTCTGGAATTCTGAAAGGCCTTTGGCATGGTCCCCCCACAACATCCTTCACTCTAAATTGGAGACATATGGATTTGATGGCTGGACTGTTTAGTGGATGAAGACTGAGAATGCTGGATGCGACCCCGGGATGTTCACTCCCAGCCCAGAAAGCCAACAGCGCATTGGCTGCATCCAAAGCAGCATGGCCAGCAGGGTGAGGGAGGGGATTCTGCCCCTCTGCTCTGCTCTGCTCTGGTGAGACCCCACCTGCAGTACTGAGTCCAGCTCTGGGGTCCCTGCCACAAGAAGGACATGGACCTGTTGGATCCATTCAGGACAAGGGCCTTGGAGAAGATAGAGGGAGGGAGCACCTCCCCTATGAGGAAAGGCTGAGACATGGTGCAGTTCAGCTCAGAGAAGGCTCCAGTGAGACCTTATAGCAGCCATATAGAACTTAAAGGGCACCCAGAAGAAAGATGTACAAACTTTTTAGCAGTGATAGGACAATGGACAATTTTTTTAAAATGAAGAGGGAAGATTTGGACTAAATATAAGGAAGAAATTCTTGCGGTGAGGGTGATGAAACACTGGCACCAGTTGCCCAGAGAAGTGGTGGATGCCACATCCATGGAAACATTCAAGGTCGGGTTGGACAAGGCTCTGAGCAATCTAATGTAGCTGATGATGCTCCTGCTCATATATTTCACTTACATTTTTGTTTCTATGTTTTACATAAAAAAATTTCTAAAAAAAATGTTATGGAAGGGTGTTTATTTTTAGCTATGCAGAAAGTAAGACATTAAAAATAAAGCTTGTATTTTGGACACTTATTTTGGACATAGACATTTATGCATTGGCAAACTGTTTTTTGAATGCAATTTGTCATAAAGTTCAGGTCCTTTTTGTCCAGAAAGTGTTTTCAGACCAGATGGTTTTGTTCATTTGTTTGAAGTAAAAACATAACATACCAGAATAAATAGTAAGAACAAGCTCTTAAGGTTGGCATATTGAGTACAGAATGCCAGGAACAGTCTTTTGTTTTAATTAGGCCCACTTTTCAGAAAGACAAGCACATTATTTCTGGCTTAAGTGTATCAAGTTCCTTGATCATGCTGCTATGATAGATCTGTTGTTAGGACCCACATAGATCTGTTGTTAGGTTTAGCCTTCTGAACGTGTATGTGTAAACTCCAATGAAGCCATGTCTTGGTTCTTATTTTTGATCCATTTTACAAATTGAAAACCCCTCTAGCAACTCACACTGTCCTATTTTCTTCTCTAAGATCACGTGATTCCTAACAGACTAGACTGTAAAATGATGCTACGAGTAGATTCATGTATTGTAGAAAAAGTTCTCTGGGACAATTGAATGCTACATTTGCTGTTGTCATTAGATCTGACAGAAAAATTTCTCTAATTTATGTTATCACCTCTTGTGATCTCAATGTTGTTGAATGTGGTGCTAGTTACAAATCAATATCAATTAACCTGAGTATAGATTTCTGTCCTTGAATTCAGTAAATTATTCATTATGTCTGCTTTAATAATAGACCTAAACAAATTTACGTGATACATACAAAATGCAAGTGTTGGGCTCTAATAGTAATACAAACTGATATGGTTATCTGAGTGAGATATATCCTGCATTATTCAATTTTAGAGCAATTTAGAATTACATGTATACTGCTACTTCTTAGATAAGGTAAATGGCTACCAAGATTCTGTGTGATATATATATAAATGTAATTATGGATGCAGAAGTAAACTTACCCAGAAGCTTTTCTGCATTGTTTACAAACAATATTTTAGAGTTAGGGTACTTAATTCAGTAAACTCTGAGACAGAGTTAAATTAAGACAGAAATGCACATGTTAAAAAGTGTATTTCCCATCAAGCAGTATGAAAACCCCAGACTTTTCCCTTCCATTTATTCTGATTTTTATTTCTTAAATGGAAAGTTACGTTTAAGACGTTTGCACCTTTAAGCAATCTTTCTTGACTAATGTGCTTAGGACATTGTGATGCAGTACAACAGACAATGTCAACAGATATTGAAATTGCAACAATTAATTCTTATTGCTGGATCCATGGGTGGTGATTATGTATCTTTTTAGTCTTATAATTGCTTTCTTTTTCCTTGTACATTTTTAAGTGATATTTTTATGCTTTTGCATCACTGTATTACAATATACAATAACCAAAATGGCTACTTTTCGGCTTTCTTTTGCAACCAAATTGTTCTATAATAAAATCTACATAGATATATATATTTACAAACACTGATCATTCAGTGTTGTTTCACTCTAATCCACCTCAAGGAAACTATTAACAAGACCCTGGATTACCCTCACCTTCTGAGGTGAGTCGTAAGAGATACAGGTGGAAGAGTAAAAGTTTTCTATCTGGTGGACAGAATACAGGTGAAAGAATAAACTAAATTAGGTGAGTTGCCTTATACTGAAACCAGATATTTTAATTTCATCCAGTCAAGGCCTAGCTTGACTATGTTTTAACCATTTTAGTTTTCTTACTGGGGAAGAAGAACAAGCATTTTTCTAAAAATACTGTTTAAATTTTCTGTCTGTTTACACATTCACCAGTAAGCTAATACTCAGAATTGTCTCATGCCTGTGCTCCCATGAGAATCTATCTATATAGGACATTTGTTAGATAACAACTTCTTAGTTATTATTTTATTCAGAACATGTAAACTGTGTCTGATTGTTTCCCCCAGTAAAATTAAACTAATAGTGGGTCCATTTCTGAAGCCCTGAGTCTCTCTCAGCTGCAGATGTAACCGATTCTACATCTCCCCTTTCCTTGCTAAATAGAACAATGATCTGCTGCTTCATTTAAGAGGAATTCCAGATTCAATTGTGACCTGCCACTGGTCTTCTAGAAGTGCATAGTCTGAAGACTGAGGGTGGGAGGGAGTCAAGATACAATCTCTCTTTATTAATTCCTCCTGACTTGGAGTATTATAGCAGTCATGAACCTTATTTTCTGACACTTATCTCTCTCTGAGTAACGTATGGGGAATTTATGTACCTGACTCAGCTGCTACAAGAACAGAGCATTTAAAAACTGCTTTCAGTGACGATGAATGAATTAACGTAAGCCTTCACTGAATTTTTTGTAGCTTGTTAATTCATCATCCGCGTTTTCTTCACCAAAATTTTATTTCATATTGACTTACTCAAGTTACAACCCTTTCTTTCAAAAGGGCACAGAGCCCTTTGGAACACCAGAAAATTGACCTATGCAATAAAAGCTTTTTAGAATATTGGATAATGTGCTGTCTAGGTCTTGTCATTTTTTAACACAGAAATAAACTAGAAAAGAGAATTGGACAGGACAGATCTATTGAATGTCAATTAGGTTTAAGGTTCAATGACAGGATGTAATATAAGTCATTTTGTGTACAAATGTTGTGATTGATTTTCTATTTAACAGTATTGTCTTCTTCCTTCAGCAATTACTGCTAATTTTTTCCCCTTTAATGCCCTATATATAGAATAATTTTTTTTCCTCTCAATGTTCTGCCTTTCTAGGCTTACATTGCTCTGATTTTCATACGGACGTATTGTGATCTGCAACATCACTTCTAAATTCCTTGTATTTTAATAAAATAAAGGGCTAAAGTCATATATCAAGAATGTCACTAGCCCACATCATTGTATTTCAGGAAAGTAGTTCACTTGCAGCACAGTGAAAGAGAATCTTCAGTCTCAAAGAAAACATTACACTTTATTCCAGTATTTACATAGGCAGTTATTAAAAATATCTACAAGATTTTTTAAAAATTTTTGACTTCTTAATGAACTCTTACAGGAAACATCTCTTTTTTCCCGCACAAATGCAATCTTGTTTCAGCAAAAATGCTTTGAGTCTGCATTGGGTTTCTACCGCCAGGTGTTGGTACTGGGGGCTTTACAGGGGTGGCTTCTGTGAGAAGCTGACAAAAACTTCCTCCATCTCAACAGAGCCAATCCTTGGTGGCTTAAAGATGGATGTGCCACTAGCCAAGGCTAGACCAATTAGAAATTGTGATAACACCCCTGTGATAACATATTTAAGAAGAAAAATATTATTGTGCTGTTGTAATTGTGGCCAGGGAAAAGCAGGGTGAGAACACCTGAGCGGAACAGCCCTGCAGACACCAAGGTCAGTGAGGAAGGAGGGGCAGGAGGTGCTCCAGGCGCCTTAGCCGAGACTCCCCTGCAGCCTGAGGTGCAGCCCGTGGTGAAGCAGCAGTGCCCCTGCAGCCCGTGGAGGTCCATGGGGATGCAGAGATCCATCGGCTGGAAGAGCCGCTGGAGGAGCCTCATGCTGGAGCAGGTGGATGCCTGAGACAAGGCTGTGACTCCGTGGGAGGCCTTCTCTGGATCAGGCTCCTGGAAGGTTTTCTGTGGACCTGTGGAGAGAAGAGTCCACATTGTATCAGGTTTCCTGGCAGGACTCTGTGGGGGACATACACTGGAGCATGTTGTGCCTGAAGGACTGCATGGAAGAGTAACTCACATTGCAGCTGTTTGGGGAGGAATGCTGCCAATAGGATAGACTTAAGCCTGAGAAGTTTGTGAAGGGCTATCTACCATGGGAGAGACCGCATGTTGGAGCAAGGGAAAGACTGCTCTCTCTGAGCAGTGTCTGGAACAACGTGTGATCACTGACCATCACTCCCATTCCCATCTCCCTGCACTGCTTGGGGGAGGAGGTAGAGCTGGGAAGGAGGGAGGGGCAGGCAGAAGGTTTTTAAGGTTTTTAAGGTCTTGCTTAACTTCTTATTATCCTGCTCTATTTTTGTTAGTAATAAATTCAATTAGTATCTCTAATTTGAGGGTTTTTCCTGTTACAGTATTTGGTGCATACTCTCTCCCAGTCCTTATGTCAACCCATGAACTCTTTGTCATATTTTCTCTCCCCTGTCCAGTTGCAGAGGAAGTGACAGAATATCTTTGGTTGGTTCCTGTCATCCAGCCAAGATCAACTCACTACACTATGTGGAAAGTTCAACTCACCTAAAAAGTATTCGAAACTAAAGTGGGCTTGCAGTGTTTAATCAGCACCTCATTTTTAAAAACGTTTTTCTAGAAATACCTACACAAATTTCACCTTGCAATCGAGAAATATGCATGCATCAGAAACTGTGTTCTGAAGAACTTTAATTTATAAAACAGATAAATACAAATGACTGTAAGATTGATGGAGGTATGATAAAGATGGAAATAACTATTCATGTAAACATTGTAAGTTCAGGAAGCCTTACAATGAAAAATTATTAAGATTTTGCACTCCTTGTACTCTATAAATTTCAGTCTTAAAGTGATAATTTCATTAAAAATATCTAACTGCTCTAAAATAGAATTCAAATACATAGCTATATGAGTGACTTCTCTTTTTCTCTTTTCCTTTTTAATATATGCCATTGCTAAACACCAAACTCTTTTCTACAGGTTTTATATTTAGAAGCTCTATGAGGTCCAAGAGATTTGTAGTGTGCTCAGTGGTCTTCTGATGGTTCCTGGAAGTATTTTAATTTTGTACAGTTGACTTCATGTCATGTAGGCAGGACAGTAACCAATAACACCCTCTGTCCCTGTTGAGCTTTAAAATTGAAGTCACACTTTCAGAACACCGTCCTAAATTTGGTTTCACACTAGTCAAAGTGCAACACACAGTTGGCCTCAGGACAACCACCTGAGCTACATCTAATAATGCCCACATCATAAAACGCCCATAGTTGTCCACAGTTTTTTTTTTGGCTCTTTCATACCTGAAAAATCATCAACTGTCTATTTATTTTTCTGTGTAGGTTTATATTGGGTCATATTGGCACAAGCCCCTCTAATCCTACCCCCTCTCCTTCTCCCTTTTCCTCTCTCTTCTGTCTACCTCACCCCATCTCTCTCTCTCTCTCGGGTGGGTATCTTTCAGCCACTTGTCTTCAGAAACATTTGAAACAGTGATTATGAATGACAATGGAATATATAATAATAATAATTAATGGAATTTATTAATCTGCCATCACAGGCTGTTGTGCCCCATAGAGAAGGAGCTATCAGTAACCTCCAGCATATTTCCAAGTTTTGTGACCCTTTTCCTAATGCCGTATAATTATTGTCTCACCATACTTTCTTCACCAATCTATCTGAAAACTGACATTTCCTAGAATTTCTCGTGTTTCATCTTCTGCTTCTTTGAGAGTTCTCTGTTAGATGTTTTTCTCATCCATGTCTCCTCTGCCTGCAATGTAGTTATCCAAGATATTGCCTAAGGAGTGTCTTATTTTCTCGAGAAAAGCCAGAGCAACACCTCTTGAGCCTAGTTATATCCAGCCTGAGTCTATTCCTCACTTCTTTAGTCTCCCTCGGGTGTTTGAAGGGAATAAAGAAATACATTGGTTGCAGGAAAGAAAAACACCCTCCTCAAGAAAGTATTTAAAACAAAAATTGAAAAATACTCAAAGACTTTTTAATAGTTTTTTCATGCTTCTCTCTTGGTGTTGAAGGATATATTCATAAATTTCTCAGCCACTGGAGTATTTTTAAAAATGAGACAGTATTGTGTTCCTGATGATTACTACCTTTGAGAATTTCATCTGTTGGGAGGATCTATGCCTGGTGATATTAATAAAACCTTGTTTAAGAGTATTTATTTCCAATGGAATAAAAATATTGGGTTTTTTTCCCAAATATTAAGTATTTATTCATTTTCAATGTGAGCTTGAAAACAAAGTGAAGGCAGGGATCATGCTATGATCTTGTTAGTGTATTTCATATTTGGAAAATCTGCTCAAAGTTAATGGATACTTCTTTTTGTAATATATATTCTTGGAATTATTTGAGGAAACACATTTGCCTTTGATAAGCTATGAGTAAAGTTTCTATGGATGGTCTTAGATATTCTTTGCTTGTTTGATGCTATATTACACACTTCACTCCATGAAATCACAAAATGAGAACAACTGATGAATTTGCATTTCCTGCATGTCGCATTTGCTTTGCAGACAGGTAAGACATCAATAACACTTTCAACATGTAATAGGAGTCTTTCTATCTGCAGATTCCACAACAGTACTTTGCTACTCATGTTTTGTGTTTTCTACCCTGACAATTCTTTACATGAAACGACTTTCCTTTCACAGTTCCCTTCCCTCGCTTTCCTTGCTACCTAAATGGCTATTGAAATCTTGAAATAATTAGAAAATAGAGGTACAATCCATCCACTCAGAAGCCGGATAATGGCTGTAAACGACAAAGATTTCTTTGCTAATTTATTTATGTGTGATGTTGCTTCCACGCAGCTATTCTTTCCAGAGATGACAATCTATGACATTTTGTGGTAATAAGGATGAAGAGAAGGGGTTCTTTAAACATATTGTCTGATGAGAAAGTCTTTGTGTGTGTTTTTAAATGCTGAAACAAAAGATCACCAGCATGACTTAAAATTATTAGCTCCGCTCCTGCTAATTGTAGCTGTTTGGAGAGAGACAGGTAATTATTGCTTTGTCTACTTGTCAGAAAGCTTTCATTTTGTGTTTGTTAGCCTTTTCCCAGACTCTGCCTGAACCAGTGTTTTACCATAGTTCAGTAATATTGGTCTACTACAATCATGCAAATAATCTGTTCTATTTACAAGCAGAATTCTTGATGAAAAGTAGTAGATGGACTAAGAGACAAAAAGGAAATTGCCTCACTAGGATTAATGTATGGAATGAGCAATTACAGAAGGAACATGTGTTATCTGCTGGATGGTAGATTAATAATTAAAGGGCAGATCTGAGTTTGTCACTGAAGTTGAAATTTTTTTCATGAAAAAATATTCAACTGAGTGTGCAGCTGAAAGCGAGTGTGGTCTGAATGAAAGCACCACCAAAGTGAGACTTCTGTCCACGTGCTTCGTCAAGCCAGACTGAACTCCTCAGGAGACTGGACTAAATCTAGATAAGGAGCAGAAAGCTGGTTTCTGATAAGAACAGGAACCATGGAGTTGCAAGGCCTGGGCTGTCCTCCAGAAATGTTTTTTATAGTTGCAGGCAGATCATTTAATCTTGGTTAAATCACATAAGTCAATGAGGTGGAGACATATCCTTTAATACAGAAAGGGAAAAACTACTGTCTATCTGAAGGTAAATGAATCATTCTCTTCAGTCCTTGTGTTGGATAATTGTGAATCAGATACTGAAGGGTTTTTGCTGTCTAGCAACTCTGTTCATAATGCACATTAATAAATTAAATTACTTGGTAATTTAGATTATTGCATTTATCAGTACATTAGATTAAGACAAAAATATTCTGGGCCTATATCCTCTAATTCATCTTACAGCAAGAAAACAATTCAGTTCTGAGTCCACTGATAGGAAGTGTCAAGAAATAATTATGACATAGCTTCTAATACTTCAGTGGGTTACTTAACAAACTGCCAATATATTCAACTTCTGATTCTCTGCACAGGACTAGGTCTTACTTTTTTTCCTGTTCTGCTTATGAAGGATTTGAGATTTCCCTGCAGAGAAACATTGTGACTAGCTTGTCCACTGTTCCTTGCCCACTAACTAATTAAAGAGAGATATAACATGTCCCTTTCAGAAAATCGTGGGTATATTCAGAATAAAAAAGGCACAATTCCTTTAGTCTTCATATACGTGTTTGTCTTCAGAGGTCTCTGCTAATGAAGTGCCTTATCTGTCTCTTTTTGTTATAGAAATCCTAAGAACTGATTGACTTCCATTGCAGATAATTAGTTTTAATTTATAGATTGATAGTATGCAGTGTGATATACCAATTTTAACAGTTTGTAATCTGAGACTATTTCTGTTATAAGCCTAAATTTCTTCACAAATTGATTTAGTTGACCATAACTCTGCCAGTTTTACCTTTTCTTAGACCCCTAAAAAGAAGCCAGGTGTTGGAGGAGCACAGTGACTGCCCGATGCTCCCTCTGCTACTCTCTGTAGTGGAACTGGGAGTAGTGATGCAGAAACTGTGTTGGACTGAGCAATTTGGCCTTAGATGAAGACGGTGACCTGTGTCATTTTCACTGGCTAGGAATAACATAAAGGTACATCCAGTATGAACAGTATAAATCTGTAAACTATTAATAACATCTATATTATTATGTGCTTAATACGTTGCATGCAAGAAATATACTAATACATTACACTTTCTACAGACTCCAACCAAGAAAAGGATGGAGTTAGTACTGCAAAACCACCCAGTGCAGCATGCTTTTCCCAGAACATTTTAGTCAGGGAATACTTAGATGCAACATATAAGTGTATATATATTATATATACACACATTTATATGCCAATATGCGATATATATGACCTGTATACATAGAGAGAAACACACACAAACAAAAAAAAAAATAAAAAGGAAAAGCAGGAATATAGTCTGATGAAAGCAGAGATGTTTTTCTCAGTCCTTTACCCATTGTATGTTACCGACTTGACTGGAAAAAAGGAAAAAAATGCTATCACTTTCTGGCACTCCCTGGATGGGCTGCAAGACTGATGGGAACTCTCTCAGGCAGTTTCTTCAACAGTTTCTTCTGAAGCTGATACAGAAATGCATACGGAGCCCATAAGGACTGACGATTCTTATGCAGTGAGAAAGAGGACAATTCTTTTCCTGTGCTATATTTAGTTGGCATAAAATGAAACAGAATTCATCAGTGAAGAAATGAAATATTTAACACTCACAAATATCACAGGTTTAGGGCTTTTTATCAAATTACACTAATAGGATATGTTAATGTTTGCTGTGAAACGGGATGCTGTGAATTTAGTAACACTGTGTCTTCAAATGGAGAGATAGAGTGAAGATAGAGTGAAGTGATAGAGTTTCTTGTTCAAAATACAGATGTATCAATTCCTACAGCTAGAAAGACAGAAAAGTTAATTAGAGACAAAACCTTCTGCTTGATAAATGAAAAAGTGGGTATTTCATATCCAGTTAATATTATATGAGGAGTCACCACTGAAGTCACTATTAGAGCTTGATTTATTTCTTATTTTTGGCAATTTGTTTTCACAAATATTTTAGCAAGCAGTTTTTTTTCACCCAGTATTATGTATATAGAGATATCTTAACTGAGTGGGTGGTTATAATCTCAGAATGTTAAACTAAACAAAATTTGTACATTTAGGATTTCAGTAGAGACAAGATCTATGCTTTCCTACCAGTGTTATTTTCAAACTGTGATTTTTATCAGTTTTTTCAAACACAGATTTATATCAGTGCATCAGCTGAGTACTGCACGCCACTTGACATACAGTGTTGTTCAATAAGAGAGATTGCTACTCCACTTGCATTGTGAAATAACGCCTTTTTTTCAGATAATTAGAGAATGACAATAGAAGTAGAAACTCTCAGCAAGAGACCTGTGCTAATGCTGCAAAAAATTTATGAGATTGATTTGGAAAATGGATTTATTTTCATTCTCTTTACACTAATTTTTTGTTTGCTTTCTGATGTGAATAAACACTCTATAAAGGTCTCTATATAAATCAGTGATGCAGACTAATTTGGAATCCTGCTTGCAATATGAATTGCCTTGCTTTGAAAAGGAAATCGAAAAATTAGGTAAGTTTAGGGATAGGCTATAAGTGCATTGATGAGCGTAAGAAAATTCCTGTTTTTTATATGAAGAGAGTTTTTAAAATTATTTGGATTATTTAATTTAAAAAGGTCAAAAGCAAAAAGAGGGCAAGCATAGCTTTTATATAAAGATAAGAACTGAATATTATAACTGTAAAACATAACAAATATTTTACTAAGGATTTGTCATCCAAGCTCAACATAAGAAGTTATCCTATGAATGAAGACATTTATGATATCTATCTAATGATAGGATTTTTTGATTAATATTAAAATATATTCCAAATGTGCAAATTTTATTTTGGAGCAAAGCTATTGCAAAGAATATCTAGATTTTATTTTTATTTAATATTTTGGCACATATCCATTTCCTTTCTGCATTGCACGGCTATCAAAATTTTGCTAGATTCTTCCAGATCTCAACAGCCTTTAACCTTTAACAAGAGACCTACCATCCACCTCCTAAAAAGCTGACTTCGTTGATGCTTTTGAGGCAGAGATTGCAGTGTAGACTGGTTACCGCAGGTTGAGGGAGGCAGTGATGTGCAAGACCATCAACACAACCAAAAAGTCAGATAATGGCTTCCCTCTCTAGCATCTCTTTTTTCCCCTCATCCTCCTACTTTATCTCCTGTAGCAGGAAGAGCTCAGTCCGGCTCTCCCTTACTATGGCAGCAACATTTCATTTTGATTACACTAATGGGAACATTGGAAATGAAAGAGTAATACTGAGCAGGCTAGAGACATTTTTATTTTGTAGCAAATGGCAACAAGTGTCTTTTCTGGATATTAAAGTGTCTACTAAGGTGAAATAACTGGTAAAAAGATGTTGCATTTTGTTGATTGGCACAATATTTATTTGAAATAGTAAGATATAGGAGTGTTTCCAATTTGGTATTATTTTACAATTTTAGCATTCACTGAGATTGAGCTAAGGTTGATCTGATACTTTGAACAGGCTAAAGACAATTATACGGCTTTAAATTTTTTCAACTCTGTCTTATTTCTAAATTTAAAATTGAGTTTCTAGATTAGGCTATATATTAAAATATCCTACTAGAAATTACTTTTTTTATCACAGTGATAGAATTGTTTATTCATGGGAATAAAAACTCCCATGGAAACTTCTTAGTCATATAAAGACATGATTTTCAACGCTGAAGCTCTCTGCTTGAAAAAAATGTTAACTCATTTTAATATTACGAAGTGTTGTAAAAGGAAAAAAAAAAGCATGAGTTTTCTCTTACATTAAGTTTTTTATGGTTTTTTTTGTCCTTTAAGATTTAAGCAGTCTCCAACACTAAGGCAAACTTTTAATTGATATTTGGGGATTCCTCTTTTCAAATAAGATATTAACACTTATCATATAATTAATTTACTCATTTTGCCTTGTGAGCAGTCCTCACAGTTTCCTCTCTGTAATGAGCTGAAGGTGTGCCCAAGAGAAAACTATATCCTGTTTTCTGAAGTGTTTGTGAAACGTGAGCCGCACCATGCTGAGGACATTTTCTTGTTTCTCTTGCAGCTCTCCGGCTGAATTCTACAAGGAATTTCAAAGGTCATATCTTTGTGCTGCTGCACATGAAAGGAACAATCTCCATTTTTTTATTTCCTTCCCAGGTGTAACTGAATTTGGAGCTTCTGTTAAAAGGAAAGAGTTTGGGGAAGAGTCCTGCTGACATCAGACTTAATTCTTTTCATTACAGAAGGTACTAGGAACTTAGCAAATTAACATTCTACAGATTTAGTAAAGTCAAAAGCATAGGCCCTGTATGTACTTTGAACCTATTTACTTTTATATTTTTTAAACTAAGTCTTCATTATTTGAAAATTAGGTAGCAGAAACAACTCTTGTATTTTGCAGGTGGATCCTTAACAATAGCAGAGAAAATTGTGATAGTGATTTTTCCCTTATCAGCAAATAAACATTTAGAAGAGTCAGAAATATTTGTAAATAGAATCATATTCATTTTTAAATTTAAAAATTTCCAATTACAGTGATGAAGATCACTGTAATTGTATTCCCAAACTATAGGATTACTTGAATTTAAACACAATTCTGGAGGTCATAGACTAGTACATGATTTCACACCATAAGCTACAAGTCATCTTTCCATTTAATATATTCTTATTGAATATATGTGTCCATCCTATCTTGGTGGGCTAATTTTCTGGTAGTTTTATGTCAGCGTCTTGCTTTTTTCTACTCAGTTTTAGAAGACTGTAAACCAGATTGTTGCCTGGATGGAATATAGTGCTGACTTTGGCCGTGATGGAGTTAATATTTGTCACAGTAGCTGATATGGGGTTGTGTTTTAGATTTTTGATGCAAATAGTCTTGATAACCCAGAGATGTTTTACTGCTGAGCAGAGCTTACACAGATCCAAGGCTTTTTCTGCTTCTCCTACCCTCTGCCAGCCAGGAGGCTGGGGGTGCACAAAGAGCTGGGAGTGGACACAGCCAGGACACCTGACCCCAGCTGACCAAAGAGATTTTCTATATCATATGTCATCATGCTCAGTGTACAAAGCTGGGTGAAGAAGGAAGGGAAGGGCATTTGGAGTGATGATATTTGTCTTTCCAAGTCACTGTTATGCAGGATGGAACCCTGCTTTCCTGGTAATAGCTGAACACAGCTTCCTACCCATGGGAAGTGGTGAATGAATTTCTTGCTTAGCTTTGCTTGTGCACATGGCTTTTTCTTTCCCTATTACAGTTTATCTTAATCCACGAGTTCTCTAGCTTTTACATTACTGATTCTCTGCCCCATCACACTGGAGAGTTCTGTAAGGGGAATGAGCAAGCATCTGTGCAGCTTAGTTGTCAGCTGTGTTGACAACCATGAAAAATTTGAAGCAAAGGTTGATGGTTTAATGGTTTCATCCAGTCACCTTAAGCATGCTTTTTTCTGTCTTCGTAAAATGTGTAACTAGGTGCCCTAAACCCGGTGGAATTAAGATAGGAATCTACAGCATACATAAGGAAACTGTTTCAAACTCTGCTTGTCTGGTACACTGTAACATGTTGATCAAACTATAATTTTCTTCTGGATTTCTTTATGTAAAACCAAATGAAAATTTTCAGCTAAAAGCTAGCTACACAAATGCACACACATACATGTGCATATGTGTGATACATGTTGCACAAATACTTATCAATACCTCTGTCAAGGACTTGCAGAACACTCATAACATCATTGGCTTAATTTGTTTTTGTGCTATGAGAGCATATGCTGTTATAACCACTTTCACTGTTTTCTGTCTGGTGAAAAACCTCTAGAAACTAATAGAGGCATCTGGATATTTACGAGAAGAGCATCTATCACATGGCAGAAGTCCAATCCTATTTTACAACGAAAGGTCAAGTTGAGTCATCTTGAATCTGTTGCATAAGAGCTCTCACCTTGTTCAGGAAAGCACTTATGATACTTTCATGAGCTGTAATTTTATGAAATATTTGTTGAAATCTATTTGCTCAGGAAACAAAAAGAATCTAACTGTACCAGATAAACTCTACTGCTGTTAAAATTTGTATATTTCAAGGCTTTTATTCTGACTGGAATAAAAATAATATGTCAAAATATTCCAACATTAATAATAACATTATCACTAGATAACAGAAAAATGGCTGTTTTGTATTCCAAGTGTGTGTTTTATTTGCAAGGATCAAAGACATTATGCAGGAGAGATTTTTATTTTCTTAACTAATTCACAGTGTAACTGATAAAAAACTTAAGACCTTTATTTGATTCTTAATTCAGTACACAATTTCAAACACAACCCTCACTCAAGTATCAAACAGCTACTGAAGAAACTTAAAATGAGCTTTAATATGCCACCTGGAGTATCTGAAAAAGCAACTTATCATTGTTTGCCTAGGTTATTTCTGTTGTGATCAGCACCATAAACATTGAAACTTCTTCCCGTAATTACAGGATGGTAAGCTCCCTTACAGCCTATGTCTTTTCCTCTTTGCAACTTTTGTCCCCCACATCCTTGCTCAGCGTTTGCAACAGCATATACAAAGAGTATTGATTAGGGGCTTTTACAGTCCTGAGACACCACACGAAGGAACTACACATTGTGCAGACATTGTGAAGAAATTCACTCTAAACACGTAAGCCCAGGCAGCCCGAAAGGAAAATTGGCTTTCTGAGGAAATTATGTCTAAAGGTTTTAGCCGTTCTGGTTGTTCTGACCCCACCCGAATCTGACTAATGCAAGCACTTATGCAGCCAGGGGGTAAACAGTATCAGGGAACAGATCCAGCTGAAAGTACTTTTCTGGGTAACTTTTAGACTGGGCTGATTTCTATTATCTGATAATCTGTTTGCACTGCTACATGACGTTTGGGCCAATTGGCAATGTGAGGGCAGAAGCCAGTGGCCAAGGCATTTTGAGAGCAGGTGGCAATTAAAGGAACTAGATTAAAACCAGCAAATACTGACTATCTTGGCTGTTAGCAAAGTTTTAACATTCATTATTTTTTGTTTATGCAGGGTAGTTACCCCACTGCTTTTTTCCAGATACCTGCTAAACTTTAAAAACAATGAAAGACTGTGTTTTTGGGTTTTTTTACTTATTTAGGTTGTCATTTGATTTTCCCTGAAGTAGAAGGAAGTTGAGACGTGGGCATTGAACAAAGGTAGATTTTATTAGGGTGAGATGCAGGGAGAGTCTGCATCAGAAAAAACTTTGATAACCAAAGGATGCTTCTACATGGAACTAACAAGTGTTGACGCTGTCTGTGCAGTGCACAGTCAATGTGATTTACCAGCTC
>VWPU01000905.1:48910-112197 GCA_013398955.1 Callaeas wilsoni
CCTCTCCTCTCCTCTCCTCTCCTCTCCTCTCCTCTCCTCCTCTTGGGTTAGTGGTGTAGAAACCTGTCTCGTGGTGCTTGTTGGGCCCTTAAAGTCATAAGGTAAGAAGTTTTTTTCTGTAAAATTCATGTTTGTTCATGTTTGTTTCCATGGGTGTTCAGATGTGCTACAGATAAGTTAGTGAGATAAGAGAAAATTTCTCTAGGACTAAAATAAAATGGGAAAGGATTCCCTCTTTCTGGAACCAGTAAACTGTTAGAGTGATCCTATTATCTTGGAAGATATTAATTTTGGTGGAATTTGCTATTGGACAAATAAGACTAAAATGCTTCATTTTTTTTGATGTTAATATTCTCATCTGACTGACCTACAAATCTGAGAATGTGTGCTTCAGCTTCTATATCAACACCACAAGTATATTTTGTGAATGCATTGCTGTGCTTGAAGCAGATACATGATTCTGCTGACATCAGTGGATTGGGCAAGTGTAGAAAGTGTGGTTTGTCAAAGAAAATCAACCCTCCTTATCACCACCAGGTCCTGTGATATCATATTTTCCTTGAAAAATTTCAGTATTTGGCATTTTCGAACTGAGAAAAATTTCAGATTTTTCTATATGTCAAGTATTTTCTTAGTTCTATTCATTATCAGCTGTTTATGATAAATATTCTTATTATTCTCTCTCTCCTATGTGGAACAGAAAGTGAAGGGACTGCACAAAGGATGTCTTTGGATGTCCAGATTCTCTTAATACCACCAAAGGCAGAGATGAAAAAGAATAGTAATTTCTGGCTGATTCATATGAACTATTTAAATATCTATCTTCAGATGGAGTGAAGTAGTTTGTGATGTCTCTGAAGTGCAATGTTACTGAGAGTTTGTCATGGTTTAACCCCAGCTGGTAGCTCAGCCACACACAGCCAGTTACTCACTCATCCCTCATGGGATGGGAGACAGAACTGGAAGTATAAAAGAGAGAAGACCTCTGGGTTGAAATCAAGACCGTTTAATAGGTAAAGCAAAAGCTATTTGCACAAGAAAAACAACCCAAAGGATTAATTGACCACTTCCCATGGGCAAGCAGGTGTGTTCAGCCATTCCCAGGAAAGCAGAGCTCTAGCACACATAATGGTGACTTGGGAAGACAAAGCCATCACCCTGAACGACCCCCTTCTCCTCCTTTCCCCAGGACTATATGCTGAGCATGACACTACGTGCTATGGAATGTTGTTTAGGTTGATTGGAGTCATCTGAGCCAGCTGTCTCCCCTCTCGGGTCCTTGTGCACCCCCAGCCTCCTCATTGGTGGGAAAGTATGAGAAGGCAGAAAAGGCCTTGTCTACGTGTAAGAGCTACTCAGCAATAACAAAAACGCCCCTGTGCTATCAGACTGCTTCCAGCACAAATCCAGAGCACAGACCCATACCAGCCACTGTGAAGAAAATTGACTCTACCCAAGTGCTATCTGGAAATGGATTCTTGTGTTACCAGGTAGAATACAAGAGACATAAAACAATTTTTCTTGAAACTTACATTTTAATTAATGGTTACAGGTAAGTAGTCAGGATGGGATTAATAAGAAAGCTTTTACAAGGAAAGAAACAAAGGGCAGCAATCATTTTTAAGCAAGTCAAATCAATTTTACCTTGTGATGAACTCCAATAATTTTTTTTGATTGATGCTGATGTTAATGGACAGAATGTTAATTTTGTTCCCCTTTTTAAAATACTTTTGCTCAGACTTTTTATCTCACTTGGAACAGATAGGTTTTTTATGAGTCAATGCATTAGGAAGTTAGCTGCCTACAGAAGGTTTACGCTGCGTTCCTCTGAGCTTAAATGTTTTCCTGAACATATAATCTATTTTGGAGTTAGGAATTGCTGCCCATACATTTCACACTTTAAAATCAATCATTTCATTTTTAATGTTTGATCCATGTCTGCAAAGAGACCCTTGCTGTTCCAAGACAAACAGAAGATAGCTGTATCAGAGAAACTTAACTGGATTTGTACAAAACAATCAATAGTCAGAAATACACCCATAGACAGCCTTATGAACAACTTCTCCAACACCAGCTGCAAGAACTATGTTCTCTTTTATGATTAACAAGGGAGCTTTATGAGCAGTTTATCTATATAAAATTCATATAAGTAAATTATATGATGTATATCATTTTTAAATGAACATGTGGAAAAGTGGAAAAGAATGCAAATTATATTAAAAATATATTTGTGGATTAAAATAGATCATGGATTGTGGAAAATTGATTAAAGCATGTCATTTTAAATGACTGTATTCAAAATTTCTTAGCTTTCTATAGGAGCATGCATTTCCCTCATGCAAAAGTATTGTATTGATTGTTATTCTGACACTAATAATTCTCAGTGTAAGAAAAATAAAAATAGAATCAGCTTGCTAAAAAATGCTCTCTTAATTGCAATATCGAATGTAAAATATTATTTATCTCATGGATACTTAGCATCCTCGTTTCTAAAAAATACATCAAGACTTATTTATTGCCCAACTAGCTAATTAAGAGTTTTCCAGGGCAGAAACTTACAGAAATTTATCCAGGGTCTGTTTACACTCACTGTTCTGGTCTTTGGATCTAGTCCCAAATTAAAAATAAATAAAAACCCAAATAAGTCAGAATTTATTAATGTTCTCTCTTTATGAGCTTTAATTCAATGTTCAACTGATTTCAAAATCTGATTTCCAGTCTAGGAGTGTATACTATATTTTATGAGTGAATAGACATAAGTATTTGACCTGAGTTGGAAATCCAGGACCTTACAGGGAAATAGAAATTAAAAACTAATGTGGTGCTGTGCAACATCATTATTTCAATTGTATCCAAGGAAATTAGTACTTCTTTGCAAGTTTAAGCTCTTAAAAGGAGTCCTAAGTGGGTGAGCACAAAACTAATACTTTCTCTAAACCCAAGAATGGAAATATTTTTTTCATATATTTGTATTTTTTCAAATATGTTTTCAAATATTTAAAAAATATCTAAATTTGTCATATTTTTTGGGCTCTTGATAGCTTGTTCAGTGAGATTTTATGTGAGAGAATTCTATGATTGTTGGATTGGTGTTAAGACCCAAAATAAGAAGGTATTTTATTAAAGGTTAATGAAACTATAAACTGTTAATCCTTGAAAAGTCATCAAAAGATAAATATTCTTTTAAATAACAGCCACATGGATTTGGTTATTATCTGTTGGAGATAGTTCTGAACTGATAGTGAAAATCACTAGCAATTACTTTTCAGTAACTAATATTTATATGGTAACCAGGAAAAAAAAAAAGACATACAAATGAGCACTGGTTTATTTGAGAAACCTGTGGCTATGATTCAGCCTGTGATGAAATCATTCTGTTCTGATGAAGAAAAGAAAGGTGCATATTTGATCACTCATTCTCAAGAAGAAAAAAAAAGGACCTGATTTTTTAATGTTTGGAAATTGAGAGTAGATTTTTCCATTGCTTGTAAAGACAACTTGCAATTAGAAAAATAAGCTGGCCATGGCAACCTTAGAAAAGCACCAAAGCAAGGAAAAATGACACTCTTTGATGCAATATTTCTGAGAAGGGGTGGATATATGTATTCAAAAGAAGACGTGAACACTGAAAATGCTTCAGTATTTGGCAGACTTTCTCATTTCTGAATGTTGTTATTCATCACCAGCCACCTCATTTCTGTTTCGTCTGTCATTGTTTAAAGCAAGCAAGCAAACAAAGAAGCAAGCAGGAAAGAGTTTCTGAAAGATTCACTTTGCCCACTGTTTGTTGGAAATCATAACGATTCACAAAGCAGACACAGGCCTGTTAGGAGATGGAGAGCAGTTATAGCCCTGTTAGGACGTTATGTACCAAAAGTCAAACAATTTTTACTGCTTATGGGTAGATAAGTAGAAATAATTCACAAATTACAGGTGATAATGTGGAGAAAATTGTTTAATTTACTTCTCTTTTCCATGTTATAGGCAATTTTTTCCCCCCAGAATTTCCCACTTTTTGACTATGAAAAACCTAATAATTTAAACTTCAATAATACCTATAATTTCTTTTATGGTAATATTTAATATTATGCTCAGCTTTTTTAGCAGAGTTCTTCAAGTCCCTTTTAGCACTTTCTTTCCATTATCCTTATTTTCTTATAGTTTCTTTTACTTAAGTTTCAAAAACTTTTTGTACAATTTAATATATATTCTTTAATGTAACATTCATAATATTTCTTAGAATCTTATGAGCACTTATGTTTTTGTTATAGGATAAAAACTTGGAAATGCAGTAAAAGTAAATACATTGTGATGTGAGAAATGGGGAGTCACTGTCACAGGAGGGAGTAGTTCGCAATGAATAATTCATTCAGTGATTTTTTTTTCCTCTTTTTGATATATTTCTGAAAAAAGATAAATTGCAGTTTCTCAAAATAATTATTTGAAGCTGTTTGCTGAAAAATCCCCATGAAGAAATGTAACATTCCTAATCTCATTTTGTAAATATTTAGCAGTCAAAATTTGAATTTCAAGCTTTTTTTGATATCCTATTGCACTGCCTGCAGAAATCAAGAGAAACCATTCCACTGGCATTTGTGGGCATTGGAGTGTGGGGTGGTTGTGTGTTTTATCCCTTCTTCTGGATAAAGTGAGATTTCAGGGTCAAATCTCTGCTACATATGCCTCATTCGTGAGCCTCTATATATTTACACAAATTTCTGGCATATTTGCTTTACCAGGGGAAGTATTGCCGTCAATACTGTTAATTTCTCTTAATTCCATGCCCTAGGCTGCTGCTGAAGTTTGAGGATATAATGAGATATGTTCACTTTAAATGAACATTCATAAATATATATTTTGGGTTTTATCTGTGTGGGGTTTTTTACTCACTCAGATATACTTGTAAAGATCAGCATTTCACTTGTGCTATGAGGGTACTACTGAGAAAATTATTGGAATCTGTTTGCCATCATTGTGTGAAGCCTCTGCTGCTATTGCACTTCATTACCACCTAGGGATGTTGCTGTATTTAATGGGATAAATTGACAAAAATGTTAATAAACCTCTGCAGAGAAATTCATCCATCAGCTGAATTTGCCTTTCTAAAATGCCCTTTGTGAAATTACCTGGGGACATGCAACACAATTAATATAAAACAGAGACACCAATAAAACTTTAAAAGGCTTAATTCTACAGAACTTTTTTTTAATGAAGTCTTAAACATGGGCTGCTGTTTGTTTCAAAGTTCATAAAGAAATCGGGCCACAGTGCTGAAGTCTGAAAAGGCACAGCCTTTTTGCACATGTTTATAAGAATATTTGTAAACTGCGTTTTGATGAATAAATGGAATACGAAAAATTAAAATCCCTTAACAACCCCTTGATTTAAGTGGTTAAAAGCTTTAATAAGCAGAAATGTGACTTAATTGCAATTTAGACAGAGTTGCAGAACTGTTTGAGGCACAATATGTGTCTTTTCAGTTGGATTCCACACCAACAAGAATTAGCTTGGAAACCAAGAACAGAAAATTGCAGCTTACAAGTTAAGGCAGGGAAAAATAGACGCCCCCTGAGCAGTATGAGCTAATATCTGTGCAGCTGCCCTCAGGAGCCCGGATCTCAAGTGCTCCATTTCAGAGGTGGTAACAAGGCACCTTGATTACATGACTGCTCTGAACTTCTAAATAAATCTCAGAACTGCTCCAGCTTCAAGGTTAGAGAGTTACCTGAAGGACAAAGAAAACTTCCATTGATATAAGAGGTGAAAATATCTGTCCATCTTTTCTTTGCTTTGTCTTTAGTGAGCTTCTGGGGTGAAGGCCAGGTCACTTAGCAGTAATAAATATAAATTAAAAATTCTTCCTGATTTTGAGCACAAAACAGCTAAGAAAAAGGTGGTTTATTATCTAGCATCTTGTAGAAGAGGATTTTCAGGATGGTGATACAAGTAAATTTT
The DNA here is from genome assembly GCA_013398955.1 of Callaeas wilsoni. Classification (NCBI taxonomy): domain Eukaryota; kingdom Metazoa; phylum Chordata; class Aves; order Passeriformes; family Callaeidae; genus Callaeas; species Callaeas wilsoni. The sequence goes on from VWPU01000905.1 coordinate 54,866, forward strand.
GCAGTTTCACCACCACTGCTGTGAAATTGCAGAAGCATTTCCTTCTGAGGTCCCAGAGCAGTACTCAGAGAAGTGTTGAAGCCAGCTCTTACATGAAGAAAGACTGAGATTTCTTCCCCCAAATTTCTACAGTTTGGTTTCATCTGAAAATAAAATCTTATTGTATTGGAAAATTATTGTATAATTATGGCATTTGATTATATAATATATCCACAGTGATGATTGAAATGAATGAAGGACTTTTATAAAGGGAAAAATAGGGGTATTCCAAATGGCAGTAAAAGCTGAAAAACAGCTAAAGGACAGAGTTATTTTCACATTTTTCAGCAAATGAAGAAAAAAAGATTTAAAACCACAGCACTGTCTTAGACCTGAAACATGCATGCAGAATTGGATCTAATAAGTGACATAAATCCAAGGAGTGGAATACTCACAGCCACTGAACTGTCAGGGACTGGTGTCATCCACCTGCTCTCCTGTCAATGCATGTGAACACATCACAAACACAGAAACACCTTAAACATGCTGAAATTAAACATGGAAATATTTCTAATTCCCCAGTCATTCTGTCAAAACTGTTCAAAAGACATAACTAGTGGGGAGGAATGCTTTTACATTACCTGGGGAAGAGAGAGGAAGAAGCTCATGATGACTTTATTTCACCCCATCATTTTCTTTCTAAGCAAATGGCAAGATTTTGAGGAATTATTTCAGTAGAAATAATTGGCTTTAAACACAGAATTTCAGCTTGGTAATTACAGTCCTAACAGAAGCTCCCTCTTCTAAAAGGATTTCTGCCCTGTTTCTGTGACAGGGAAATGAAGGCCAGGAGCTGATCTAAGCTCTGCCAGCTGGCTAAAGGTACTGTCACCACATGAACAAGATTTTTGGGCAGGCAGTTACAGCCCATTTTGTGGCACAGTCACAGCCCATTGTAATCCCCTCCTCATCTCCCAGATGCAGTGAACAGTTAGCAGTACAAAACATATTTCAAGTTCTGTATTTTTTAAATGGATTTTTAAAAGGGATATTAACAAAATTTATAAAAATGTTTGACTGGGAGAAAACTTAGCCAGACCAACATACTTCTGTATTACTCATTTTCTCCCTTTGCTCTTAAATCTTACAGGAGCCAGCTTTTAGACTGAAGTCTTACGTAAGTGTCCCTCAAGCTCAGACTAGTGAGTTATTTCTATTTCTAATCTGATAGAACAACAAATACCTCTGCAGCACTATGTAATGCTCCTGTGCTTTTTGTAGCATCTCTGTCATTGTCAGGCTCAAGGAAGAACATAAAATCCTTTTCTCTTTGTCTGTTCCTTCCATTCTTTCTTGTCCATTACATCTCCCACACTTTACCCATTTTTTCTTGCTGAAAGAGGTTTTTTCCCCTCTTTTACAGGAAAACTCAGAATGTGTTTGCTCTCTGCATTCCACCTTGCACTAGATGGAGAAAAATATAAAGTTGGACGGTCAAATTCAAGTCAGTGGAATTTCTACTTCTGTCTGGCATTTTCCTAACAGTAAAGTTCTTTTTTCCATGCATATAAATATTTGACCTGATATTTGAAGTAGGAAGCTTCATGCGACCATAAGGCTGAGACTTCCAGAGGCAGCAATTCAGCCAGTTTCAGTGGGCTGTGAAGTCATTGCAGCACTGCCAGCATACGGAGCCAGTCTGGAGGTAAAAAGCTCTGCCCCTATGCTCTCTTTCTTGCCCAATCCCTGTACAGCATATTCCCTTCAGCATTTGGATGTCTGAATTTTTTAAATTTAAATTCATCCTGTCTTCTTCAGAAATACTATACACATGTAGTTTATCATTGATGTCTCTGTGGGTAGAAGTTTGTTTTTAACACTGTTCAATAGGAAATGCTCCAGCATATGCTGTAAATTTACCAAATTATGAGGATGTGCAAAAATGTCTATAATAGGATGGTATATAATGTCAGCTAATTCAAATGGATTTTGATTTTGGACTATTTAAGTATCAAAACACAAGATCTTCAGGGACCTGTGGGATCCAGACTGTTTGATGATCACTTGATATCACAAATATTAAATATTGGTATTTATTTCCAGTTATACAAGAAAAAAGATAACATATGTAAAATCTGAAAAGATAAAATGCTCACACTGTGTCAAAATAGTATGAAGGAAAACACTGGGATTTTTTTCTTTTTTTCGATAATCTTCTCTCTCACATAAATTATGGGGTTTTTTGTTTGTTTGTTTGTTTGTTTTTCAGAGAATGTATTTCTTTTCTCACTGTAGATATTTACTTTTGATGTATCTCAATGTTTCAATTTTTTTTCAGATAGCTGGAGAGATGAATCCCTAAATATTTGGGCAATAACTTTCCTAGTATGAGGAGTTTCACCAAAATTCCCATCTACTACTTTCAGTCAACAAGTTTATTAAGGAAGATAAAACTATTCTAATACATAAATACACACTTACAGGCTTGAACACCACATTTTACAAATGACAAATAGCAAAGAGTACAAATTAAAAACATTTTTATAAAATAATAACTTCTGGAATCTAAAGAGGGGTTACTATAAATTTAAAATGAAATGAAAGCTATTGCTTATTGTTTTAAAATAAGGAAAGAATCAAAATGTATGCTATCTTACTACATTTTTTTCTTTGTGAGTAGTTTACTTTCTGAGTCTGTTGAAGTGCGTTCCCAGGAGAATAGATTAGAGGTAGAGTGTAAATGTTTTTTACTTTCTACTGCTCTTAGTAATATTTTTGGACTGCTTATACCTAATTCAGAATGGATTTCTGACTGCTTTTCCAATGATTTTCTTTCACACACATCTCCTTACCTCAGGAGAAAAGAATGAAGAAAATAAACCAAATCATCCACCCTACCACTGTGGCAAGGGAGAATAAACAGACATAAAGGTTTATCCTTCTTCCCCTTTCCATCCAGATCACCTATACAGTTTTCCAATAATACAGTGGCCATGTTAGCTCCTCCCTTGCAGCTCTGTGCACTCTTTGAGGGTTCCTTTATAGCTGCTATATCAAAGACATGGAAATTTTTTCTATAACTCAGTTTACAGTTTCTGCAAAGCCTGCACAAAAAATGGCTTAATGTCTAGAGGAAGGCAAGCATTTATCATGTAAAGTTATTAACATCTTTGTTTGCAAAGGAAGACTTTTTTTTTTAATCCTTTATGAAACAAAGATTTTGCTGAGGCTGATAAAAATATTTAGAGTAAATTGTGCTCCCTCTGTGCTCAACACCTGATTTCATCTGCTGCCCTGCAAGAGATGGCATTTTCTATGTTGTCTTGCAAGAACTGCAAAGCTCAGCCAAAACAAGCTCAGTTGCTTTGACAATGAACATTTGGCAAGGTGCTTATTTGTTCTAGTGCTCTTTTAAATAAAATTAAGATATCACAAACCTCAGTAAAATTTATTTTCAAGCTGTCACTGACTGGAGCATCTTTAATAATATACTCCCTGTGTCATGCCACAGCGTTATGAGTTGTTAGACATTACTTGGATCATTTGAAGTATCGTCTGGCATAACTATCCTTTGACATTTGCCAGGACACTTCACTGCTAATAGGGAGAAGAGTTCTGCCATGAGGATCAAAATACACGCTCCTTCCAATTGACTCGGTTTGCATCAACTTACTTTTTCTTTTTTTTTTTTTCTTTTCTCTGAGAACAGCATGTGGGAGATTAATTCTGATACTCTCATTTTCGTGTAATCTTCTGGTGGTTTTTATAAAGTTCACCTATCTTTCTCCTGCTATAAAAAGTGTTTTTGAGCTACCAAATGCCTTGCCAGTGTCTCAAAGGGAAATGAAAGTTTAACTGAGGGTTATAGTGCTCAGAACCAGAGATTTGGTTCTGTAGGCTCCAACATTAAAGTTAATTCAGTCAGGAATGATGCACAGTTAAGTCAGGAAAAGACTCCACACATCTCAGTGTCTCGTGCATTGTGGCTCCACATACATTCTGCTCCTCTTGAATATGTGTGTGTACTTCCTGAACAGTGTGGAAGTAACCTTTTCAATTAATTCAAGAGAAATGTACATTTTCCTGAAAGGAGGAAAAGAAAGTGTGATACAGTGCTTAGAAGTTGAACTGTTAAACATTTTTTGACAAAACATAATAATTTTTTTTGACTGCATGAAAAAAATACTAGAGGAATATTTGTACTTTTTTGATGACAATTATGAATTGGTTTTAGGTTTTGGATATAAGCACATCCTTGTCAAAAACTGCTCTGGAACTTGTTTTTCTTCGGGGAAAAATAACTAAACCTGTTACAAAAACAGTCTCTTATGTTTCAGGAAGATCATTTAATAAAGGTTTCAGTGAGATAAGAGGAAGGCAAATAGGAAAATTACTTTTCTTTGGAGGTGGGTTAATCCTAAGAAATTGAGTTAGAGGAAGAGTATGTAAAGTATAATGGAATTAGTGTGAGACTAATGTGGTTCATGTCAAGTACCATGAAGAAAATTAGAGGAGTTATGGAAAAACAACAAATACCATCTTCTCTAATGATCCAGGATAACAATGATATGAAACTGCTATTTGATCTTGTTGCATCATGGGCTTGTCCTTTTGCAGATGTTGAAATCCAATTTCAGTTCCCTTACCACCAGAGCAGTATTCACTCTAAGAGTTGTACTAGTCTTGTGTTGGGATATCAGTTTTTAAGATCAACACTCAGCTCTATTAACATAATGTACATCAACCACAAAACCTGGAATTTCATAACAAATTTTATTTTTTTTCAGCTGTACTTTATAGGAGACATTGGTCACCTTTCCTGGAGGGGCTACTTTTATTTTTCTAGCTACATCCAGCCATCCTCAACTGAAATCCTGTTGTCTTGGCAGAATGATTTTGTGTGCTAAAAAACAAAACAAAGTTTTAGTTTTTATGAGAAATGTATTTTGAACAAAGCATTCAAAGCAGTGGGTTATTGCTATTGCTATGGTGTTTACATTGTTATTGAATATATCCTTATGTTTATAATGTAGGACTTTTTTTCCTGTCAGAAGATGTTTTTTCTTTGCATAAATGATATGAATGAATGTTGTCTCAATGTACCTATACTTGTCTAAAATCACATCAAGATCTATCATGCATCTTCTAGAAACAGAGCCAGACAGTGCTGTGTGTCAGCCACAGTCAATCCGTTGGTTTAGCTGAAGCACTGAAATACCATTTTGACCATTGTGGAAATTATTTTATAAAAATTAAGATGACTTTTGATTTCTTTTCCTTTTTTTCTTTATTTTTTTCCTTTCCTTTGTGACTAAAGTCAAATAAAGTTCAGATAGCTATGATTGAAAAAGTATTGTTACTTTTGTTTTTTAATGTGAGTGATCTGAAGTTTCTTTCATGATGTTTTCATGAAGGCATCATGTGAGCACATAAGATGTACAATTGCAAAGGACACTGTGGTAAAAAACAGTTATTAGCCGGCATTTTACTTATATGTATGAAAAGTTGTCTGTAGTCTACTGGAGCTTGATTAAGCTCAGTTTTCTGGCTAACCTATCTATTTTGAGGAATATTTTGTGATGGTTCAAGCCAAGAAAATTCAAGGTTTTTTTTTTTAATCTTTCTCTTCTTTATGTTGAGTTGAAAATTCCCTGTTTTAAATTCTATTAACAAGTCATGACCATGTAACCAGTGCCACTACAGTAGAGGACCCATGACACACAGAGCAAAAACGGGAAATCAGACAAGAGTATTTAGGAGAAACCTGTGTGTATTTTAGACCAACTCAGTAACAGTGAAGGAATAAAATGTGTGAGTCCCACCAATATATTTCAGTACGTGGATACTAATTACACTAATCTCTTTTTATCATGTTTTCTGAAATTCTCCTCCAAGAAAAAAAGACACAATACAAATTTACTGTTGATAATCCCATCAGGGGTAGAGTTTTTACTAGTAGTTCTTTTTAAGGTTAATTTTCTTATTAAAGTATACATGGGAAAACTTCCTCTTTGTAGACTAGTTCCCCCTAGTTTACTCCAAAGATGATTTGCAATTTATTACAGGTAAAATGAGCAGATTTATATAAATCAAGATACTCGGAGAAAAAAGACTATTGCTTTCTTCATTTACTCACTCTCCCTCAATCATGCTTTTTCAGGAGACAGTCTCTATTAAGCAGAATTGCTATAGAAAACATCTTCCAGCCTGTCAGTCTCCCAGGCAGATGGCAATGGTTTGGTTTATTGCACAAGAATATCTTATAAATCACTTGTGTACATGATGACAACAAAGGATTCTGAAGGCTTCAGCTGGTAAATACAATGTCATCATTACTACATGCTTGCTAATGTTGTCAGGAAAAAGTGTCATTGATGTATTAAGCAAATCTCAACAAAATTAGTGGGAAGTTTTGCCTAAACTTCACTGGTGTAAAATGAACTTGAGTGATTAGAGTAAATCTAGAATTAATTTTTAAATTATGTTTTAAATGACAGAAAAGAAAATTTATTTCTGCCTGTAAAGACAAAAGCTTTAAAAAGAGTGTTTATATTATAATAGTAAATCAGCTTTCTCAGCACTTAATAAAAAATAACAGCTGACTGATAGTAATTACGTTGTTTTGTGAAATTTAAAGAAATTTCTCAAATAATAATTAGAAAATAAATTTTTCAGAAGATGATAGAACAGGAAAATACAGCAAATGCTTAACTGCAGATTTCATCACCATCCTTGCTTCCCTGATAATGGTAAGACCATTTAACACAGGACTTAGATACCCTACATAAGGAAACCAAGGCATAGCTTGGTGAATTAATTAACTTTGCAGCTGTCATGCCAAAGGCTATTAACAGCCACACAAGCAGAACCTTCTCCTTCTCAGCTTCAGTGTCTATTTCAATAAGCCTCTTTGCCTTTTTAGCTGTGTCTTATCAAGAAAAATGGAACAGTAAGCAGATAGTGTACTGGGAAATAAATCCTTTTTTTTAAATGGTTATTCAGACTAAGCATTACAGTCATTATAAAGTTTGGCATATGTCCAGATATATAGCAGAGACATGTCTGAGTGCTCTCCAAAGGATTCAGTCATTGAGTACTTTTGTAGAATCGGAACCATAGAACAGTTTGGGTTACAAGGGACATTAATGATCATCTAATTCCAATCCTTCTACCATGGACAGGGACACCTTCCACTAGACCACCTCACTCAAATCCCCATCCGACCTGTCCTTGAACACTTCCAGAGATGGGACATCCACAGTTTCTCTGGGCAACCTGTTCCAGTGCCTCACCATCCTTACAGTAAAGAATTCCTTCCTAATATTTAGTCTGACCCTACGTTCTTTCAGTTTAAAGCCATTCCCCCTTGTCTGGTCACTACATGCCCTTGCAAAATGCCCCTCTCGATCTCTCTTGTAGCCTTCTTTAGTTACAGGAAGCCTGCTATAAGGTCTCCCCGGAGCCTTCTCTTTGAAAAATTCCAGCTCTCTCAGCCTGTATTTATAGAGGGAGTGCTCTAGGCCTCTGATCATCTCTTTGGCCATCCTCTGGATTTTCTCCAACAGGTCAATGTCTTCCCTGTGCTGGGACTCCAGAGCTGGATGCAGCACTGCAGGTGGGGTCTCACCAGAGCTGAGCAGAGGGGCAGAATTCCCTCCCTTGCTGTGCTGGCCATGCTGTTTTGGATGCAGCCCAGGACTCAACTGGCCTTCTAGGCTGCAAGTGCACATTGCTGGGTCATGTCCAGCCTCTCATTCTTTAACACCACCAAGTACTTCTTGGCACGGCTGCTCTTGGTTCGTTCTCCGTCCAGCCTGTATTTGTGCCTGGGATTGCCCTGACTCAGATGCAGGATGTTGAACTTGTCCTTGTGAACTTCATAAGGTTCACACAGACCTGTGAACCTGTCTCAAGCCTGTCTTGTTTCCTTTGGATGACATCCCTTGTCTCCAGCATGCCAACTACACCACACAATGTGGTGTCATCAGCCAACTTGCTGAGGCTTCACTCAGTCCCAGTGTCCATGTCACTGGCAAAGATGTTAAACAACACAGATCTCAATACCAACCCCCGAGGCACGACTTGTCACTGATCTTCACAGGAATTTTGTTCCAGTGGTCCAATGGACACTAGCCGGAAGTAAGCTGTAAGAAAAAAAAAAATAATCACAGTTTAGATGTCCTGAAGATTATTTTAATGGGTGTGAGAGATAATTCAACAGACTGGGCTTAACCTTATTAAAAAAAAATTGTCAAGAAGGATGAAAATGTGGACGAGCAAAAGACCACTTAATTCCTAGAGATGGAACTTTTCTTAACATAAAAATTTGCAGTACACCTAGCATGTACCTACAAAATAGGAATGGCTAAGGTTTGTATTAGGTAAGATTTTGAACTAGATCTCCATAATGCACTGCCTCATAAAAACTGCAAATAAAGGAGGTGTCTGATAAGCATGCAGCTCTTGCTCACTTAGATGACATGTTCTGAGATCACATTGCCTTGATCAAAACTATTATTACAGTAGTCTCTGAAATAACTTGTGCATTGCACAAACCTCAGAAAGAAGTATGTCACTTATTATTTCTGGACTCTTAGCTGTTTTGCAGAGTTTGGTATTGTTGCTCCTAAGTATAGGCAGGTAAGCTAAACTGACCTTCTTTATATGGAATGTTATCTGAACAGAAAAATATTGTACTTAACACTCTAACTCAAGGTAAAACCGAGTATATTTATCTATGATAAAGGCATAACTGCAACAATAATAATAATAATACCAAAACTTAAGATCTAAACTTTGTCCGGTGGAAAAGAGTCAAGAAAGTTTCCTGAGACATAATTCCTACATAATAAAACTAGTTTACAAACAAAAGAGAGACTGAATGTCATAACCCGCTGGTTGGGGGTGTGATGTTCATTTTCTCATAATGCAGAACAAAGACACGTGTCAGGGAACTCTTATGCTTTTATTGTACATTTGTTATAATTTTGGCAACCACCTCACTGTTTTGACTCAAAAGGTGTAGGCTAACACGCCCTTCTTACAATACATTTCCACAAAAAGTGTTGGCTGCCAAGCCCTTAATTTTGCACAGTATATTTCTCACCTCCCACAACACACTCCTCAAAAGTGCTGGGTCACAACACACCATCACAGAAGCCTCGCAGTCACACAGCCAAGTTCAGTATGGAGTATGACAGCCGTGCTTAGCCCAGACAGAGCAAGGGAAGAAAACTCAGAGTGATACCAGTCCTCAGGTCCCACGTTGGTCCTGCCACATGGATGGTCCAGAGCTGGGGCAAACAAAGAAAACAAAAGAAAAAGACAGGAGAAAGAGAGCGAGAAGAAAGAAAGCCAGAGGAAAAAAGACAGAGGTGGTATGCAGTCCCTCCTTTTTATCGTTAACCTGGTGCACACGTCTAATATAAACTAGATTTTTCACACTGTTTTATCGGAAGGCTCAATAATCTCTCTTAATTATTTGTTGTATCTCTGGACATTTTAAGTTTTTTTAAATTTTGTGTTTGCCCTTGGATCCTTGAGGCAAAATAAGAGGAACAACTGGACCCTTCATGGAGGAGAAAAAGGAGAATGTATTGGTCCAGGTCCTGAACCATTTGACTGGGACAGTTCAAGAAAAAACTAGATCATTTGGTAACATCTCAATCTCATTTAATGAATTTTCTAGAGACTGGCTACTACTGTGCTCATTTTCCTGCAGCAATTCAGCTTTATTGCTACCAACAAAGAATTGCCATTTTATCCACTGATACTCTGCCTCGTTGGAAAGGAACTGATACAGCCAAAATCTATAGTTTTTGAATAAATAAATAAACAAAAATTGTGGTGACCAAGCATTTCTTATGTGAAAAACTGTCTTGAACTTCCTTAAACAAAAATAAAAATATTTGTGGCAGTTCTGTAAGTTTTATTGCATGATTTTTGTCAACAGCTTACTGTGAGATTGTATTGTAAATGTTTTCTTTGAAGTATGGTACAAGTTAAAAGTCAACTGCAATTGATTTTCAATAATAATATACACTAATAATGGAAAGAAAAACTGAAACCCTGAACTCCTGAAGACTAATTGTGATTCTGCCACTGACTTCAATTAGTATTGCACTTGAACATTTTTTACACAATTTAAGGACCATTTTGGACAAAACTAGTCTGCAGCCACAGTTCTTGACAGGTGCATTTAAGGGAAATTAATCAGTTCATTAAGTCAGAATTTAACGTGTGGCTACAAATGTATTTGATGCTAGTAAGCGAATATGCACACACTCAAATAAGGGCTTTCCTTCAAAATTTTAGGATTTTACTATAGATATTTAAAATAAATTTATTAAAATACATATAAGGTTCTCTCAAAAGTTATATACATCTCTTTGCTTGAAGAACTTAATAATGACTTTTCCATTTTAAAATGCCAAATCTGAAGTATCAGTGAGGAAGCTAGTAGAGCAAGATCTTTCTCAGTATTTCTGGAGGAAAATGTGTGAGACACAGCAAATCTCATTCTGAAACAGAAAACAAGGATGACCTTATTTTAATGATTTGCCCGAAAAACAACAACAACAAAAAGTATTCAAACTTAGCTACATTTTGAAAGTGAGGAGGAAAAAATACTCTCTGTGCACAGTAGGAAGTTCTTCTGCCTTTCATATTTCTAATTCCAGGCAGCATGCTGTCTGCTCCAAGGAGCAAGAAAACAAATGCCAAGCTTTAATCAGAATTATATTGGCTGTGTAGGGACTTTCAGATCATTTGTCCGTTCCTAACAATGTCATGCAGATTCCCTTCAGAATATCAATGCAGAGGCCTTTGCCCTTGCTGTGAAGAAAAGGTTGCAAAATACTGAAGATGAGCAGCAGGTCTGTTTGAGGTTAACATTCCTTTTTGTGACGGAGAGAGGAGGAAAGGGTAAAAGTTCCGCTCTAATTTAATTCCTTAATGAAACTAAGAATTAGAATCCCTGCAGTGTAGTGCTAACCTTTTCTCCAGTGTGAAGCACTTTTTTTCCCTTAAATACATCTTGGATAATGCTGTAGACTTATGGCTATCTGAGGGTTGGCTTAGAGGCCATTAACAAGACATACTGTACTGAATTTGATGGACCTTACACATCTACCTTAATCAAAAATCTTTTTTCCAGAAAGTAGAGCCCTGTCTTTCAAAAAGAAATGTTAAATCATTCCAATATTTCTTTATTTCTTTACAGAAAATTATAGCTTTTACCTACTTAATTGTTAAAAATTTAAAGAGATGTTTTTTCTGCTTTTTTTTCCCCAGTGTCCCTGAAATCCATGGTCTTCCTTCTCTTATTCTGTGAAGGAATAGTAAAACGTGCCCAGGAACAGGTAGTCTTCAATGGGAGTAGGATACATTTTGACCGTCATTTTAGTTGGACAGTAAGGAAGATGGAGAAAACATGACAAGGAAAATAGCTCTGCTTTTATCACTTCTGAGGAAAAAGGCAATTGTTTTGGATGCATTGGAAAGCCAATGCTGTGTCTCCCCTCACCTTCCCTTAGTCTTCTGACAAAAACTAGTTCTAATTAGTTCATTTTCTAAATGGCTATTCTATAGCTATTTAGTTTATGTCACTATTACTATGGTTTGAATAAATTTTTATCTTTGACAGGTGTTAGCAAACATGATTCAATAATAGGAAATACTTGAATCTTTCATCTATGTCTATTTCACAAGGTTTTCTTGAAAGAGATATGCTCTACTCGATAGCTGAGCTTGCATGTTGTTGTCAGAACCTCTTCTATTCTGAATTCATCTTTCCTGGACATGACTAGACATCTCTAGAAATACTGGAAGAGATTTCATCATGACCTTTTTCAGCAAATACTAGAACAGAAACATATTTCAGGGAGTACAAAATACAATGAAATGTTTATAATTGTTTTACAATCAACTACTTGTATTTTTCTAATTTTTTTAATTTCTAATTTGCACTATATGTTCTGGTACCAGTGTAACACTCTGTTTCTCCTTTATGCTCTTCTTTTCTACTGCCTTCCTGATCATCCCATCCTGGTTCTTCTGAATCATCAGTTCTCTCTGTAATAAAACTATATTCAGTCCAGATGTCTTCACATGCTAGATTTGTACTTTTGTTTATTTTTCTTTTTAATTTTCTCTTACAAACCCTTTCATAATGTCCTAATGTGTATATTCAGCCTACAATCCTTTCCTCTTTAAGGGACTTTTGTTATTTTTCAAAGAAATTTATTATTCTTCTCATCAAAGAACAGCTAAGCTTTCTAATAATTATTCTTTAATCTATGTTTTTGAAAACTAATGTCTCTTCAAGTGAAAAAATACCTACTGTTTAAACTACCATAGAACTGCTTTATGCATAATGACACACGGTCCCATCTTGTTGTAGCTAGACAATTTACATGGGTAGTATAATTTTATACTTGCATTTTGAATGCATTATTGCATATTAGAAGGGTGATTCAAATATTCGCAAATAAACATTGACTAAAAGGCAGCAATGAATGAATACTTAAGCTAAACTCTCCTTCCTATGGGAAAGGTTTCTGTTGTACTTCATTATTCTGGATCAACTGGATAACTGTCTCTTCCAAACTTTTAATAGGTTCACAACTTGCCATTTCACAGGATATTGCTAGAGTTGTTAATAACTGGGGTTAAATGTTTGAGTGAATGATCCCAGAATCACAGAATTAACTAGGCTGGAAAAGACTTTTGAGATCATTGAGTCCAACTTCTGACCTGACACCACCTTGTCCACATGATGTGTTAGGATTTCATATTATGAGCTAAGAATGTTAGAAGAGTATTTCACATCAAGTGTTTCACCTTTTCCTCTTTCATTTTGTTGTATGCTAATTACCAATTGCACTAGATATTTCTAATGTTACACATCTAGTTTAACTATTTAACTATGCCTTTAGAGGGCAATAATCAGTTTCTTTATCATGTGATCCATGTAAGCATATATTCAAGATTCCATTGGCTTTTTTTTCCCATTAATTATAAGACATCACATATCCACATTTTGTTTCAGCACCCTGCCTACATTGCCTAATCAATGGTGAGGAACTGATATGTCACAGGAGAAAAAGACGTACAGTCAAGGAACCAACAAAGCTAGAAGTGATGCACGCTAGCTCAGTCTATCATCCTTCACCACTTGCTATGAAGTAAATTCACAAAAGAGAGAAAGCTGTACCATTGTGAGAGACAGTGAGATAATTCTTCTGAAACTGCCTAGAAACTCCATGTTGGAGACTCTTTATCTCTTTCCAGGTCAGTGTAACTTAAGTTAGGGGCTGAAAACCAAAGCTGTGTTATGGATGTCTCCTTCCTGCTGAATGAATATTTTATAGAACACTTTTTAACAGTTGTGCTATCTTCTTTATTTCTTTTATGTCTACTTTTATTCCTTTTCTGAGTTGTTCTGCATTTAAATGTTCCTACTAGGAGCCCTAACATCCCCTAAAATAGTAGGAGACTAGTATGACTAGTCTGTGTCAACTTAATCAAGTTCTAAGTACCATTTTCTCAGTATCTTTGTGCATAGGGCACGCAGAGAAAAAATCGTAATAAGTCCAGCTGCAAAAAGGGACTTTCCAAAAATGTATTTTTATAAACAGCTCTACAAAGTGATTTGAATATGAAGGTAATGTAGACAGATATGTGCAATGGATTCCTCAAAGGACATGAAAGTCATGAAAGTTCTAAAAGACTGGGCAGAAAACTAACCTTCAACTTCAAATTTCCAAACAACACTGAAATTTTGATGTTTAGCAGAACTGTATTTCAAAAGCGTTATAGATATTGCTCTCAATTTTCAGAAAAAAAAAAGAAAGCCTGAGAAACAAAGTAAATTCCCTTTTCGATGTTTAAAAAATTAAGAAAATGGGTAAAATATGGTCTCTACTTGGGAAAATATTTATGTATGTGGACACTTTGTGCAAGAAATTGAGACATGAAACATTAGCAAAAGACACGAAAAGGGTGGTACAACTCTTGTTGGGAAAAGGAACCAGTTCCTTCATTCATCCAACATCTAATCTTCCACTTTTCCTCCAAATCACAACTTTCACATAGCTATGTTTCTCAAATAAATATTATTGGATTTGGAATTATTTAAAATGAAAAAAAAAAGGTAGTCTTTCAAAATGCAGCAGTATTTTATTTCTATTAAACAACACATAATAGGTTTCATTGAGCTATTCAGAATATTTGAAATATGTAATTTATACTTTTTCTGGTTTGTCTTTATTTTCTTAGCTTGTGCTATCACAATTCTCTAATAAATGGTGTGTGGCACAGAAATATCTTACCTAGAAGACACTGAGTTATCTTGGGAAATGCAGTGCCGTGTTGGAGAAAGGTTTTATGTGAACTAATTTGCTTCAGCTATGCTGCACTTAAATGGCTAGAATATTACGAGAAATATTTACATCAAATGTCATTGCACTACAGAGACCTTATCATACATCAATTGAAAAGAAAAGAGACAATTAGCATTGTTATGGCAATCATGTCTGAGTGTTTCTCAAGAGGAATTAGACATTTAAATAAGACCTTACATGCCAACTTTGTGGACTTGGATCTTGGCCTCCTTAATTTGTTTTCTAATTACAGTTTCATTGAGGATACTTGGCATGAGGCATAAACACATGAAGTATTAAACTTGTCAGTGGCCTGCCAAATGTATCTCTGGTTGATCAGGTAAGAAACTAAAGGAGTTGTAAGAAAATTGAACAATTCTTCATACTAAAATACATGTTGTTTCCTGTGGTACATTCTTAAAGGTCATCTGTCTGGGTATCCTTCAAGCAAATTTTCCTTTGCTCTTCACCCTTGTTAGCAGTTTCTTTCAAAGGAACATACTTCATCTGGCACATGCCTCCAAACCATAGGAGTTCTGTCTCCTTTATCACATCAGTGAGAGGCTGAGGTTTCCTTCCTTGCCTTCTCCTTACTAGGTCCCTTTGGATGCTAGCTGTATTTTAGGAATTGCTTTATCAGTGGATTGTATGCAGCTGGTGTGATAAGTGTGTTTTAACCTCAGCCAGGAACTAAGTCCCACACAGCCACTTGCTCACTACCCCGTGGTGAGATGGGGGAAGAGAACCAGAAGAGAAAAAGTGAAACAACTCATGTTTTCTAATAAAGACCATTTAATAGGTAAAGCAAAAGCTGTGTAGGCAAGCAAAGCAAAACGAATTCCCATGTGCAGGCAGGTTGAGCCATTCCCAGGAGAGAAGGACTCCATCACCTGTAGTGGTGACTTGGGAAGGCAAACAGTATACTGAATGTCCTTCCCTTCCTTTTTCTTCATTTTCTTCCTCCAGATCTATATGCTGAACATGATGCCATGTCCTGGCATCCATGCCAAAATGTCCTCTTGGTCAGTTGGAGTCAGCTGTTTCAGCTGTGTCCCCTCCCAACTCCTTGTGCCTCCAGCCTCCAGCCCACTTGCTGGTGGGGCACTACGAGAGGAGAAAAGGCCTTAACTCTGTGTAAGTGCTCTTCAGCAGTAACTAAAACCATCATTGTGCTATCGACCCTGTCCTCAGCACAAGTCAAAAACACACCCCCATACCAGCGACTGTGAAGAAAATTACCCAAGCCAAAACCAGCACAGTGGTGCTGATGTAGCCCAAAAGCCTTGCCTTCAGTTTTTTTCCAAGTTTTTTATCTGAAATCACAGTAATCGTCTCTCGCAGATCTTCTGCAGATCTGTGGATATTGCATATACAGAGCCTATTAGGGGTATCCATCCAGTGCTTCCTTGGCTTTAACAAGTCTCTGCTTTCCAACAAAAACTTCCCTGTAATTCAGTGAAAACTTCCACTAAAACTGAGAGGATTTACTGCGTCAACCATCAGAGATATCTTTTGGACCTGGAACTACACAGAATTTGTATTAAAGGCTATGGTAATCAAATAAAGAATTTTCTTATATAATAGGGAAGATCCAAGTGCTTGAGAAGGTTAAGTTTTGAATTAAAAGGGGATTTTACAGGTGAGGATATGGTCTCAAAGTAACATGATGAAATTCAATAAGAATAAGTGTTATATCTTTTAAGTCAACCTGGTCTCCTGTCCCCAGCAAATACCAAATTTAAAACAGGCAGAAAAATCCTGCTAGGAGAGGGGAAGTAACTGATCTTGGTGTTTTATCTATTCAAATATGGTATTTGAGCCAAAATGACTTAGTTATAGGTATGACAAATATCATCAGGGCCATATTTACGAAAAGAGAAATAATAAATTTTATTAGTTGTCTGCCTTAGAATTACCATGTCAACATTTTTAATAGAGATGTTTACAAGGAACTCTTCCTAGGATGACAGGAGAGATAGAAATAGGGAAGGTTAGAGGAAACACAATATTAATCTTCACACAGTAAACTGTTACGGTGTTTACAATTATTCGTATTTTTCTTATCATCAAGATAGAATTAACCTGACTTGTTTAAGAAATTATTAATTTCAGAAATTGGGGAAAATACCTGCTTTCAAGGACAGCTAAATAATAGAACAGACTACTTTGTGGTGTTTCAAAAAGTAGATGACATAGAGCTATTTTTTACAGGCTAAAACATAAGACTGGCTGGAATGCTTCATAATGGCTTCTCAAAGCCCATGAAATACAGTTTCTATGCATAGTCTAGTCACTAATGCCAATGGTAGTTTCACCACCAGTTTCAATGATTAAGTAATCTAAATGCAATTAAAAGTATTCTCTGCAAGCCAGCGAGATACACAGCGGCTACCTATCATTATCTTCCTTTTACAAATGAACAAATCAAAGTAAAGGATCGAAGACAACGAATGCCTGCAAGAAAGCAAAATATGATTTTCCAGAAGTCAGAATTCAGTCACATTGCTTTCTTCTATGAGTAAGAATGAGTCACTCTTAACAACATTATTTAAGGGACTTGCCATAACCATATATTTAATCATAAACTCCCTTAAATGTAGAAAGGGTTAAAAGGTATAAAGATATAAACTAAAAGTACTGCTTTCTTTAAACCTCTGTGGAGCTATTGTTCTAACTTCTCCAGAGGCTTTTGAAAGTCCCACTTAATAATAATAACAATTGAAGAAGGCAGCAATGTGTTTTAAGAAAATGCTTTGAAAAATATACTCCATTTATGGCACGGAAAGTCTGTATTTTTG
The DNA here is from genome assembly GCA_013398955.1 of Callaeas wilsoni. NCBI lineage: Eukaryota > Metazoa > Chordata > Aves > Passeriformes > Callaeidae > Callaeas > Callaeas wilsoni. The sequence continues at coordinate 72,024 of VWPU01000905.1, forward strand.
AAAGCTGCAGTAGAGAAAGAGCAGCTGGAATGACATCTCTTGTCCACATTTGGGAATTCAAATGAAAAATATACTGCTTTGCCAACGGTAGAGTTTTATAGAAAATGTTTTGTTTACTGCTTGGAAAACTCATGATTTGACTGAATCAACAAGATGCCCAAATAATACTCCACAGTTTGCACCTGCTTGTCTTATTTTGATGAATGTGAAACAATGCAGATTAAGCATGACCAGGTGTAATGCAGGAAAGCATATGCTCAAGCATTCTGTTTTTCTTATTCTTCATTCCTCCTTCCCTCTTTAAGTCAGTTTTCACTGGCTTTTTTTTTTTTTTAGGAAACCTGACAGAAGGGTTCAGATCCATTTCACTCTGATAATTGTGCATCACTGTAAGCTCTGCATCCTTCTTTCCTTCATTTTAGTGTTCTAAATTACCTGCTCAAAATACCACTTTTATGTAACTGCAAAGAACATGGTACTTTCTTGCCTCTGTACTGAAGAGCTAATAATGAGAAAATATTATGTGTGTCTTTGGCAACTAGAAAACCATAGAGAAATCTCAAGAGCTCTTTCCAGAAGCATCTCGTTACTACTGGGAAACTTTATAATTTTTAACTTACTCTAAGGTTTTTATTTTTCTTTTGCATGTTTGTGTGTATATGCATGGATTTTCTTTTGAACTCCAGATTAAGTTTGAAATATTTTTCATTAAGTACAGTGATAAAGAATGTACCAAAACCAGTACCTCTGACAGAAACCAACAATCCTTGTCTTCCCAGTTTTAAATATAATTTTTTCTTCTGAGGTCAACAACCTGTATCTATAGGAACTGTTTTCCCTCCAAGCATTCAGTTTTCACTAATGAATTAATTAATAAGAAACCAGGCTTCTCTACATTAGGAATACAGATACTATTTCCAGCTTATTGATGAACTGGAGTTTTTCAGAGAGTTAAGGAGCAAGATTAATCTCCAGTTATGTGTTTATTACTGTTGGGATATGCACATATAAATGTGTGGAATGCAGTCTTGGGGGAAGAAAGAAATATAAAGGAAAGAAGTGCATCCATATGTTTTATCTGGACCTGTGCTAAGTACTCCATGGGTAGAAAAAGAATTTTTTCCACACAGGAAAATTCATTCAGAAAAAAAGATATTGTTAAAGCAGGTGTGAGAAATTAGTATTTATCACTGACAGTTGAAATCTGCAGTAAAATTTAGAATTCCTTGGCTCTGTCACATCACTGGAAAGAAAGGCATGGGAATGTCTCTATCAAAAGAATTCAATTTTCATTAATATGGTATGTACTAAACATGTAACCTCAGTGGAAAATTTGAGAAAAAAAATCTTATTAAAATTTATTCCTATTATTTAATGAATGTATAAATGAACAGATGCTTAATATATTTACAACCATCTCTGCGTAAACAGACTGCTTAAAAAAAAATGGAGCTGCAGTCTTTTTATGCCAACCAAGAAAAATATGCAAAACATAAACTTCACATCAAAATGAGACAAGAAATTCTGTGCTTATAATTTGAAAACCACTGACTGTAACACGAAGGTTATGTGGACTCTAGTAGCTTAATTTGAATCTGCATCTAATTGTAACAACAGGAGTCTCTCCCTTTGTGACAAAAGTAATGAAATCACTCATAGAATCATGGAATGGCCTGAGCTGGAAGGGACCCTCCAGGATCATCAAAGCCCAACTCTTGCACAGGATGGCCCCAAGAGTCACACCCTGTGCCCAAGAGTATTTTCAAAACTCTTAAGCTCTGCCAAGCGGTGCTGTGACCACGTCCCTGGGGAGCCTGTTCTAGTGCCCAACCACCCTCTGGGGGCAGAACCTTGTCCTAATATCCAACCTAAACCTCCCCTGGCACAGCTTTATAACTTTCCCTTGGTTCCTGTCACTGTTCATCAGTAAGAAGAGATCAGTGCCTGCCCCTCCTCTTCCCCTCAAGAGGAAGTTGCAGACTGCAATGAGGTCACCCCTCAGCCTCCTCTTCTCCGGGCTGAACACACCAAGTGACCTCAGCCTCTCCTCATACGGCTTCCCCTCCAGACCCTTCACCATGTTCGTAGCCCTACTTTAGATGCTGTCTAATAGCTTTATACCTTTTTTATATTCTGGCACCAAAAGCTGCCCCCAGGACCTGAGGTGAGGCCGCCCCAGCACAGAGCAGAGTGGGACAATCCCCTCCCTTGTCTGGCTGGCAATGCTGTGCCTGATATTATTGGTGAATTGGAGGAGGCAGTGGAGCACACAATCAAGTGCGTAGATAAAACCAAATTCAGGGGAGATAAGCTGATGTGCTTTGGAGGTAGAGACACATACAAAGAGGCCTGGACAAGCTAGAAGAATGTATGTAAAGGAATCTTGTGAATTTGAGCAAGGACAAGCACAAAGTGCTAGTCCTGGGGCAGAAGAATTCCTATACTGGCAAAAGGTTGCAAAGAGGCGGGCTGGGACCGGCTCTGGGAAATCTATGGTGAGCAGCAAGATGAGCCTGAGCCAGCAAAGGGGGCCAACAGCTCCTTGGTCTATATGAACAGGACCATGGCCAGGAGATACAGGCAGCGATTTATCCTCTACTCATTAGGCCAAATCTGCAATACTTTGTTCAGTTTTTGTCTCCTGATAATAAGAAAGATGTCAACAAATTAGAGTGTATTCAGGAGAGAGTCCTCAGGGTGGAGACAGCGGGAGAACTTGCCCTGTGTGATCATGCTGAGACACAAGACCTGGAGAAAGGATGGCTTTGAGAGCAGCCTCCCAAATGCTTTCAAGGCTGTTATCAAGGAGATGGAGCCTGGCCTTTCTCAACCGTGTGGTGGGAGGAATAGGGACAATGGCCACAAATTGGGCCAAGAGATGTTCATGTTGGATACAAGGACAAATTTCTTCACCTTAAAGACAGCTCAGCAGTGGGTCAAGCTGCCCAGAAAGGCTGCAGTTTTGGAGGTTTTCAACAGCCACTGGGACAAAGCCCTGAGCAAAAAGCCTGAACTCAGACTGATGTGAGCAAGAGCGCACGAACTCCCTTCCAGTCTGAATTTTCTGTGGTTCCATGATCCTATGAAAATCCTGTTTCCCAACCAGAACAATGCAGATGCTATGAATAAATATGAAAGCCACGTTTGTGTGAGATTCTGTCCAAGAAGTTGCACAAGGGTTTAGAATTAGACTTCGAAGAACTTCCTGTTTTAGCTTTATAGGAAAAAAATCTATCTCCTACAAAGAATATTACACAGACATTTATGAGGAGATTTTCAGTTTGTTTATTTTTCTTTCTGAAACATGAAAAAGAGGAAATCAGCTTGTGGCTGCTCTTCTGTGAACAAGTTTCTGCTGTTATTTTTGTTAAGGATTAGTAGCAGGAGGTAACAAAACTAATGATCAAAGGTACAGTTAACTATAACAAGCAAAAATCCCTAGGAAAGAATGTCAGTATGGTTAAACCTTTAGAGAAATAACTTCAGCCTTAATTATTGCAAAGCATAGCAATAAAGACTTTCTTTCTTTTTTTATACTAAAACTATGTCTTTATTTACTATAGTTTCTGTTTTGTAGTTTCAAATTCCCTTACATTTCTTTCCAGAGAGAAACTGTTTCTCACTGAGGTCTCATAACATTTGTTTATGGACTTTTTTTTCTGAATTTTTATGCCAGAAATCTATGAACTATGCCTAGAGGTGAAAATGCTAACGGTGACCATAAAGGCCCTTTGCTGGTCAGAGAGACATGATAGGCTTTTGTTTTGGCAAGTAATTTCCTCTAACCTAATTTCTTTTTCTCTATTTTTTAACAAACCCCAGCAAAGTCTCTTAGGAGGTATCATTTAGTCTGATACTGCAGAAGTGTCTGTTTTATTGTCTTTTATGCAGGCAGATATTGTAGGCAGCCTGTGTCTGTCAGAACTGAACTTAACACAGTTCTGTGCCTTTCCTGAAGGCAACGAGACTCACTGCAGATCCCCTGCCCGAAGCTGTGCACTGAACATTGTCCATCTGCGGTGAAAGAGAAGGCAAATAAATACTATAACTCAAAAATTTCATTAAACATTTACTTTAAAATCACTTCACAAAACTATTGTTGCTTTGAGGTTTGTTTATCCAAAATGTGGGCAAGGTCTGTAAAACCAAGAGTTCGAAATTCTCATATATCACATCTTCTATTGATTGAAGCAATACAATTATATACTTCTCATTCACTCACATTCTAATTAATCCCCAGTACACTTGCTCTCTTTCTCAGCATTGGTTTGCAGGTTAGCCAGTTTAGGGACCATTTGATATGCAAATCAAGGACAAACATATCCACAGGTTTTGTGCAGGTTGTAATCTTTGACTTGTGAGTCAGATCTTTTGGCAACATGCTTGGAAAACTGCTAATGGAGCAAGCAGATTTCTGAAAGCAAAAGTTGAAGCAATAATGATGAAATGATGATCACTTTCTTCAGTGATCATACTAATAATACTAATCATACTAAATACTAATATCCTTCCTTGCAGAAGGATATAGCACAAAAAATTCGTCTCAAAAATTTATGTTGACATAAGTGTATTGAGTTTCCAGTATAATCATACCTTGAAAAACTTTTGTGCTGATAAAAACAGATAAAAGAGACATGTCATTTTCATAGGTTAGCCCATATGAGTTCCTATTTAGACGTTCTCTTGGCATTGTGAGAAATTAGGTTCCAGTAATAACGCAATCATTGGAATCATCTGATGTGACTTCAGTGAAAATATTGATGAACAACTGTCTAATAGGAAATATAAATCAGGTTTTAATAGAATTTAACAAAAAACGTGTCATAAATTCTCTGAGAAATTGGGGTGTAAAATAGATGCAATAAAATATAAAAGATATGTTTTGATTGGTTCCAAAGTTGTATCTTCAGTCAACCATTGCATCTCTATGGATCACATTGAAAGTAAACATGACAAATAAGGTAAAAGACTAGAGTTTTTTGTTTGAAAGCAACTTTTTGGACTCTAGAAAGATGTATTTTTTAAGCTTTATTGAGTATATATTTTTATTTCTTATACTAGTTTTGCAGTAGTAGCTTGGAGACTGGCAAAAATAAGTTCTTCTAACTGGAGACATTTAGTCTAAATATAATCTGATGGTCAATAAAGGTTTTTCGGTATTATCTTGTCAGTTTAAAGCCAGAGCCTTTATAAATTTTTTTTTTTAATCAGCTAGTTGAGTCTGCAGGAAGTCTAAAGTCTAAATATATATACACATATATATATACACACACATATATATACACACATATATATATATCACATTATGTATATATATATACATATTTTTTATATATATATATATACACACACACGTGTATACATAGACACATCTATATCACATTATATATATATATGTATATGTAAAGGTGGAGGTTGAGAGGACTTCCAGGAAAAAAGTAGGCTTTTAGATTTTTATTCCAGTTAATTTATTGTCTTAAATTCTTCGGGAGAAAAAGAACAGAAATCACAGCAGTCCAGAGATTTTAGTTTATAAATAAAGGTCAGAGAAGAATATCAGGTTTTACAAAACCTTCAGATCTGAACACTTTGATTTGATGAAAGAAAAACAAAAACCTTTTTTTCCTCAGGACTCACAAAATAATACATACTTGTTATTAGTGGATCTCCATTAATTCAAACCATATTCTCTGAAGATTCCAGATTGAAATTTATTTCATCCTAAGTACCTATAAATTTTTCATGTCCCGTACACAACATAATGCTTATAGAGTAAATAACAAATGCTAATGAGGCGGTAGCCATCTATCCACCCCACAATGATATTATTAAGCTGCGTAATAGGTAATAAAAAGTTATTTTATTTCAAGTACCATTTTTTGAGAAAAACCATGTAAATGTTGATGCATGGTGAATTAAAGTAAATTAATCTGATTATATGAGTGAATTGAACAAGCTATGCAATATAAATATTTTAATCACTTCTTGATCCAGAAGTACCTCATTTACAAATGAGCAATTACTTTCTACCTCATGGGAGTTGTCTTTAATTATGAGGCAGTCTAGTTGGTGTTATACAAAAAGTACATGTAAATATCAAACATCAGGCCCTTGAATCTGTCATTTGTAATATGAACAGCATTTTATATCCCTTTGTGCAACTCTGGTTTTGTTTGACACTAGTGATTTTATTTGTCGTGTTTTTACCTGAGCAGACCAGTCATTATGAAGCTTTCATTTAATCTGTGGACATAGAAACACTTCCCAGTGGAAGTTTTAATGTAGATCTATTAAATTTAAGCCTAGGCTTGTTTTTCTCAATTCCTTATAGACCAGCCTGCCAGTGCTTTAGGCCTGAGGACTAGAGGTTAAAAACAAAGTTCTGATATAAAAGTGAATTATTATGCGTTGTTGGTCATATGTGAGATATACATACCACTAGATCTACTAAAAGTTTAATCAGCCTGCTGTGCACTTATATTCCCATAACTATAGCAAAGGATATTGGCATCTATGGATGGAATACTGTATGCAAAAGGAGACGAAAGAATTTGTGTGGCACACTGTGGTGCCCTACTCTGGGAATTCTTTATTTGTAGGGTAGGAAGTAGCCTTCCTAGCCCAATAGACTTCATAGTTTCAGTAGGTGCCATTTATGTACTGCATTTGTTGTTTTGATGAAATTAAGGCCTTGTGCTCACTTGCTGCTGCTTGTTTCACTTCTGTGCAGCCTGCAATGGAAATGCAAAAATAACAGGCTGAGAACCTTGGAGACAGAATTGTTTGTGTTCCAACTACTAATTTTTCCTTAAAGGAGGTAATTAGACTTTCTAGTGTGACATATATATAAAACACCAATTTTATGTAATGTAAGAGTGAAAATCAAACGTGCTTTTGAGGTGACACTTTAGTCCACATAGCATTTAAATTTAATATAAGATATATTTGAATAGATTTACTTATATTCAAACTGCATATATACTTTAGAGGAGGGAAAAAGTTTCCCTGAGAAATTTCAGAGAAGTGCTATTCAATATACGTCTCCCTGTTATATTAAAAAAAAGAAACAAAGAAAACTGAAAGATCAGTTAAAAATATATGGTACTGTGAAATATGTTCTAGTTTTGCTACCTTTCCAGCAAATGTCAATTAAACATAAGAAATAATTGTTTTCAAATATCACCAGAGATTATAATTACCACAAATCTATCTTTTATGCAACTCTAAATTTTCATATGTGCCATTACTGACAATGACAGGAGAAAGAGTATCATTATTTGTATCAATGGATGAGGAAGAGTCCTTAGAATTATTTCCCATGTACTTCACTGAATTTACTGCTTTACTGCCACAAACCCCCAATTGTTTCCTGAGATATTTATTTTCAGGTTCCTGACTTTGATATTACTCTAGTGATATCCTGTAAGGAATCATCTTCATTTCCTTCTTTCTACTTCAATCTTCACCTGAAGAAATACTGCTTTTTTAAGCACATGGCTCTTCTGAGATGCAGATGAGTGACAAATGGCAGTTTCTAAGCTGATCTTTGTATCTTTGGGATTTCTGTTTGGCTGGGGCCCATTCAAAGATTTCCATCATATTGCAGTGTTGTTTTGTAGAAATGAGATATGAAAACCTTTGAAATATAAATCACAGTGTTAAAATTACCTCTGGGAGACATTCTGTGAGAGGAGTACAGGTTCTTACAAGGGAATAAGAGCAAGAGAATGGACAGTGCTACAAGTAGATGGGAAAGGACAAGGAAAAATGGAAAATGCAGAATGGGCACAGTCTCATGTTCACACATCCTGCTCCCTTATAAACATGATTTGTTTATAAACACTAATGAAATTTCCCATAAAACAAATCTGAAAAGATTTCAACTCATTAATGGGAAAAAGCTGGCAAAAAAAATGTAAACAAAAGAGTTTCCAACTGAGAATTTTGTATTCCTAAATTAATGCTTTTAAAAGGCCTGCCTTCATTTCCCTCAATAAAATAAATACCTTTGGAATATGCAGTTAACAGTCCAAAATACAATTTAATTCATAGCTTATAATTATCAATATTAATAGATTTAAAACCAGTATATCACTCTTTAATTTAATCTTTTTAGTTGAAAACTGTTCTCATTAAATATGAAAGATTTTATTTTTCTTATTGCTTGCAACGTCATCAGTGGTCTTACCAGTATTATTTATTAAGCTGCAACATAAAAATTTGAAATTGTCTTCCTAATTGATACCTTGAGAAATGAATTATAATAATGAAGAAATTTGCCTGAGTATCCTGTTTACATATCATTAATTTCCTGCTAATAACAGACAAATAAGAAAAACAAAACATATTTTTGGTTTTGTATATAAAATGACAAAAGAATTTTAAGATATCTGACTGCTCCAATTTTACTATACCATACCAGGTTTGATTAAGTAAAATAAGTCTATGGCTAACTTAATTTAATGGAGAGATCCGAATATTTATAAGTAAACACATACCTTTATGTTCTTAACCTGAGCTTTGATAGTTAAATTCCAGTATTTCTACTGGAGCTCTTCTTCTGAATACAAAGTTTTGGCTTTAAATTTTATACTGCAGCACTCTCTTGCATCCTGTCCTTCCACATGATGAGTCATGGAGGTTAAATATATAAAACAACTATCAGTTCCGTCTGTCCTCTGTGTCAGTGAGGACAGGCCAGCCAGTGAGTCCTCTCTGTAGTTCACTGACAGAATTAGAAGTGATTCTGTCTCTTTTTTGGGGTGGATGTTATTGGGCGATAGGGCTGAAAAGATGTCTTGTTTCTTTTATTATTAAATAATCAATGCCAGTATCTGTCCAAATTTATCTACATCCATATCCGTATTTCTATCAATATCTATAGATAGACACACAGAAAAGATTTAACCTCCTTTTCCCCAGCTTGCTGGCCACAGAAACTAGAGCATGCTGCATCCACTAAAGTTTCTGTTCAGGACTTTGTGCTTTCCATTTCCAAAGCCTTCTGTAAAGTATATAACCTCGTGACACTTCCAGACTGTGAGGCCTCTCTACTCTCAAAATACAGGTACTGGTGCAGTGTATTGCGTGTCTCAATTTAAAATTAGTCATTGTAAAGACTTTAATTTAATGTAGCTGTATACACTTAACTCATACGAAAATCTAGGTAAGGTATTAATGTGTGAAGAAATGGTTCCTGTTGCCAGGCTCCCAAGAACATATTGTGCCCTGGCATCACAAAGTTTACCTGGAAGGTGCTCCTAATGCCTTCTGCTGAATTCCTGAAGAAATCTCTACTACTAGCACTCTTCTGGGTCTCGCTGGGCTGGAATAATTTCCTTCATGACAGTCCATATGGTACTGGTGTTTTAGTCTCCTAACTCTTATTAGTGTTTCAACTCTCACTTCCTTGCAGTTTTCAAGGTACATAAAGGTGTTCTTCCATAAATATATTATCTCTGCATGATTCAGCTGCAATAGAGACTGAATATGGTTTTAGTTTTTCTACTGGGTAAAATCACTACCCTGGAACTAAGGATTAGTTATTTACTTTATTGATGAATGTGTCTATACTAGAGGGTACCTATAATTCAAATAAACAGGAGTTTTAAAGAGAAACTATGTGGCTTTTTAAAAACAAAAACATTTCAGTGCATATTTTTCTCAAAGTCTAGAAGTCTTATATTTCTTCTTGCTGAAAATATAACTTTCATATAAACTTAGAGAGAAAAGGAGCCAAATTCTGACTTTGGCAATGTCACTTTTTGTCTCTGCAAATTTTTATGTCATTCCCGTGTCTTTTTATGACTTTGTTTTTGTCTTTTGTACATTGATATGTATGGAAAAAATTGAGAGAGTTAAAAGTATCTTTATCTACAGGAGAAAATTTTAGCTAATGATTTGTACTCTATAAACAACAAAAGGCAAGATGACAGCAATGCAGAGGAGCAGCACCTTTTCCCTGGGCTGTATGAGCCTGTGGCACCATCCTGTGAAAAGTGTGGTGTATTTCTTGTCACAATTGAAAATCCATTGCAGAACCTGTACACTAAATATTATTATGTAGTACTTTCCTCCATATTTTTTTAGAAAACTTATTTTCTACAGGTTTTAGGATGAACTCAGATTTATTATCCACTGTCTAATGAAAAATACAGCATGCAAAGAGGGGGGTTATTGTTTATTTCTCTATGCTTGTTTGCCTCCTGATCACATAAAATACAGCAATACTCCATAAATGGGAATTATGCATCACTCCTTTATTTATTTTATAGCTCATTGTTCATTCCATTGTTTGATTAATAACCTCTCACCTTCTGTCGGAATACCTTGGTTTTCCCTTTTCTTTGTTGTTGTTACTCTTAACAAATGCCAGACATCTTTGAGGCTAAAGCACAATGTATGCACATGGGAAGAGAAATTCAGAATGGGCAAAACAAGGTATCTTAGATACCTACTGAGAATAGAGAATAGAAATGAGAGAAGGATGAGAAAAGGAGAGTTTCTTTTTGGTAATTTTCATTTGCAAAACACTTGGAAAACCAAGAATATAAAGCTGGCAGAGTCCTATGGCTACAGAATTAGAAATGGCATGGTAATTTCCATTTTCTTTCATGTTCCAGCTGCTATTTGCTACATGGAATTACATGCGTTTTATATCAAAAGCCGATACAGTGATATCTGAGAATCCAATATGTTTAAGTGTTGTTTTATTTCAGAATTGCTTTACATTTAAAATCATTGAATAACAGAAGTTATGTTAGATTATTTCTGGTAATCTATTAATTACTTCCTATCAATTACCTCCTTGAAAAATTAGGGAAGTTGAACACTGGGTACATGTTTATGCAGGCACTGTAAGCAGCTAGTAGTCCGATCATATTCACAGTTAAAGTTACAAAAATAAAAGAGAACTTTGGAATCCCTTGCTAAGACTTTTTGTGTTCTGTAATGTAACTTATCAGAGAGGAGGAAGTTCTGTAATCTTTATTTATCACTGTGGAACTAACTTCCTTAGGAAAAAAGACAGTTAAGCTTTGATAGCTCATCAGCGAGATAAAGCTACATGTAGTGATAACTGTTTTTCTTTAGAACCTTTTTTGAGAGGTCATTGTGACCTGGTAGCAAACAGGAATCTCAATCAAAGCATTTTATTTTCTGTACTGAGAACAACGTTTTATTTATTGTTTTCTCCCTAGTAAAACAAAAATGTAGAAAGACAATTTGAGGCCACTATTGCACTTTTTTCTACTAAAATGAGTGAAGAATAACCAGAGACAACCATTTCGGTTGCTTTATGTGTGGGCATTTAAACTACGTTGTGTCTTTATTTTAAGAATAAGTGTTTTCCACTACCACTAGGTGTCATCATATCTATTATTAAATCCTGTACGACCGCTCTTCCCAGCAGCTAGCAGAAAAAGTTGATGACTTAATCAGCTGCATCAAAATTTCAGTTTAAAAAGAAACAGAAGAGGTAAAAACATAAGACAAAATTAAATTGGCGAAGTTAATTCCTGAAAGCTCAGTTACACAGAAAATAAAACAGTCTATAAAATCAGAGACTTGGAAATTTAAATCTAAAACACTTAATTCGTTAATTTTGCTACTGTTGAATACAGAGGTGCCTTCTTTTAATCTTCATCTCCTCCCATACCTCCCATTACTGACTATTACATCTGTCAGATTCCCAAAAGCACATAGGCACATAGCAGAATAAGCTTTACTTTCTTAAATATAAGGCTGTGACATGAAAGACCAGGCAGTTCCCCTGGACTGTTAATACTGGAAGCAACTTCTCATGGCAGGCACAACCCTTTGCTCTAAACATCTGTAACATACAGGAATGGATGCATATACCCCCATAGCTGTTCATGCCCAAGCATTTGCCCCCAGGCCGTGCTGTTCAGTGCTCCAGAGACATCAGAGAGCTCTGCCCAGGTGCTTAGATGATGCCAATCTACCAAGTGTAGGTAACACCTATGTCACACACTAGTACAGGACTTGGTTCCCCAGCCATAAGAAGAAATGCTTTTGTGTTGGTTTTCTTTCTCTTCAGACACAAGTGAAGGTGAGGCAGTATTTCTGCTTTTTGTAGGACAGAGAATGTGTCAAACACATTCTCAAAAGCTGATTCAGGATGTTACAGGCCCTGCTCTAACTACATAAACCCACAGCACAGTGGTTTCACTGTCAGAAGCATTCCTTAGCTGTCTGACTCAATGCTAGATTAGCTGGGTATAATTTTCATCTTTTCCATGGATGACTAGAGAATCCAAGAGCTAGAAGGGAGCATGGAAATCAGTTAAACATTTCTAATTGCTCAGAATATCCATTTGATTCTGGTTTCCAGGCTCTGTGCCTCAGAAATATCCAGGTATTTTTTGTTGAACATGCAAACTCTCTATTGGTTATGCTCTCCCCTAGACACATCCTCACTCAAAACCTCCTAATTATGTTTCCACTAGAAAATATTTCATTCTGAGGCCTGTTCTTTTTCATAGGAACCTTACACTAAAATCTTTTGGCTAATTACATCTATATGCCTTACAGGCGGAACAGAGACCTCAGACACTGCATAATGTGGGACTATTTACTTAAAATTCAGCAGAAGTTTAAAGGTGGCCACTGGGAAAATTAAATAGTCAAATATTGAAGTTGTTCAAAGAAACCAAAGCAATTCCACCCTCACCCCCATACTTACAGTTATTTAACATACTTATTAGTCTCTCTTCTGTCATGATTCTACCTTTAAGTGAATTTAACTAAGTGTACTAATTATGTTATCTTAAGTTTTTATTTTTGAAAGCTGAAGCTGTCTAAACTCCCAGCGTGAGGAACTTAGAAGGTGATGTTTCACTAATGACTGCTCTGAGAAACTGACAGAGATTGATAGAGTGATTTTAAAGATGTCCCCATGAGAAGCATCTTATATAAAATGAAAATGATGCTGAAACTTTTAAAAACTAATTCGATATTGTGCAAGTGGTTTTGTTTACAAGAAAGTACTGGGATAGAGAAGCACTTCAAAGTGGTTTTCCAAATGCATGGTGTGTATTTTTTTGTTTAGAAGTGTCTTCAGACTGTCCTTTAAACAACAATTTTAAGCTTAATAACAGCTCACAGAAAACTCTTTTTCACGTTCCTGCATACCAGAAACATGCACATTATGGGACAGGCTGTGCATCAGCAGCTCAAAGAAACAGTACTGAATAAGGAGTTTTCTTTTAAAAAACCTACAAATCTCAGTATGAATAAATACATACAGCACACCTCTACCCTTCCCTATATTGGGAAAGTAGAGCCTTACCTCCCAATTTGCTTTTATGAAATGCATTATCTCACTATAGATACTAGAAACCTCAAGGTTTCATTAGCACAGATATTACATTTAATGCTTTGCTCTTCTGCAGGAAGCACAAGGACCAGGAGGATTCTTTAGGTTCTCCCTACTGCCCCCTTCCTCAATCTGGAAGGCACAGCCACCAAAGGTTACTGCACTGCAATCTGTGTTTTGAAGTTATGCATCTTCATTTCAGGCATCCTAATATTAATGGAGTCTCTCTGCAGCCAAAAACCAAACAGATGAAGACACCATCCTTCATGGAGAGAGCAGGAGCAGTTCTGGACCCAGCCCTGCTCAGTAGCTCAAATGTGCAGTCATAGGACACAGTGAAAAGAGTGTTTGATCTTTGTGATTCAGTGTGATTTTTATATCCAATTGCAAATGAAAGCAAATACATATTCAAGAAGACTAGTCTGTACATTTAGGTACAATAAATGTGCATCATGGGAGGTAAGCCGCGTTCATCTGAAAAGGGTAGAAATACCACGTTATATCAGCTTGGTGTAGATTTCCCTGCTTTGACACCATCCTTCTCTCTGTGCAGGAATCAATTTGCCACTGAATGCTGTTTGACTTTCATCAGAGAAAAACAACTTTGATATTTAATCTTTTACACTATTTCAGAAGTAAACCTCTACTCCAGATTTAGTAGTTAAAGTAAAATTAAGCAGGATATAAGTGCTGATAGGAAATCTGCTCTTCTCCAGCTTGAAAGAATTCATTCTAACTGCCTCATCATTACTTCAGAAGAAATTCTCTTCAGAAGAAATAATGAGAAAGGAGGTATTTTATTCTCCCTTGATTTAGATATGATTTTCAGGTCTCTGTTGGTCTAGTCTCTCTTTTAGAAAGAAAAGCGTGTGAGCATAACTATAAATGCTAACTTCACTGATTCCCCAGTATCCTCTCTGTTCTTGAAAAATAATTAAAACCAGAAATAGAAGAGAGTGCTTGAGATGGGAATTGCCATCTATTGAGCATGTGATCATAATTGTACAGTTCTGCATGGTTTTATACAGTTCATAAAAATCTATTTCATTCACATGATTTCATGTGGAGGATACATATTGAATAGCGATTTAAAGAGATGTTAATCACTGCTGCTATCTGTTTCCTAAATTATCATCCTGTCAGGTGCAGTGCAGGTTTAAGAAAACCAATATCCTTTTCTTATGGGTATATCAATGCATTAAACTCTTAGTGAGAAGCATTGTCAGATCAATAAGACATTTTATCCACATTTTCATGGTGGTCCCTTGAGGCTCGCAGTTTCTATCTTAGCTATTAATTGAGCCAAATGACAGCAGATATAAAAAAGATTTCCAGCTCCAAGTCCTTTTACTAGTCCTACATTGAAACCTTTCAAACTGATATTATTCAATTGCTAAGGTGCAAGTTTTCTGCTTTATTTCTTTTGGACAGTATCATACCTCCTTAATATTTTTTTTATTATTATTCTTTTCCACCTGTGGAACAACCATTACAATAACAGAGACTTTTTAGGTCCAGTGCCTAAGTCTGCAATGGAAGGTATTAGAAGACATTTTTACTTAGGCAATGTCAGCATGGGTTTCCAATCATGTGAGACCTCCTAGGATTTACCTTTATATAATTATGAGATATCAATGCAGTGATGTACATCGATGTGACTATCTATCCATTGAAAGTTCATCTTTTGAATCTTCTTGTCATCTAGGCTTTGCAATGACATACCCAGGATCTCTGGTTCCCATGCATCACTGATTCCATGTACCTGCCTTCCAGGCTTCCTAGCCCTGGGCATGTAAACTACTTCTTTGGTCCTGCTGAAGAGCTCAGCTTTTAAACTAATCTTCCTCTAAAGAATACAAATATACCTGAACACTAGTTTATAAGAAACAAATTAAATGGAAGAGCAAAAGCCAGGAGACTTGGTGCATATTACCAGTAAGGAAGGAAATTTTCCTTTGGGAGTTTACAGCTTGTTACTGTCAAGGGATAATATATGAGACACTGTGATAGGGAGCACTGTTTCTTCCTGCATCTACAGGCAGAACGGTACAGAGGAGCACACATTTATCACAAGGATCACTCAGATAATTTTTTTCTGAGTGTTACAAACAGCTACATTTAGATCTGGCATGTGTCCCCTGTACTGTGTATGTTTGCTAACATTATACGTGTTCTGTGTATTGACATAGAATGGATTCAATGAGGTAAAAAACCTGGAAAATATCACATGGGTCACCTTTCTGGGAAATTAGTGAATGAACAGAAATAAAATAACAGAAGCAGTTCTGGAATGAGAGAAGATACAGCACGAAGACCAGACAAGATATAGCATGAGAGTATCACAGCTGTGTATGGTACATGGGTGGTATGTGGGCAAGGCATGGGTGGACAGAGGGCTCAGGAGAAGGAAGGTGCAAAAAAGGACAGAAACTCTGACTCTAACAGTTCAGCTGAAGAGCTGCCATCAATCAGAAAGTATTCTATTTAGAAGCAGGTCAGTGTGACAGTGTTTTGGGACATGGAGCAGTTTGAGAAAAGGCCTCTGTTTATCTGACAAGAATAGGCTGTGCTGCACTGGTTTCCTCTGCCCAGGCTAATATGGTTCAGTTGGTGCTAAATGCCAAAGAAGCAATGTGCTCGAATCCAGGAGCAATACTCAGTCCCACAGCTCTGAAAGCAGGGCAGGATGTTGCTGTGGTTTCGCCACCAGCCTTTGAAGAGCACTTGGTATGTGCAAAGGCTGCAGCCAGCACCAGGCTCCTGGCTGAGGTGAGAGCTCTGTGATATCTCTGAGTCCTTCCCTTGTGGTCCTCCCACAGAAAAATAATTTTAGATTATTTCTACAAAACCCTAAATGTTTCTAGCTGTCCAACAGATTCACTGGTTTGACATCCCATACTGTCAATTTTCTCAGTAATTTGTATGTTTTTCTATAACTTCCTCATCCACGTAAACTTTGTGATGACAATTCCATCTCTCTCCAGTAACAAAAAAAAAAGACATCATAGTCTTTCTGTGTCATGTGAATCTGACAACACTTGATAAGAAACAGAAAAAGGAGAGAAATATAAAAATAGATCTAGGTATCCCATCATTTTAAATCAGCATCAGGGCTTTTGGTTTTTATTATAGGTTTTTTTTTTTTTTTTTTTCCCCAGTGCTTAGGTTTGGCAGTTTTATTAAACTGTATGTTTTATATTTCTTGATGACAAACTGGAAAAACAATCAGTGCTAGCTTCTGAAGAAAGAGAGCACAGTGGTATCAGCTCTTGAAATGACAGCTAATTTTCTTCAGTTTGTTAAATTTGGTATTTTCAAATATCTGAAGGCAAAAGATGTTAAAATTGGTCCTGGATTTGAATCTCTGTTGTAAAAATATTTAGATACTATTATCACCATTACTATCACTAGTATCACTACTACAAATGTTAGTATCCAATAGCAATAGTCACAATCCCAGAGAATTTAGAGTTTAAAGGAAAATTATTGTTTAAGTTAGAGAAAAGATGAAAGTTAAAAGAAAAGGTTTAAGTAATATCAAAGAAAATGAAATTGTGTAAAAACCCATTCAAAATACCTGTTTTTTTTTTTTTTCTAGTAAATTACTGTCAAAGTACAGTTTTGTCTCTTGTTCCTGTTTTTAATACCTCTGGTTCACAAAGAAGAAAATTCAGATAATTTCCATTTCTACATGCTGTTAGTTTGCAGATGGTACAATAAATTCTTTGAAGGCTGATTTTTTGAGTGAAGTACAAATAGGATTCAGCTTTACCTGTAAATGCACAAGTGGTGTTTTCATAACTGAGAAACCCTAAAAGGTTTCACCATAAGCTTCAAGACAGTACGAGGGAGTCTTCCGAAGGATTCATACTGCAGTTTGTGCAGTATGCCAGCAACATGCTCAATATGCCGTTTTCTACATCATTATTTTCTGGTTGTGATTTTGTTTTTCTTTTTACTGTAGACTTGCTTCCTCCCATTCCTTTTTCATTTGTCTCTAGGCTTTGCCTTTCCATGCTTCCTTAACTTCAAGTTTTTACTTTTGCTTCTCTGATTAATTCTTTGTGACTTTTTCCTTAACTATCCATATTCTCTAGGGGTTCTCTGAGGGCATAATTCTGAACTTCATGATCAGAATGACTAGACTGACCTTCAATAACATTAGGTTCATTACAAACTTTGTCAATACTAGCGCTTCAGTTTTTGCTATAGATTTAACTGTATAAATAATAGTATGACACCAGGATTTAGAAAAAGCTAAGCCCATTTCAGCAACGATAACAACATCAACAAATGACTACATATTAACGTAGGAATTAAACTTTGAAACACAGAATTAGTCTGATAACCTGGATAGGAACAATACTGCTAAATCTAGATAGACTTTTAAATCAAAACACCTTCTTGAAAATTATGAAATCAACCTAAAATCATTAGATTTGTCTTTAAACAAAAAGTGTAGCTTCTCTTTATCTGACAGTGTAACCTCTTAAGCAAATAGAAGGTTTATTAATCGCTGTTTCAAGAAGTGAAAACTGACATCGTCAAGAAATAATCCAACTCTGGTATTGGGAAATGGAGGAAAAACACCAACCAACAGCAACAAAATATCAAAAAATTACAAAATGGGTTTTACACCAAATTTTTATGTTACAGATGGGCCATTGCGTGTCTATGACACAGTTCAGTAAAAATTCTTGGAAAGAGCCCAGCTCCAGTGCTGCATCAGTGGACAAATGTTAACATGGCACTTTTCCCAAGCCGATGTTTGTTACCTCTCATGACTGTACATGCCCTGGTTATCAGTTTTGCTCAGCACTGACTGCATCAGAGAGACATACCCTCAAAATACTAACTCATGAATGACTGCTTTCACATTTAAACCTGCCAAATTGGGCTGTAAAACAAGTCAAATCTACTTCTTTGTGAAGTTATCAGTGTTACTGTTCCTGCTAGTGCTGGTTTGTCTGAAAATAAGTTCAGGGCAGCCTGGCAATTTGGTTCCGTTGGACATGAACTACATCAGTATGAAAAATCTTTATTATAAGATAAATATGAAATGTTTTGATTAGATCTTAGAGAAATGAAAATTTGCATCATTTATCTACACCTGTTTTCTTGTCTCCATATATTACTTCCTTTGTTTCATTTTAAGGAGATCGGTGTAGACCTCTGTAGCAAGCTTCTCTCACATTTTTCACTTTAAATGATTCACTTAACTTTTTCCTATGACAAGGAGTAGCTCTTCCTTTCTAGCATGACTCTGGCTACCCACAATGGAGACGTTCTTTTGTCCTCTGAGATGTGGTCTCAGAATATTCAGACAACAGCACTTAGGATGCAAGGCCAAACGCCCTGCTTCAGAATTATCCATTGCCATGTGTACCTGGCTCACTCAGCACTCCACTGGACAACCTTTCTGCTCAACACTTTATTCTCTTTTTAGACAAGACATTCAGGCACATGTAATCTCCTGAAAGCAGCCTGTGAGTACTTTTATTTTTGCTTTTCACTCACGCCACTGCAAGGAGATATTCTGCTGCAAACCATAGTCCTGTACCCACGTATCTTTTCCTCTGTGGGAGTTAGATTATAAAAATTCAATAGCGATGTTAGTAACCTCTCCCTAACTTGTACTGTAGCTTCCTCCTTGCTAGCGTGTTTTATTGCACTTCTGATGACAGGCCCATGGTTCCCAGTTCATCATGATATCAGCCTTTTCTCTGCTCTACAAACGCTCTCCATGTTCATCTTCTGCAGTTCCAGGGGCACAGCACACTGAGTCTGTCCTGCATCTCTCCTCTTCTAAATGCAGGATCCTTTTCACCATACAATGTCTTCCGGGCTGTCTCTGGACTGATGACCTGTGAGCATGGTAGCTGCCTGCTTCAGTGGGTTGGTCTGAGCCTAATCAAGCCTGAGGAAGTTGTAGAAGTCAAGAGATCATAAAAGAAAAAAAAAAAATACACTGGACAGATTAATCAGAGCATGCATTTTAAAAACATTTATTAAACAACAGACTGCCTGCGGTTGTTGCACTTGTCCTGTCCTATTGCTGTTTCTGAGGAGTTCTACTTGCATCTGAAGCTCCTTTCCCCCCCAAAAAAAGTTATTAACTGTAAATACAGATGTGAGATGCACACAAATATCTGATAAATTGAGTCTTTCACACATTTAAATGAAGTTACATTGTGAGGTTGATTTTGGGCAACCGTGGACTCTTATCCAAAATTTATAAACACTTCTTAAAAATAATTGCTAGTATATAATGAAATAAAAATTGAAGAAAAAATATTAGGAAACCCTAACCACATTTATATCTCATTTCCATTTACATTAGAAGCAAGATTTTAGACTCCATACAGAATTGTACCTTTTCTGCTGTTTAATAAACAATTTGCTTGTGTTCAAGAATGTTGTCTGTGTTTATTTTTGTTCCATTTTTTTTCCCTGTACTATCCCTTATCTATGTACGTGAAATAACAAGTAGCACAAGCAAGTATTCAAATAAGATTTTTTGTAAAGAGAATTTTAGTCTCTGATATCAATTATGTTTGATATGGCCCTTAAGTTAAAGTTTGTACTGCTTCAGTTGTTCTTCTTTAAGTATGAAGCTGTTTTTAGAAATTGATTCATACAGAGAGATTTAATATTTCTTTACCTCATGAGGTATAGACAAAAAAATCCTCTGCAGGGAAAAGCCCACTTGTTTCTGCTATAACTATTTACATGTACTTATCAATTATGCATTACTGCATACCATGGGACATTTATCCACCTTAAAAACAAGAATATCGCCACAAAAACTTAGAACTGTATCAAATATGTCAGAATAATGGTTTTATTTCAGCACTATACATTGACCTTATGCTTAGTAGGGAGTTTTTGGTTGATAATGAAACTGTACTTGAAGAATTCTCCACAAGTTTATTGTGTGATAAAAATACTTGTTACTTCATCAACATAATAAATATTTTGCTTCTTTTTCATGACAGCTGGGATAAAGAAATGAAAGACTCGGTGTTCTCAATATCTTACTTTCTTGATATAGAATTCTTTTGTTTAGGCTAGATACTCTTTCTTTTAGAATAACCAGCTGGCCCTTGGAATTTCATGGGCTATCCATGGGAAACTCAGAGTAAACTCAGAAACTCAATGGGTCTAGTTTCTTGACCTGGCTCACCCCACTTGGTAAGAATACGTGTCAGTTGAGAGCATCTGTGTTGTTAAGGGCATGCAGTCAGGAAACTTTTCAATGCAAAAGGGGATCAAATGTAAAGGGAGAACTTTTGGTAAGTGGGTAATTGTTGGGCCACCAAGAAACTGCAAGCACAGCATTGAAGAGGCACAATCTGAAACTTGTTTTGATATGAAGGGCGAAACCTGAGGAACGTGAGGATTTGGGATATCCAAGCGCAGCTTGTGGGACAATGTAAAACTTCTGAAAGAAGTCTTAAGGGCAAGGAATGGAAAGAGGAAAATTAGCAGAAAGGCATATAAAAGGGGCTTGATGTGTCTAAACTGGAGCTGGTCAGTACACTTCTCTGACTAAGCCTGGTGTCAGAACACCACAGTCTGTCCTATTTTCTCATGAAATAATTTCTTAAATACCTCTGTGTAATCTCACTCTCTATTTCCTCTGTCAGGGCTGTGAGGGCTGATTGCCAGCTACTGGTGAGACCTGTGTGAGTGCATTTGGTGCCAGCAACAGAGTCAGAGCAAGGTGCCCTGGGGCCTGTGGTGTCAGCTTCTGAAGCTAGTGGAGGTCTCAACCCCAGCCACCGGAGTGGGACTGGTGTAATTACTGGGGAAATTGGGGTGAACAAAGTGAAGGAGAGGCTCAGTGACAGCAGCTGGAGCAGAACTGTGAGTCACAGCGTGTGTACTTGGTGGTGGCTGCTAGAGGTTACCTTCCTCAAACCTGGTGTGCGTGGGAGTATGTGTGTGTAATTCACCAGCAAACTTCATGCTGGACCAACTGGTAAGTATGAGAGCTATGTGGAGAGTCAGATCACCTGGGATCCAGGCAGGCTTGCCCAAGACACAGAGAGGCCCTGCCAGTACATGAAGACCCTGCAAATGTGTGGATACTTGGGAGCCTGAAGAGTGACAAGTGTGTGCCTGCATTAGTGATCTTCAGTCCTGAGCAGCTGGAGAAGAGGAAGGGAGCTTGACTGTCTCTATGTCTGTATATGTCCATATGTCTATGTTTAATGAGTCCTGGTCATGTTTATGTGGGGGCTGTTAAAGGCAGCACCTTGCCTTTGGCAGTCTGAGAAGCTGTCCGTGTCTGTGTCTTGTGTGTCTGTGTGTGTGTGTGTGTGTGTGTGTGTGTGTGTGTGTGTGTGTCTGGGTTATGTGCTCAACCTTGCTGCTGTCTGAACCCACAAATGACTAGAAAAGCACATCCATTTTCTTGGGACAGAGAACCTCAGGTGGGCTACAGCGACCAGGAGGTCTCCCTGGCCCCAGAGTCTGTCAGAGCAAGCATCCCCTTAACATCTCATGCCATGTTTCTTTTGTTTTGAGCAGCTGCAGAAGAGGCATATGCTCTCACAACATTCTGATGCTTCTCTATAGATATTTTAATTTCTTTTGTGACTTTTATTCTTAGGACAGGAAAGATTAAAATTTGCAATAAGCATTATGAAGAAAATCAATCTTGTTTTGTAACTGATTAAAAGACTATTTCATTTGTTCTGTGAAGAATGATAAACATGAAGGCTTCCCATTTTAAGTGAACTTGAGACAGGATAATATGAGGAAAACAGATGACACATATTAGAAAAGAATTATGTGTATATGAAGCAGTGGCAAAGAACCCATTGTTCCGGCCATCTCTAAGAAATGTAAAATTGAGTGCTACTAGATCAGGACACCAGGATACAGAAATCTGCTCTCCACATACATTATAGGAAGCTCAGAATAAACTCAGAAACTCAATGGGGCTACTTCAGAATTACCAAAATGCAACTATAATGCAGAATTAAGCTCACAGGATTTGACACATTTGGTAAGCATCCTGTCTGTGGCACTATCTCTATCTCGAGTGCTAGTTTCATTTATTTAATGAATAGTGATTCCATTTTAATTACTTTGTACACTACAACAACCTTTTTTTTTTTGGTTTCTTTTCAAGAAATAATCAAAGAGAGAAATTCATGAAGCACTGGTCAATACTGAAGTCACTTCTAGCCAATTTGCTCAATTCATATTAATTCAGTGGTTCTAAGCCCACTGGCAAAACTTTTGTGTATTTTGTCAAGATTGGAGAAGTCTCAAGAGAATGATAATAAAGAGGAGAGCATACAATTTGCATGGTTAATCATGCAGCAGCCCTGAATGGTGCCAGGTTGCCTTCATAGTGAGACTGTAGATTGATTATTCCTATTACAGTCTTTGTACACAACTCCACACTTGGACTCAATTAGCACTGATTCATATATCAGAAAATGTGAAAAGATTTGTCTGGGATTCAACCTGTTATATCAGCCACATTTCTTATATAAAGCACTCTCAAATGAGGAATTTGATCCCAAAATAATAGATATTTTAATTAGATTTTTTTATTGAAAGAAAAAATTCTCTTTAATTCCCAAGGATTCTTCAAAGGATACTTTGATATAGGGAGGAGGAGAGAGTGAGAGGTAGAGTTTACAAGTGTCATGTCATTCCAAGCAGATTAGCGATTAGACAGAATATTTTTGGGAACTTTTAAACAGGAACCAAGGGGAAATTGCTAAGAAGGAAATATACTTGCTGGAAAGAAAAATGAAAGGAGAGACAATACTGAAAAGGCTTTTGGAAGATGAAGAGTAATTGCTTGAAATTGAGGTTAAACGATTGAAAGAATAGGACAAAGAGCTAGCAGGAACATATCCTGTATGACTATCCACTTTCAAACTTTGCAGTTAGGCTCTCCGTAATGAACTTGTGCCAAATTTAACAGATCCATGACCTGCTTAGTCTGGTCTGGCCTATCTGGAATATCCTCTTTTGAGTCAGAGTGTGGGGAAACTTCAAAAGAAAAAGAAATTAAATAAGACTGTTTTGTTCTGTTTTGTTGCTTAGAGAATTGGTCTTTTATAATACCAGTATGAAACTAGAAATATTTTCAATGTCATTAAGTTGTTTCAGATCCAACATCTGTTGCTCTATTTGGTTAAAAGAAAAGGTAAAGGATGACATATACAGAATGATTTACCATAGGCTTTTGCTTTGAAGGGAAAAGAAAAAAGAGAGAAGAGAAGAGAAGAGAAGAGAAGAGAAGAGAAGAGAAGAGAAGAGAAGAGAAGAGAAGAGAAGAGAAGAGAAGAGAAGAGAAGAGAAGAGAAGAGAAGAGAAGAGCAGAGAAGAGAAGAGAAGAGAAGAGAAGAGAAGAGAAGAGCAGAGAAGAGGAGAAACACAACCCCCATATCCAACAAGTTTACCTGTAATAAAATATTTAACTAATAAAACACATATCTCCTCTTTTTGTCTGCTTATTTTTCATAGATCCATCTTCAAACTGAGTTTTTCCTGAAATTATTTTCTGAGAGGTATTATGTGCTTCTCAATGTTCGCGCACTGTAACTAATCCTGAGGGTTAATCCTATAACAAATATAATGAGTAATAAAAATTATCTGTGATGAGGCCTGACAACAATATTTGGAGCTGAACTTAAAGTTCAAAAGTGTTCAAAGGGCTGGATTTTGTGAGGTTCTCAATTTGATTAAATAAAGATGTTATCAACTCCTAAGAAGGCAGGAAACGAAATGAAGAAAATTTGTGCTTGTGAATAAGGGAATCCTGAGTTCCTAGGGTAACTCAAATAGTTTAGAAATGGATCTTTCTGCTGCAAGTATTAAGTTTTTGATACATAATGACACTAGTCTAAGTTATTTAGCTGTATTACATTTTTGCTTTTACTTATTGCTTTTTTTTTTTTAAGTACAGCTCTGTTGATAACAGGAAAAACTGTTGTTGGTCATAGTATCATCAACAACTTTTTATGCCTTCTGAATATTTTTTCTTCACTCAATTCCCTTCCAAATAAAAAAGGGCAATGGGTTAATTAGACATTTCAGTTTAAGGAGCTTTAAATTTTCTTCCATGTTATTTGTACTTTTTTCCCTTTGATATAGTTTTAAGGGAAAGATCCTGTTCATATTTTTCTTTAAGCTTTATTTCAAGGGTAACAAACACTTCACATTTTCAAAATAATGAGCAGACACTACTTTATTGGTGGTGGGTTCACCACATGGAGGACACAATAAGAAAAACAAATCAGACATGCAAGGGAAATTCTGTGTCCAGTTCAGTATGATTATTTATGTTTTTAAAACTTTTCTTGATAAATAATAATAATATACTTGCATACACATGTGACTAAGCAAAGGTTAGGAAAAATCATCCCCCTTGCCTCTCTCTGTTGCATCTGAATGCTGTTGGTAACTGCTATTAGGAGAGACCAAGCCATGACTGCGGTGTGTAAGCACTACTACTCAACAGTGCTGGAAAAATAGTCAGATATGCAAATAAAGCAAATGTCAAACATAAAATTCACTTCCCTTAACTATAGCTGGGAGTCTTAACTACATCAGTTATTAGAGTTGGTTTTATACTCAGTTGAAAAAGATCTGTCCAAGAGGCAGATTATCATATCCAATTGGGACACCGTCACTATTTTTTCCACATGCCTACAGATATAGCTAGTTATTTAGCCTTAACGAGAGGACTAATCTTTAGATGTTGAAGTTAAGGCCATTATCAAGTCTGAAGTAGGTCAGTAGCAGACTTTTTTATTTCTTCAAATTTTGCAACTGAAAAGCAGCTATGATGTAATTTTGATAAAAAAAGCCAAATTGTGCTAGGGTTGGATCTTTTCATTTGAATTAATATGGTGTTAAAAAAAGTACTCCTGGAAACAACGGTGTGTGTGTTTAAATCAGTTATTGCCTATACCTTGCAGTAGATACAGCTTTATGAAATCCAGGAAAAATAAATGCACAGATATGACATATGTTTTGGATTTATATTTGGTAAAAGAGTAATGATGATTTCTGAAAAATAAGATAGCATTATTTAAGGATAGAGCCTCTCATGGAAAGAATATGCAAAATTAAATAGATTTAAGACTGCAGATTTTCTTCACTCTTCTTTCACTTTTCCTGAAACTGGAGCACTGAAACCTTAAGATTTCTTTAACAAAGTTTCTTTGCATATCACAAAACATCTTACATTCCTATTCTTTCTACTCTTGTCCCGCTTTTCCCACTGTACAGGCCACTCTCTTTCTCTCTTGTTTTTCTTTCCCTGCTGGCATACCATTTATGCAACATCACATAGAAAGGAAGAAAAAAAATTGAAATAAACTAGTTTTCTTTTCCTTCCTTCCTTCCTTCTTTCCTTCCTTCCTTCCTTCCTTCCTTCCTTCCTTCCTTCCTTCCTTCCTTCCTTAGAAGAACATGATACTTATGGTATCCAATGAACAGTTCGATGGAAAATTCACTGAGAATTGCCAGGTAAGCACTTTATGTTGTCTCTCTTCCATGAAATCTTTCACAACACTTTAATGTACATGTCTCTAAGACCAATTCTGAGACCATTCCAGTGTACAAATTCCATCTAAACAGTTGTATTTTTGAGACTCTGAAGTCAGAGCCTTGGATTCTTTAGTTTTTTCAGCTCTTTTAAACTTAAAACCAAGGCTCATTGGTGAGAAGGTCAGATCAAGTCAGCCATGAATGGTTAAAAGGACGTGATTTTCTTCATTACAATTTACCTGTGCAATTTGCAAGATTTGATATTGTTTTAATCCAAAAAATAAAATCACAGAAAAGAGTTGTCTCAGAATGGCTTTTGCTACATTTATCTTTTTTATTACATGCATATCGTCTGTGCTAGGTTATTTTCTTGTTGTGTTAATGCAACTTCCCCACAAAGCATTGACCTGAGAGCCTTTACTGTTGACATTCTCTGCTTCAGCTGGTGTGGCAGTGTCCATATTTAGCATATTGCTGGGTACAAAACAAGATGTAGCTGGTTTTGAATCCCTTTTAATTAGCTGCAGTTCTGCTACAGCATTCATTATTTTGCAGACTGTATCCAGAGCTGATGCTCTGTTACATTTCCTTTAATTGTTTAGCTGTCCTGAGAAACCATCTGTACCAGGTACTTGTAGCTGCCATTATTCTAGCAAGCTTTTCTCTTCACAAGCCCAACAAGGCAGGGTGTATGTTTATGCCCACATGTGCATTTGTTCTTATGTATGTTTACTTGCGTTCCCAACTCTTGCTGAGACTTCGAACATCCTTTAGTAGCTTTGCTTGAGCTAAAGTTTGGGTTTCCGAGGCTGACACCTTGATATGATTGTATCTGTCTTATAGTCCTTCGATTTTTTACGTCATTTAAACCTGTGAAAAGCTCAGCTGCTCTTGCAACATAGATGCAGACGTGCACTTACCTGCAGGTATAGTGGAACAAACAGGTGATGTGTGTTTATACTCTTCTAGATATATAATGAATAACAGTGAGTTCAGAGCTTCATTTATCAAGACTTTATTTTGATGACTGTACTAAAATGTGGCTTTTATGCATCCATGAAAATAGCTCTCCTCTCCAGTTTCCTTTGACCAAAAATACAAGATCATACTAATAAAGCAACATGATGCTTCCAGGTAGTAGCTTTCTGGGTATCAAGTGTCAGGGACATCTCTGACAATATAAAGAGTTTTCACATAGTTAGAACTCAAGCTCATTAGTGGACTGTCTAGAAATTTATTTCAGTGAATTATGGTCAATATGTAATCAACCCTACTTCATCCAAAAACCTCAAAATAAAACAAATCCAAATGAATACGGATTAACAACAAAGCAGGGCATAAATCCTGTCAGAGTAGAGAAGGTATGCAACATCTGTATCCGACTGACAGAGTATTTGAAGGATTGGAGATGAATTCGCTTTTGGTGCACATAGTTCACCCTTATTCTTAATAACTACACAGGTTAAGTGTCACAGGACAAAAGTCACAACTCTCTAAATTTCTTTAGAGCTGGTTTGAAAGAGATCTTAGTTATCATCTAGTTCCAACCCCGTTGCCATGGGCAGAGACAAATTCCACTAGATCAAGTGGCTCAGAGCCTCATCCAACCCAGCCTTGAACACTTCCAGGCATGGGACATCCACAACTTCTCAGGGCAACCTGTTCAAATGCCTCACCATCCTCACAGTAAAAATTTCCATCCTCATATTAAATCTAAACTTAGTCTTGGTTTGAAGCTATTCTCCCTAATCCTACGCCTTTGTAAAAAGTCCTTCTCCATCTTGCTTGCAGGCCCCCCTTAGATACTGGAAGGCTGCAATGAGGTCACCCCAAGGTCTTCTCCTCTCTGGGATGAAGAACCCCAGCTCTCTCAGCTTCATAGGAGAGGTGTTCTAACCCTGTGATCATCTCAATGGCCATACTCTACACTGGCTCTAACAGGTCCATGTCCTTCCTGTACTGGGGACCCCAGATCTGGATGCAGCAACCTCAGATCTAGAGAGATATTTAGCAGCCTATTTCTCACTGCAATCTACCAAAATTTTGATGCATAGTTGACTTTGTGAATTCAGAGGAGGACAAGTCAAATTGACTTGCCAAAGATGACAGTTAAAATTTGGTCAAACCCAGGTCAAACCTTGGTCTCCTGTGTCAGTGCCTCAGGGCTTACTGCTGGTCTGAAGTTGCTGTGATAAGAGGTGCTAGAAAGGAAAATGAAGAAAAGATAATGTGGATTTACCATAAGAGGTACCTATAACTGCTGAGATCAAACGTGGGATTTCTGTGAAGACTTGCATTTAACTTCAGTTGCATGTTTCAGTGTTTCAGGGGAAAATTAAAACCAGTAAACTCTAATGTGAATTGACTTCTCAGTGTATGAAATGAAGTTCTGCTAATGTCTACTTTCATTTACGCTAGCAGAACCTATCTTTTTTTCAGCAGTTTTAGATAACTCTATTCCTAAATATGGGTTTATCATCTGGACAAAGTAGGGTTAACTTAGTCAAATACTTGCCAACTGACTCTAGGTTCAGTACTTGTATAGTTGTTTTCTGCTCACTCATTACCTATTAGTAGAAGACATGCTTTGCACATTGAAAAATGCTCCTAATTTTCATTTTTGTTAGTGATGCCTTAGGATTTTAGCTTTTATATCTTCATATATTTGTAATCCTGCAATTCTTTAGTGTGTAACTCTGAGCTCCACATAGAGTGTTAGCAACTGCTTTTCCCATTTTGGTCAGACACAACAATTCCTCTCTTGGCCTGAGAATCAAGGACACCTCACTGTCCCAGGCTCTGAGAAATGTAAACAAAGGTGAGGTGGGGGGGAGCAAACTAAGAGAAAGGGACTCCACTGCCTGATGCTGTAATTGGACAATTAACCTCTGATATGCAACTGGACAAAACTTATATCTGTCCGAAAAACGTGTGACTGTCGTCCATCCTGGGTGCAGTCTCTGCGAGACTCCTGCACTGCCCAAGGTGTACCCTGTGAAGGCCTTTCAATAAATACCTACCCTTTATCTTTTCACTCTGTCTAGCCTCTGCTCCACGTCAGCCTCTACAAGGCATCATTAGGACTATCACTTATTTTGTGAGGCTTGAGATGTCCCCGAAACACTAGACATGATTTTTTCATCAAACTAATGAGTTTTAGCACATCTATATATGTCTATATATAGAAGAATCCTCACAAGAACATAAGATGTTAGACTTGATTAGAACATTAATTAAAATAATGGTGAACTCTTAGAGTTTACCTGCAACAGTAATCTAAATAATAGAGTACAAATAAATGTCAGATGACTTCTCAGGCCATGATTCTGTTAGTCATCTACCATGAAACAAGACCAAATTTAAACTAGAAATCAATCATATTTTTGTCTTGCCTAACAAAGAAATAACTAGTGATAGGGATTTCAGAAACTGCTAGGGGTCATCCATTGAATATTGTTTTCCTTGAAGCTGACTCTTCTCTAGCAGCTAGAAAATGAGATATTAATTGCAGCTATTCCCTTTTGAAAATTCCAATCTGAATGACTCTCACTTCCATTCCAGAAGGCATTAAGAGTCTTCAGAACCCAACAGTTGGGTATCTGGTCTCAATTCCTTAGTCTACAGCTTCCTTTGTCTGTACTTACTTGCATTGTACTGCAATTATTTTTCTTCATTAATCCATTTAATTCATTTTACATGTGAGCATAATTCAACAGAGTTTGTAAATTATGATTTAGAAGTCTTTAATTTTTCAGAGTAGTCACTTTAAAGGAAAAGGAAAAACAATGTAATGATGAAAATAATATATTATTTGTAAGAGGATAATTTAATTTTATTTTCTAAGATGACTGGTTGCAATTTCTCTTCATCTATAAGGAAAGCTCACTAACTACTCACTAATGTTTCTTGCAAATGATATCCTGAAAATTAATATTGCAATATGTAATCCCTACAGCTGAGGATGTACATCAGCTAATATTTTAAAGTAATGCCCATTAAGATCAATGTCAATTAATCAGAATTCATTGTTTGAGCATCGATCAAACATATTTAATTTACCATTAGTGTTAACAGAATGATGTATTAGTCAATTAAGATAGCATTGACTGAGAATCTTAATTAGATATTTAATTCTTTAGCCAGATTTAAGAAAAACCTAACCATTGGTTTCAGTGCTTTGCCTTTGTCTGGAATACCTGATTATATTAGAAGGAAAGTTACTGACTTATGCATCAGTATGAACTGCCTTTTTTTTTCACCTCACACTGATTTTCCCCGTTTTCATTTATCTCCTGGAATTTTGTATTTCCATCAAGGATTTTCTAAACTTTGCATACCAGTTTTCTCAAGCTAAACAGGCCCATTACAGTGAGCTATTGCCTTACTGTGGAATGGCCTCTTCCAGAGCAATCAGGAAATAATTCCCAAGACAGTCAGTCACTGGCAACTGCAGGAGAAAGAAGACTTGACTGGAACAGAAACTTATGATCCTTAAGTTTTTCTGCAGAGGCTATTGGACAGATTTTAAAATAAGCTGAAACTGTCTCCGTGCCTTATTTGTTAAGCAACCTGCCTCTTCGTTTAGTCTGCAGCCTTAGTTCCTAACTCCATTATACCTTGCTGCCTTTGCTCAAATAGACATGCCTATTTACCCGCCACATCCCTGTTCTGACACCCGTGTGTCAGACTGAAGTAAAGCTTTCCTTATGTATGGAGTGGTAAAGGACAGCAGACTTTGGATTTGTAGCATTTAGACAGGAATGAAAAATAAGAGAAAAAGAGGGAAAAGATATTATCAGAAATTTAATTCTAAATACAATATTTTCTATTAACAACAAGAAACAGAATAGGTGAAGAAAACATCCTCTTTCAACTGGATTGAGGCACATAACTTTGTGCCTAAAAAAAAAAAGGCTTCAAAAATGAAAGAAAATACTTCAACATTGTTTTTATTCCATGTTTAATCAATATGAAATATAACTTGTTTTTAACATTTGCTTCTGAGAACTTTGATATTTGGAGGTTTCATTGCAAAATGGAATGAAATAATTCTGTCATCTCATGAAATCAAAGTTTCATACGGCTGCATCTAGGAATACTCATAGTTGAAAAGAAATTAAAGACTCATTCCAAATGGACAACAACATTGCATTTGAATTTAAGTCTGTTTTATATAAGACTTTAATAACCAGTGCCAGTTAATAAAAATTCAGATGGAGCAGTGAGAAATAGGTATTTCACACATTTAAAATGGACAAACTCTTTTATTTATTTCAGCTAACCACTGCTGAAACAGCTGCAGGTTTACAGAATCATAAATTCAGAATAGGGATGTAAGTGGCTAGGTTAATTGTGTCTCATTTAACAGTTTTTCTCTGGCTAAATTAAGGGGTAACTGCTTCATCCTCATATGATTTATTGTTAAATTGCCTCTTACTTGAATAAAGGTTTTTTGTATATTAAGTCCTGAAAGAAGAAAATTAAAGATCACTTATGAGTAACTTTGTTTCTAAATATTTTTTTCCCCAGCGATTTTAATGAGATGGTCTTTGCCCTTTCAAAGGTTCTGCTCTTCTGAAGCGAGTAAGAAAACTGTTGTTTATCTTCTAGGGCACATGCACTGGAAGTACAAATGTTACAATGGTGCTGCTGATCTCCTTGTGCTAAAGATAATCTTATTGTAAAGGTTTTGCAAGGGAAAATGTTATACTTGTCCTGTTTCCTGTGCTTTTCCCTAAGTATACACTAATTGACACTGTCAGACATGGAATTCCAAGCTGGGTGAAACTGATTTAATGATGTATGGCAGTTCTTTCATTCTTATGAAGGTAAATTGTATTATGAAGTATCAAGAGTAAGAAATGCCAAGGCATTGAAGAGCTTACAGAAACTGTAAAAGGAATACAGGAGTTTCTTAAAAGATTAGACTTATATAATGAAAATTGAAGATTGTAACCATTTCCACCACCTGCCATCAAGAAAATGCTCACAAGAGACTCTTGGTTCCAAATATTTCTTCACGAGTGTGCTGGAAGCTGATTTTGTGACTTTTCTGAGTTGTCAGTAGCATGCAGCTTTGCAAACAATTCGTGGACCTCTCTAAGCATCCTTTTAGTACCTCTGTGAAAGTCTTGGAATAGTTCAGGATCTTTTGGTATGCTTTAAAAATGGTACACATGCAAATAGAAACACTTTTTTAAGCTTTGCCTTCTTTCTTCATCTGTCTTCTATTCCTATTTGAAATAAATAAAACTTATTAGGAAAAAAAAAGGGAAAGAAAAACATTCTTTATGATATAGCTAATATTCTTCCTTAAAATTTCTACAAAGCAGTGAATCTTAATCTGACTGTTCCTAGTCATCACATCTTTGCTTTACAAATTTTTGTCCTTGTCCATTGAACAACACTACTGGCTGAAGAAGGTCGTTTTGTATACTATTCTTTGAAGAAAAAACAGTGGTGATACAGTGAATTTTAATATTTCTATAGGGTTGGTGAAATTTCTCTTTACTTGATTAAAATAGATTAATCAGACATGATAATATGAGTGATGCTTCATTCTTTTTTAGATTAGAGCAAGATATTAAAGAGCCTTCTTTTGCATGTGGCACAATGTACACAGAAAGAAAAACAAAAGAAAAAAATCAAATCAAAACAAAACAAGTAAAGACACAAGAATGTGATGCTGAATTGCTTTCCAGTACTTCTTGAGCCTCTGCATTCCTATTTCCTATAGCAGAGCAGCTATTACATTTTAAAAATCAGTTCATTAAAAAACCAGAATGTCTACATATTTTATGTCTTTCATGTACTTTCATGTACTTTAAAAGTGCATTATTTTCTTAAATTGAACTTAAATAGAAATAACAAAAAGGAGAAAAAATAAAGCTGAAATTAAATATAAGCTTGAAGTTAATATTTTGAGCTCTGTCTAAACTAATTTTGAGGTACCTGAGTATTTATATTTATATAATATTTGAGGTATTGATTACCAAGATTTGCTTTTGATTTCTTGTTTTGTTTGCTCATTTAGAAATTTGTTTATAGCAGATGACAAAAGCTCTACTTTTTAAAATCTAAGGCCGCTGAAAGTGGCCTAGAGACTGATTTTGATTTGTTTATTGCTGAATAAACTGTATTTGAACCCTGAATAACTATGAACACGCTGTGTACAAAGAATCTAACCAGCTCAAAATTCAGATTCTTTTGGAGTAATTAAAGTGAAGTTACTTCTGCATCTGAAGCTCAAGAAGACAAAACAACTCAAAAATTAGTAATATAATATCTAGAAATAATAGGGGAAAAATATCTTTTGTTGAATCTGGCAGAATCTGGAAATAACTTAAAACTCGTTTAACTTGAGTTAGACTTGCTCTGTTGCTAGGTGGTATATGCATTCTTTCTCTTAGCTAGAAGCGCCCTTCCTTGTCTGTATTCCATCTTTTGTATGAATAAATGTGCAATTTACTTTTTTTCAATTAAACAATAATATTTAGAATTTTTTTTTAACTTTACTGTATTGTTTTAAAATTATTTACAGTTTCTGTATTCTCAGGTTCAATGATCCTCTGTCCTCAAAATACTTGCTTTTTTTCCATGCCTTAAATCCCTATCAAAGATTCCATCTAAAAATGTACTAGAAAATTCGCTGAAATAATTCCAGTTCACAAAGTCCCTCTCCAAAAATCACGTTCCATTTCCAAATATGAAGATTTTTCTTCCAGGAGGGTTCATCACTCATCATATACTTATTAAACAACATTTATTTCATTTTGTATTCTCCCTCCATATTGTACCGATTTTAACTATTGTCTGTGGTTCTGATTTAAATGACCAAGTTCAGTGTTGAACAATAACATCAATATGAACAGTTTCTGTACAAAAGGATACTGAAGTTATCATTCTTAAAGCAATGAAACCTAAAATTATCTTTTAAAAAAATTAGGAAACAAGGAAGGAATGTTTAAGAAAGGAATGGAAGCCAGGCAACTCCAAAAAATCTGTAAGATATAAAATAAAGTATTTTCAGTTGAACCACTCTGTCCTCTGCTTTAGTTGTATTAACACTCAGATACTAACAAGTTATTAAATATTACTCAAGATAAATGTAAGAGTCAAGAGAAGACTTCTGTAGCTTGCAAATGCAGAATAGCATATCTATTTCTGAAGAAAATTCAGATAACCTAGTTAGCAGTAACAAAATCTTTTATGGACAAAATCTGTGGAAAAATTGTTTCAGGAAGTGATTCTGTCTTTGTAAGGATTCTAATCCAAATATGTCATTGAATCAATGAGAAAAAAAATAACAAGTACCAGGAGCAGGTGATACACATTTCTACCACCTAAAACCTGCCATCTCTGTATCCAAGTTTAACATCTCAAAATAATCCTTGCAAGTTACTGCATTGATAAGGAATGGCAAAACTGCTAATTGACAATGAGTTATCAAGCCACTTCAGAACTGGAAATTATTTATCTTACTGTATCTATAAATGTTCATTTTTGGTATTGCGCTGGAAAACTAAAAAAAAAGCAATCACCTTCTACAGGACAGATGGCTCATGAAGAATGCCTAATCAAGGAAAGAAAAATTCAGGGAGCTATCAGAGAAGTATATGAAGGTCTAAAGTTATTTCCATTTTCTAACTTACAGAAAAGTTGAATGTGTATGGTAAAGATGTTATCTAATTTGTTTTCTAATGGATTTAGTGATAAATATGAAAGATATGCCTCACTTGTTTGCATCACTTCTGGGAAATCACAAAATATCTCAGGTTCTCATAATAAATGGCCACTGACTTTAAACTTATTAATAAAGAAAATTAGGGAATAGAATCACAGAAGAAACCACAAAAGGACATGACAGTGATTTTAAGAGGTAGATGCCAAAGTATTTGCATGGAGGGTTGTGCCGGTTTGGACACAAATCCAGGAGGAAACAACCCGAAAGGGGCATCTCACTCTCTCTCCTGCCTGCCAGGCAAGCAGTCCTCGGCAGCCCCTCCCCCACGGGTTCGGGAAAATATTTTCTCGAATGAAAGTGAAAAAACCTATTTATTTACCAGAGTCCCTCACAGGCATGGGGCAGAAAACGATATTGAAACCCCCTCCCCCATTCCGTAAAGGAGGCTGGTGGATTTTAGAGTCCTTTCTGTAGGTAAAACCTGCAGTCCTACGCTGGGCCGGCCGGGCCAGGCAGGGTCCGACGATCCCCCTTGGAGGGTGCCGCCGAGCAGGTCCAGAGATAGTAGCTGGTCTTGGATGAGGAAGCAAGCCAAAAACAGTCCAAAAAGGAACAGAAGCCGCTGAGGCAGATCACAGTTCCTTCTCAGCTGAAAGCCGAAGAAACTAGAGAGCAAACTCTTCTAACTAGCAAAAGTTGTCAGAGCCAAGAGAGAAAAGAATGTAAACATTCTAATTGCAAGGTCTAGGTAGACACTTTGAAGCGTTTTCTCGGCTTCTCTCTCCCCGCTTTGCAATTTCAGGGTACACTAGAGATCAAGCAGGCAATGGCGAATACAGTATTGTCATGGAATCACCCCAAGACAAGGGTTAAAACAGATTTGTCTTAGTGACTGAGAGATGT
This sequence comes from Callaeas wilsoni, assembly GCA_013398955.1. NCBI lineage: Eukaryota > Metazoa > Chordata > Aves > Passeriformes > Callaeidae > Callaeas > Callaeas wilsoni. The sequence continues at coordinate 107,471 of VWPU01000905.1, forward strand.
TATTAAAATTTTTCCACTGCTTCCCTCCCAACAGATGTGAGGGATAAAACTCCCACACACTGTGTATTGGAAAAAAACAGATCAGAAGTCTGTGTGGAAAAAGAATATTTTTTTCCTTAAGACCATGATAAAATTGTCACCGATAATTTTGCATTGGAAGAAGCTGCACATCAAAAAGCTCTAATCTGGTACCTGTGGAGCTGGATCTGCATGAGCAGGACCATCGACAGGGGATCACCATGCTACAGGTGACAAACACAAGTTCTGAGACTGGTGCTGGCACATGAGGATGCTTGGTTGTAGGGTTCTTTCAACACTTGTGAGTTGTGGGGCTGAGGACCCAGGGAGTATCAATGCCACTGTGCCATTTTTGTGCTGTTTGTCAGCACTGCTTGCAGGGATGAAGTGTATGAGAGCACTGAGATATTCTAAGAGCTGGTGGCTTCAGTACTGTCACAGGAATGACAAATGGCTATTGCTCTAGAATTCTTCTTGTGACTGAACACATCAAAGGACAAAGAAATCTAAACATCCAGATAAATCAGAGGACTATGTATCATGCTCAGAAAACAATCCCCGTGACATATATTGCTCTTGAAGGATAGTCTGGCAGAGTAGGAAGAGAAGATCTCACAATATCAGTCCCTAAGACTAAATTCAAAACCTATTAAAGAAAGTAGCAGCCATTGCTACGGATCCCTTAGAGATTCTGACCAAGGTTTTGAACAACACTTTAATTATTTAATTGTGTTCCTCAGTATGCAGTTTATAAAAAGCTGTAATTTTGAACATCCATGTTACGGCATTCCTGGAGTCCTGATGCTTTGTCCTGGAGCTTTGATGATTCTGATCAAAACACGAAACTTCATTAATCTATAGGAAGCAGTGATTGCCTATGGGATTCTGCAGTTCATTATTCATATTCTTGGAGCACAAAAAAAAAGAATACTACTGCACAGAATATTTTCTTAGGTGTGTATTGTGAGTTTTATATGGTTGTTATAGTGGTCACTTTTAGAGTCTAGTGTAGCTCTTAAATGTTAAATGGTAGGTTTTCTTTTCCTTTAGCTGGAATTGGAGCAGATTTTTGACATAGACAAGAGGTGTTTCTAATGTATTCATATTACAATTTAATCTGTTCATCAATTTCTTGATGTTATTTTGATACTGACAGATATACAAAAGCCACCTGCTCATGCCAAAAACTATTCAGCATCAGACATTCAAACAGAAAAATCTGCTGTAAAACTGAAAGAAAAAAAATATTTTGTTTGATACATATACAAAATGTTTTAATTACTTGATTAATAGTGCAATAGATGGTGCAAAATAGGATCTTTAAGCTGCTTGGATGCATTTCTGAATAAAAACATCCTTTCAGTTTAAACAAGATATATTTTGATAAAGCTTTCTGTCTTTATTTTTCTTGAATATTGCCCTTTTTCTTGCAGTCATGCTCTGCAAGTAGTTTCAAGTATCAGTTTTTAGCCTATTTGTAGGTAGAATCAAAAAGAAGATAAATATGCATGAATTTACATATTTTTTTTTTTAAAAAAAAGCTTTTTAGTTTTTTTCTCCATAAAGCTAATATTTCTGAATATTGCTCAGATTGCTATAATTAAAAATCACAGTGAACTCTTTCCATTTCAATAGATAAGTAGATTTTATTTTTAGGACCCTGATTACATCTGTGACCACATGAATTCATAGTCATTGCAAATATTTTTTACTTAAAAGGGTTCATTTAAGTAACTCAAAGTATACATCATTGGGCATGTAGCACTTACACATCAACCTGTTTCAAGGGGCTGGAAATCAAAACTAGTGCTGCTGAGCACTGGCCTGCCAGTGTTGTCAAGCTTCCGGGATGTATTTCAAGCAAAGATATCAGGACAAATGATAAGATGCATGTGAAGATCTGTACTATAGATGCTTGTGAAAATGGAGTCAAAAAAGGCCCCAGCTGCTTGCTTGAATTTTGGAAAAACTCTATAAAGTTCTGAAGCTAGAAAGGTCATAGTTTTTAGCTGGATATGTGAAAGCAAAGAAAGGGCAGCAGGAAGGCTCTGCAAAGGGATCTGGACAGGCTGAATTGGTGGGCTGAGTCCAGTGGTATGGGGTTAAACAAGACCAAGTGCCATGTCCTGCCCTTGGGTCACAACAGCCTCGTGCAGGCTGGGGGCAGAGCAGCTGGAATGATGCCCAGTGGAAAAAGACCTGGGGGTGCGTGCCAACAGCAGCTGAACATGAGCCAGTGTGTGTCCAGGTGGCCAAGAAGGTCAGTAGCATCCTGGCCTGTATCAGGAATAGTGTGGCCAGTAAGACTAGGGCAATGATTTTGTACTCAGCACTTCTGAGGCTGGACCTTGAATCGGGTTCAGATTTGGGCACTCTTATTTCAAGAAATATATTGAGATTCTGGAGGGTGTCCAAAGAAGATCAACTGAGCTGGTGAGTGGTCTGGCTTATGAGGAGAAGTTGAGGTAGCTGGGGGTGTTTAGCCTGGAGAAAAGGAGGCTTAGGGGAGACCTTATTCCTCTTTACTACTACCTGAAAGGAGGCTGCAGTGAGTGGGAGTCAGTCTCCCAGGCATCTAGTGACAGGACAAGAGGAAATGGTCAAAAGTTGCAGCAGGGAAGGTTTAGATTGGATATTGCAAAGTTTCTTCACCGAAAGGGTGGTCGAGCATTGGAACAGGCTGCCCACAGACATGGTGGAATCAGCATTCCTGGAAGAGTTCGAAAAGCATGTGGATGTGGCACTTGGGGATAGGTCTAATGGTGAACACAATAGTGCTAGTTTAATGGTTGGACTCTATGACTCAGAGGTCTTTTCCAATTTAAATGATTCTATGATTCTAGGAAATTGCTGAAAAGGGACAAGAAAAAAGCTGCCTGTTGAAAGTTCCATTCAGGCCAATGAGTGCCCTAATGAAGACTGGGATCTCAGTTGCAGGGTCTGGTTATACCCTGCTAAATTTCTGTTGTCCCTTAAATGTGATTATTTTCCCATCACATCTTTAATTAACTGCCGTATCTACTATCTTATAGGTTTCAGGGGAAAAAAAAAAGAGGTAATCACATTCTTTCTGAAGAACACCCATGGACTGATGGCTCATAAATAAGTACTAATAAAGGACTTAAGAAACTCTGGTAACTTGGGGAGTCTTAATAATGATATCTTAGAACTTTTGTTCTACGTTTCTAAATTCTAAGAGAATATACAGAACTGACCTACCACCTAAATTTCAGTGATTATTATGGTACACTGAAAATGCTAAAAGTGTAGGCTCTGGAAGACTTTTTCTCACTTTATCAGTCTTTTGAATGGACTACTATCTCAGAGCAGCAATTGTGTCTTCTTCTGTGTGGGGACATCATCTTTCACAAACTGGTCTTCAGCTGTAGTACTGATCACAAAATCTCTGTCCCTGCTTTGTCCAGTTTACATATCTTTACTTTAGATGTGTTTTTAAAATAGATCCCCAAAGAAATAGTTAAATATGTTATGCATTCTGTAGAAATATTTTTAGTTGTTGGTGTAAGGATAGATAATATCTAGAAGGTAATGGAGTCATACTCTTATGAGAAAAGAATTAGTTGTCATCTCATGATTTTCTACTCCCTTCTCTCTCATGGCACAGAATTTTGGTGAAAACCCTGCAATAACTTCCCTTCTATCATGATAAGCATTTCTTGTTAAAATTCATTCTGTAATTCTGTGGGAACTAAAGAAAAGAGGAATAGTGCCAGTCAGTAATATGGAAGTGCCCGAACAATCTTCTATAATTTAAGAATTCAAAAAACCCTCAAACATATATATGTAAAATATAACTATATAAATGCATGCTTTAGTGCCTATTATGTTAAAAATATAAACCTTTAAGACATAATTAGCTGACAGGTATGAGACATTTTAGAATGTTCTTCCAGAGTAGCTGTGGACTAATTCTTACTAAACTAAAATTAATGTAAATCAGAAATTATACCTCTAGTATCTGGCAAATTATGCCAACCTGAAGCAGTGTAATTGAAATCAGAATCTGACAAATTCATGAAGTGCAGCTACCCCAAAGGTACTTCGAAAGGCTATAGAAGCTTGAATTAAAGTCATAAAACCAAAATAAATCAGACGTAAGTCCAAATTCTATTCCTAAATCATCTCACTGTGCGTTGCTATTGCTGTGTTTTGTTGTGCATACTACTGAAAGACTCAGGTAGTATTGCAGAACACAGAAAATAAGAAGGAATCTAGACTGTGATTTTCTTCTTTGTAAATGTAGAGAGTTATTTAATATTTTGATTAAGTTACAATTGATAGGAAAAAAAATCTTAGAAGTAAAAATAGTTGAACTTTCAAAACCTTGAAGAAGTCAGCTTCATAGGTGAAGAACAAAATTTTCAACATTTCAATGCCATCTCCACTCATTCTAATCCCTCAGTAATGTTGTACAATAGGTAACAAAATCCAGGTGATATTCTGCAGAGGGTAGCTCTATCAGTCTCTCTGTCTGTGTTCTGTGTCTCGGCTGGTGAACTCCACGTATAAAATACACATTTATTCTAGTATATGTGGTTTATTATTGCATTTTGTCTCACAGAATTAAGAGAATTGAAAATTTTAGCTTTATCCACTTGCTTTTTATTCAAGTAGCTCCTAACTAAAGAAGTGTATAATGGCACTCAGAGTAAAAATGTTGGCAAATTTATATATATATATATATATAT